>CM045744.1:12985927-12988427 GCA_024760905.1 Plotosus lineatus
CTGGTCCTCAACAGTTACATTTTCTGCTCTTTTTTTCTCTCTCATTTTCCTCATTCATCAGCTCTTTAAAGTCCTCTTTCCATCTTCCCAGCACACTTCTGTCATCAGTCAGTACATTTCCCTCTGTCTTTTATCAATCTAACTTGCTGCACGTCCTTCCCATCTCTATTTCTCTGCTGTGCCAACCTGTATAAATCATTTTCTCCCTCTTTATTTTCCAACCGAGCATACAAGTCATCATACACGCTCTGTTTGGCCTTTGACACCGCTACCTTTGCCTTACGCTGTGTCTCCCTGTACTCCTGTTTACTCTCTTCAGTTTTCTCAATGTCCCACTTTTTCTTAGCTAACCTCTTCCTTTGTACACACTCCTGCACTTCCTCATTCCACCACCAAGTCTCCTTATCTACTTTCCTTCCAGATGACACACCAAGTATTCTCTGACCTGTCTCCCTGATCACATTAGCTGTAGTTGTCCAGTCATCTGGAAGCACGTCCTGACCACCCAGAGCCTGTTTCAACTCCTCCTTGAAGACAACCTGACACTCTTCCTTTTTCAGCTTCCACCACTTTGTCTTCTGCTCTGCCTTTGCCTTCTTCACCTTCCTCACCATCAGCGTCATCCTGCACACCACCATCCTATGCTGTTTGGCAACACTCTCACCCGCTACTACTTTGCAGTCACTGACTTCCTTTAAATTACATCGCCTGCACAAGATGTAGTCTACCTGTGTGCTCCTACCTCCACTTTTATAAGTCACCCTATGCTCCTCTCTCTTCTGGAAGAAAGTATTCACCACAACCATTTCCATCCTTTTTGCAAAATCTACCAACATCTGTCCTGGATACCAAACCTACCCATCACTTCCTCGTCCCCTCTGTTTCCTGCACCAACATGTCCATTGAAGTCTGCCCCAATGACCACTCTTTCACCTTTGGGGGTACTCTGCATCACTTCATCTAACTCACTCCAGAATCTCTCTCCTTCTCCTCTCGCTCACATCCTGTCTGTGGGGCATAAGCACAACAACATTGAACATCACACCTTCATTTTCTAACTTGAGACTCATCACTCTGTCTGACACTCTTTTCACTTCTAGAACATTCCTGACAAACTCCTCCTTCAAGATGACTCCGACTCTCTTCCCATCCACACCATGATAAAACAGCTTAAACCCTGCTTCTATGCTTCTAGCCTTGCGACCTTTCCACCTGGTCTCCTGGACACACAGTATGTCCACCTTCCTCCTCTGCATCATGTCAGCCAGCTCTCTACCTTTTCCTGCCATAGTTCCAACATTCAAAGTCCCTACTTTCAGTCCTTGACTCATGCTTTTCCTCTTCTCTCTCTGGCAATAGACACGCCTCCCGCCTCTCCTTCTTCGATGTCTTCGACCAACAGTAGTCCAATTTCCATCAGCACCCTGTTGGTTGACAGCACTGATGGTGGTCGTTCTTAACCCGGGCCTCGACCGATCCGGTATGTCATTCTTTCTTGTGATTCACATATTTTATTTGGCATTTGTTTTACACCGGATGCCCTTCCTGATGCAACCCTCTGCATTTATCCGGGCTTGGGACCGGCGTGAGCGAGAGACACTGTTTTGCGCCCCCCCCCCTCTCACGGCTGCATTTTATATATATATATATATATATATAGAGGGGAGCCTCGGTACTCGAACTTAATCCACTCCAAATGGCTGTTCGGATTCTGATTTGTTCGGATTCCCAATCCGCTTTTCCCATTACAAATAATGTAAATGGTCTTAATCTGTTACGTCGTCCTTTGAACAGAAGTTAACAGTACCGTGACTCATACCATAGGTCCATAAATTAAGTGAAAAAAATAATTGAATACAATACACTACATTATGGTCTGTGTTATTAGAGACTCTTTTGGATTTTTATGGTCTTTAACAAATGAGTTGTGCATTGGAGAAGGGCGTGGTGAAATGCTAAACAAACACATATGATTATTATTAATCATGGGCTATAAAGAGTAGCAGCATTCATTTTCCGTCGAAAGCAACTCATGTCTGTGTCTCACTTTCAAGCAGCTGAACCCATTTCCCTCACTCTCTCTTTCACACACACACACACACACACACACACACACACACACACACACACACACACACACACACACACACTCTCTCTCTCATGTGTGTGTGTGTGTGTGTGTGTGTGTGTGTGTGTGTGTGTGTGTGTGTGTGTGTGTGTGTGTGTGTGTGTATGTGTGTGAGAGTGGGAGAGAGAGAGAGAGAAGAGTGTGGCGAAGTGCGAAACAAACACACCTGATTCCATCACGGGCTATAAAGACTAGTAGCACTCTTCCCGGTCTCTCTCTCTCTCTCTCCCTCTCTCTCTCTTGCTCTCTCTCTCGCTCTCTCTCTCTCTGTCTTGAGAGAGAGAGAGTAACAGTAAGTACACATATAAACGAAAGCTTAAACATTTTTGTTTATCATTTTCCTTCTTTGTAAATGACTCATGTCTATGTCTC
>CM045744.1:12993427-13035927 GCA_024760905.1 Plotosus lineatus
ATTGAGAGGAACCAGTTGAGGTGGCTCGGGCATCTGTTTAAAATGCCTCCCGAATGCCTCCTTTCGGGCATGTCCAACCGACAAGAGACCCCAGGGTTGACCTAGAACATGCTGGAGGGAGGCTCAAGATGCTCGAGCCACCTCAACTGGTTCCTCTCAATGCAGAGGAGCAGCGGTTTTCTCTCGGCTTTTCTAGGAACACCTTAGTTCCCCTGGGACAAGCTGAAGAAAGTGAATGTGAAGAGGGACATCTGGACCTCATTGCTTAGGCTTCTGCCGCCATGACCTGACCCTTTATTAAGCGGATGATGATGATTATGATGATGAGAAAGGATTTGTTATGGTGGGCGGCACGGTGGCATAGTGATTAGCACATCTGTCTCACAGCAAAAGGTCCTGGGTTCGATTCCCAGCTTGAACGGCTCTCTGCAGAGTTTGCATGTTCTCCCCGTGCTTGTGTAGCTTTCCTCCGGGTTTTCCGGTTTCCTCCCACAGTCCAAAAACAGGCACAGTAGGTTAATTGGCTTTTCTAAATCCCCCTAGTGTGAGTATGAATGGTTGTGTTAGTGTTGATTATGATAGCCTGGCAAGCCATCCAGGGTGCACCCCGCCCTCGCCCACAGTCGGCTGAGATGGGCGCCAGCCTCCCTGTGGCCGTAATTTGGATTAAGTGGTTCAGAAAATGAATGAATAATTGAATATGTAACGATACTGAAACTGAGATATGACTTATAGGGAAATCATATGCTGTGTCATGTAATATTTACAAGAAGCCCCAGAGTCGTCTGTATTTTTTGAGGTTAAGATGGTTTATCATCCGCTGGACACTACTCAGGGTGTTCTATGAATCTGTTGTGGCCAGCGCTGTCCTCTATGCTGTTGTATGTTGGGGCAGCGAACTGAGGGTTGCAGACACAAACAGACCGAACAAACTGATCTGCGAGGCCAGGACCATTGTGGGGATGAAACTGGGCTCTCTGACGGTGAAGGCGGAGACATGAATGCTGTCCAAAAAAAGACGATACTGAACAAAACCCCACCCACTTCACAACCTGCTGATCAGTCACAGGAGCAGTTCAGGGAGAGCCTGATACCACCGAAATTCACCACTGGCCCACACAGGAAATCATTCGTACCTGTGAACATCAAACTGTACAAATCCCGTCCATGTAACACCGACATCCACTGATATATATATTTATATTCTACTGTTTATTATATTAATAATAATACTGTACATATCCCTCACTGACTCCATTCATTCTCGACCTGATTATATACATATTACTCAGTTTCACATGTATATATGACTATAGATGGCCACATATCTGAAAATTCCATATGTGATGATACTGAACTTGATATATGATACGAAGAAGCAGAATTATGAGGGAAACGTTTTGCCTCTGTCTTTGACAGGTCTTTTCTGCTCCTGAGTTTTAAAAACAGAAGGAAAGTGAAAAGCGAGAGAATTTAAAACAGAGAGAGAGAGAGAGAGATAGAGAGAGATAAAGAGAGAGAGAGAGTGAGAGCTGGGGAGAAGGAGAGTCTATAGCTTGCGGCTCCTCAAAGCTATAAATATCGAGCTCATTTCTTTGATTTGGAAACGAAGGGTGGTTTTGGTGCACCCCATTTTCTTCATCTCTCTCTCTCTCTCTCTCTCTCTCTCTCTCTCTCTCTCTCTCTCTCCTGCTTTCTCTCATCGCTCTCTCACCCTCACTCACTCTTTCTCTCCCACTCTCTACGTTGTGCACAATGGAGTCGAATCATTATTGTATTTTTCTGTGTGTGTGTGTGTGTGTGTGTGTGTGTGTGTGTGTGTGTGTGTGTGTGTGTGAGATGTAAGTGTATCAGCTTGTGTTTTCTCTGAGCTAGACGTGCTGTTAGAGTTCCATCTCTGGCAGGTCGCTACGCTGCATAATATTAAACAAATGCTGAGAAAATTAAAAACGAGTACGATCTGATATCACTGTGCCTTATTAAGTCAGGTGTGTTTTGTGAGTGTGTGTCTGTTTTGTGTGTATATATGTTTTGTGTGTGGGTGTGTGTATGTGTGTATGTATGTTTTGTGTGTGTGTATATATCTTTTGAGAGTGTGTTTTTGTGTGTGTGTGTGTGTGTGTGTGTGTGTTTTGTGAGATTGTGTGTATGTGTTTTGTGTATGTGTTGTGTGTGTTTTGTGTGCATGTGTTTGTGTGTTGTGTGTGTTGTGTCTGTGTGTGTATATGTTTTGTGTGTGGGGTGTGTGTATGTCTGTGTTTTGGGTGTGTATGTTTTGTGAGTGTGTGTATATGTCTTGTGTGTGTGTGTTTTGTGAGTGTGTGTGTTTTGTGTGCTTGTGTGTGTGTGTCTTGTGAGTGTGTGTGTATGTTTTATGTGTGTGTTTTGTGGGTGTGTGTATGGGTTTTTGTGTGTATGTTGTATGTGTGTGTGTGTGTGCGTTTTGTGAGTGTGTATGTGTTTTGTGTGTGTGTATGTGTTTTGTGTGTGTGTGTGTTTTATATGTGTATCTGTGTGTGTGTTTGTGTTTTGTTTGTGTGTCCATGTTTTGTGTGTGTATGTGTTTTGTCAGAGTGTGTGTATGTGGTTTGTGTATGTGTTTGTGTGTTGTGTGTGTGTTGTGTCTGTGTGTGTATGTTTGTGTGTGAGGGTGTGTATGTCTGTGTTTTGAGTGTGTATGTTTTGTGTGTATTTTGTGAGTGTGTGTATATGTCTTGTGTGTGTGTTTTGTGAGTGTGTGTGTTTGTGTGTGCTTGTGTGTGTTTAGTGATGTGTTTAGTGTGTGTTTAGTGACACAGATATGTCTTGTGTGTTTGTGTTTTGTGTGTGTGTGTTTTATGTGTGTATCTGTGTGTATGTTGTGTATTTATGTGTGTGTGTGTTTGTGTTTTGTTTGTGTGTATGTGTGTCTTGTGTGTGCATGTGTGTGCATTTTGTGAGTATGTATGTGTTTTGTGTGTGTATGTTGTGTGTATGTACATGTGTGTATGTTCTGTGTGTACTATATATATTTATGTTGTGTGTTGTATACGTGTGTATGCTGTGTATGTATGTTGTGTGTGTGTGAGTGTGTATGTATGGTGTGTAAGTGTATGCGTATGTATGGGTGTGTGTGTGTGTGTGTGTGTGTGTGTGTGTGTGTGTGTGTATGTGTGGGGCGTGTGTGTGTGTGTGTGTGTGTGTGTGTGTGTGTGTGTGTGTGTGTGTAAGCTTTTATCTTGTCCAATTTGGTGAGTTGACAGTTGATTGCGAAGTGGCGATGATACAGAACTTAATAATCAGAAGGTGGCGGCGGGGGGGTGGGGGGTGGACGCAAGGAATAAATAGGTTTTTTCTTCCTTCCTGCAGGAGAGGATTATCAGAAGCGGCGTGGTGTGAATAAACACGAATTCAGTTTTGTTCAAGCTGCATGGATTCCACACACTAACCTGTTCTCAGGGACTTGGAGAAGTTTAGTTTTTTCCTTGAAGGGAAAGTGTAATGAAACACTAATGAATTCTATGAGTTTCACTGTTGTTTCCTTCTCTTCCCTAAAGGATCAACTAATTGAGGCATGATAGAGGTGTTATGTCTCTCTCTCTCTCTCTCTCTCTCTCTCTCTCCCTCTCACACACACACACACACACACACACACAAACTCTTTCTTTCTCTCTCTCTCGCTCTCTCTCTCTCTCGCTCTCTCTCTCTCTCTCTCTCTCTCTCTTGCTCTCTCTCCCTCCTCTCTCTCTCTGCTTCTCCTCCTCTTGCTCTCTCTCTCTCTCTCTCTCTCTCTCTCTCTCTCTCTCTTTCACACACACACACACACACACACACACACACACACACACACACACACACATACACACACGCATACACACTTTCTTACTCACTCTCTTGTGCTCTCTCTCTCGCATGCTCTCTGTCCTTCTCCTCTCTCTCTCTTTTCTCCTCATCTCTCTCTTTCACACACACACACACACACACACACACTCTCTCTCTCTCTCTCACTTTGTCTCTCTCGCTCTCTCTTGCTCTCACTGTCTCTCGGGATCTGTCTTTCTCGTCTCTCTCTCTCTCGTTCTCTCCCCTCTCTTGCTTTCTCCTCATCTCTCTCTCTCTCTCTCTCTCTCTCTCTCTCTCTCTCTCTCGCTCTCTCTCTCACACACACACACACAAACTCTTTCTTTCTCTCGTCTCTCTCTTTGTCTTTCTCTTCTCTTGCTCTCTCTCTTTCTCTCGCTCTCTCTCTCCCTTCCTCTCTCTCTCTCTCTTCTACTCCTCCTTTTGCTCTCTCTCTCACGCACACACTCTCACACACACTCACTCTCTCTCTCTCTCTCTCTCTCTCTCTCTCTCTCTCTCTTTCTTTCTCTCTCGCTTTCTTTCTCTTGCTTTCTCTCTCTCCTTCTTTCTTGCTCTCTGTGTTTCTCATCGCTCACTCTCTCCTCCTCCTATCTCTCTCTCACACACACACACTTTCTTACTCTCTCTCTCTTGCTCTCTCCTCATTTCTCTCTCACACACACACACACTCTCTCTCTCTCACTCTGTCTTGTTTCACACACACTGAGAGGTGAGTTCTCATCCACTCAAACAGTGGAAATCTACTACTGTACAAGTTTTGTATTCGTGTTTAAAAATAGGAACTACGATTTTATTCAACCACATTTACTCATAGATTTTTAATTTGGTATCAGCAGATTGGGAGACTGTAAATATTTATTTACTTACAAATCAAGGAATCCCACACGACATGGAGAACATGCAGACTCCACAGAAACAGCCGAACCCAGCAATCGAACCCAGGACCTGCTTGCTGTGAAACAGATGTGCTAATCACTGCTCAACGGTGGCGATCATACCATCAATAATAATAAGGATTCCGCGGGTCAATAAATGAATGAATGAATGATAAGAATAACAACATAAGAACAACAGCAAAACAACAACAACAACAAGAATAATTTCGTCTCAGACGAGAAAGAGAAATTAGTGTGGAAACCAAGAAGAGACGGCGGTTTGGTATATAACAAAGCCAACACTCTGTTCCAGGTCTTTTCAGCCTGTCGAGTCGCCGCTGGCGCACAGGAACGTCGTCGTTATGCACTTTTTCTTTATCCGAGTCTGAGTGCTTTCTCTCAGCTTCCACGCCGTCTTGTCTGTACAACACGCCTCAGTATTCCGTATCACATTGTCTCGTCTCTCTTCTTTTATCTTTCTTTTTCATGTTGTGTTATTGCACATTGTTCACACTCATAAAGGATTTTTTTCTGCTCCAAGTCCAATTTTTGTTTTAAATGCTCATCTTTAGAAATTATTTTTGATACAAAAACAAATGTAACATTTAAATATCGTGAAAGAAATCCTCTGTGTTTATTAAAATATTTTCACTGCTTTCTTTACAGCTTTTATTTTCTCTACATGATCACGGAGTGAGCTAATACGCCGAGCTAGTATCTGCATTATTTTAATAATTATATTTCAAATAAACACCCACAAAAAAGGAACCACAATTTTTTCAAAGGCATTTACTCATAGCTTTGTTTTTTAATTTGGTCTCACTGTTGATCTTTTACGTTGTCATTTATTAACCAATGTGGAAATCTCGATGTCTATCTAGCCTTATTAGTTCAATAAAGATGAAAGATTCGTTTTCCAGCCCGAGACTTTTCTTGTTCACTATAAATGAATGTATGGAAACAGTTGACCGATCAAAGTGATTGGCTCGGAGGATACCACAGGATAAGTTTTAATGAGTGCAGCATTTCCTCAAGTCCTCCCAACCGTTATCTCTCACCTCCTGTCAGATTCAGTTTTACAACCTGTAGAAACATCACAGAGAAAATGAAGCCGGGAGGAAAGTAGTACCAAGTGTGTGTTGAATACATGCAGTCATCTGAAAAAATTGACGCCCCATTAAATAGTCAACTCTTTATAAAAAATGTTCACATGGTGTCCAATCTTGTTTTTATTTATTTATGGAAAAGAAAATGAAAGAGATTTGTGATTAAACATAACTTTTTTTTTTAACTCATCAAACAAAAGATTGGAAGAGCAATGCATATTTCACTGGAGGAAAAAAAATTAGGACACCCCACCTATTCTTCCACTTAAAACGGCTATGATCACACACAGGTGTCTCAGATCAGGTAACATGGTCAGAACATTGAAACCCTGCATTTTGAAGAAGTCACATTTAGCTGGTCGTGTCCCTGTCTGCTGAAGTGAGACTGAACACCATAGTGCAGTCCAAAGAGCTGTCTGAGATCCTCAGAAAGAAGATTTTGGTGCTCATTAATCTATAAAGGGATTTAAAAAGATGTCAAAAGAATTTCCCATCAGTGATCCCACTGTCCAAAAATTTGCTTACAAGTGGAGGACATTCTGAACAATTCAAATCAGTTCAATTTTATTGGTTTCGTGATTTCTACAATTGACATTGTCACAAAGCAGCCTTACACCATTAAAAAATATGAGTTTACAAAGTAGAAAAGAATTTAAACATTTTCTACAATCCCTGCATATCCGACTGAGAGTCTCCCGCGGCGACAGCAAGGAAAAACTCCAGTTCAGGCGAGGAAGAAACCTTGAGAGGAACCAGGTTCAAAAGGGAAACCCATCCTCATTTGGGTGGAACCATAAAAATACAAAACATATTTATAAGAAATTCATTAAAGTCCAAAATGTCATCCGGTTGGTTTTGCAACTGTAAGTCCGAAATAATTGTGGGAAAAGAGTTTATCACCAGCAGTGGAAAGTCATATTCACAGTCTGTTAGTCCACATCTGGGTTCATCTAGATCATCATCAGCAGGAGGGAGGGGCTTCCATGATGACAACTCCAGCCAGCGTCAGCACCACAGGACAGACACAGGACTGAGAAAGCAAAAGGATTGGGATAACCAGCATCCCAAAAGCAGAATGTGTACCTCAACAAAAACACACACACACAGAGAGAGAGAGAGCGAGAGAGAGAGAGAGAGACTCAAAGTAGTGTAATGGCAATAGAATATTTTATTATTGCTGCGTACAGCAGGGACTCCGGCAGAACAAAAAGAGACCGAACCAGAAGGAAGACAGACATGAGGAACCCTGTGACTTCGGAGCAATCAGCCACCCCACTGTCAAACAGACCTGGGTGAGCATGTAGAGTGGGGGAGCCACAGAATCCCAACATCACAGTTTACCAGAACTTTCTATGCCTGAGACCCCCAGATCTGCTCCTTTATGTAATAAAAGTCTTTTAACTAAATGCTCCATTAAACAAGTAAGTTTTCATCCTCGTGTTGAAATCAGAGACTATGTCTGAGTCCCCAACATTAACTGGAAGGTAATTCCATAACTGTGGGGCTTTGCAGGGGAAGCTCCCTGCAGTAGTCTTCATTATTCGAGGTTTCACTTAGCATCCTGCACCTTTTGATCAAAGGGAGCATGCTGGATCCTAAATGACAAGAATATAACCATGATATTGTGTCGGAAGACCATTAAGTGTTTTATAGGTTAAAAGTAGTATTTTATATTCAATTTGGAATTTAATCGGAAGCCAGTGCAGTGTAAATAAGATCAAGGTGTTATGCTAATGTCTACAAGGCTTGCCAAGTAATATTTGCATGAGCTTCAAATGAAAGCTCACCTCCAAGGTCCTTTACTGCTGCACATGATGAGACTAAAGCACCATCTAAACTTACTACATCATCAGAAACCTTATTTATAGCTGCCAGAGATCTGAGTACAAGAACCTTTGTCTTATTAGAGCTTAATAAGATTAAGTTAGTGCAGTGGTTCTTAACCTTGTTGGCGGTTCTGAACCCCACCAGTTTTATATGTGCATTCACAGAACCCTTCTTTTTTGAAAAATAAAATATGATTTTTTTTTTTCAAATTTAAGGCATAGATATATGTTTTCCTGGGGTGCAAAAATGAACTGTGCATTAACATCACTGTTTTCAAAGAACAAAACCAATACAATGCATGAACTCTCAACAAATTACAAACCTTTTCAAAAAGTCATGACTTCATTTAATCTTACCACACTGAAATAATTTAAATTTTATGATTCCCATAATGAACTTATCCATCATTTCATTTTCTGTAGCCGCTTAATCCTAATTTGGGTCGCAGGAAGGCTGGTGCCCATTCCAGCCAACTTCGGGCGAGGGCAGAGTACACCCTGGACAGCTCGCCAGGCCATCGCAGAGCGGAAACACGCCGATGGCTTTGCAGCCTACTCTTTACGAAAGTTAGCAATGGTTCTTTTACATGCCTCACACCATAGACAGTGGGAGAAATGGCCAGCCTTTGATAACCCAGTTAGTTGCACTGGGGGGGGGGGGGGGCAGTGACAACCTTGTGGAGAGTGGGACTCGAACCCCCAACCTTTGGATCAGCGATCCAGTGCCCTATACCACTAGACTACCACTGCTCCATTGAACTCATTGTATTTATACTGTTTATTATTTTTAATCAGAGGTTTGATAACTGCTATAAAGGATTTCAGAGCATAGCCAGTGCTGATGGAAGAATTTATTACATTTAATAAAGGGTTGATCACTTCTGTTATTATCTGTTTAAATAAAAGGGAGGGACTGGATCAAACTCACAGGTGGATGATTAATGAGAAATTAATTATTAGTTCTGTCTCTTGAATGGGACTAAAAGACTCAAGTTCTGGATCTACTGGCGTTATATTATTATTAATATTTGCTGTTTTAGTCATTAATAAACATGTCCTTAAACATCAGGAATATTTTTTTTCCTGATATTTTCAATTTTAACATTAAAAAAAATTCATAAAATCATCACTGATATAAATTGATGGTTTACACGTTTTATTCATGATCTTATTCAGAGTTAAATTCTGCAACAATATTAAATAAGTATTTTGGATTATTTTTGTTATTTTCTATTATATTTAAGAAATATTCTGCTCCAGCAGCACTCAGAGCTTTTCTGTAATTAATGAGACTCTCCTTCCATTCTAATTATAAAACCAGTAATTTAGTTTGATGCCATGTTCGTTGTAGTTTGAGTTTGTTCTGGTTTAGTGGGCGTGTTTCATCATTGTTCCAGGGGGTGATTCTTTCTCACTGATTGGTTTTCTTTTAAGAGGAGCTACATTATCTAGTGTACAGCGTAAATTTGACTCAAAGCACGCGGTGCATGACCGAGTTCTGTGGGGTCTGATGGTGATCCGATCATAGTTGATAATTCTGGAAGATTATTAATGAAACTCTGTGCAGTCACTGATGTAAAAGTGTTGCTGAATGCGATAACATGGTGAGGTGTTTATATTAGTACTAAGAGGCATGTAAGTGAGATAACATAATAATCTGAAATAGTTTCTGACTGGAACTGCAACTAAATTTACAATATTTAATACTAAATTTTGTATTAAATCGAGAGTGTGAGCAGCTTTATGAGTGGATCCTATTAAATTCTGATTTACCCCCTGACTGAAACTAGCATGGATATGAACGCTGTTCTTAAAGGGCCCTCTGGGTTATCAACATGAATATTAAAGTCACCAATAATTAATGCTTCATCTATAGAAACAACCAGGTTTGAAGTTAAATCTGCAAATTCACATGGAAATTCAGAGTCTGGCCCTGGGGGTCTAAATAATCATTAAAGGAATCAGATGCATGTGCATATTTTTTCCAGAAACATACGTGATGTTAGTGTATAGAATTTCAAACGCGTTCAATTCATGTGAAGATTTTTCTATGAGGCCAAGATTATCAGTTTAAATAACGGCGATGCTCCTCCTCTGCCAGTTAGACGAGATTGGTGTATATACAGTGTTGCATTCAAAATGACAGCAGGGTGTTTCAAAAAGTAAATAAAGCTCAGAATCCCTCTCATCACTTTTAGTTCTATAGACACAAATGGGTCGGAGGAAAAGCATACAACAGGCAAATGAGACCAACTCATCGACAGAGTGTCCACAGAGAACGCCTGAGTGTCCAGAAACGGGCTGACAAACAGAGGACACTGATTGTTGAGAAAAGTCGCAAACAGATCCAGATGGAAGCCCCCCAGCAGGGAGGACAGGTGCAGAAACACTGACCTGCTGAGCGACCGCTCTGTGGGAAGAGGTCGGGAGTGAGACAAAGCATCTGCAAGAACATTCCGCTTGGGTGGAATGTGACGGACTGTGTAGAGTGATGGAGTGATCATGACAAAACATCAGAATCTGCCAAACAAGACCGTAAAGGGTGGACAAATGAGTGCCCCCTTGGCGGTGAATGCAAGACACAACTGTGGAATTGTCATAAAGCAGGAGGACAACCTGACCCTGAAGAAGCGGACAAAAATGCCTGATGCCCATTAAAACTGTATGTGCTTCCAGAACATTGATGTGCAAGGCCTGGAAGGTAGGTGACCAAGAGCCTTGAATGCGATTGACTCCAAGTACAGCCCCCCAACCCTCCAAGGATGCATCTGTCATGAGATGCACGACGGGAAAGGGAAGCGACAGAGGACAACCCGCGGTTAACCAAGTCTCCTGACCCCAAGAACGAAGGAAATGATGAAAGTCATCATCCAGGAGAAGAGAGTGGTCAACGGAGTCTCACAGGGGATGCCAAAGAGACAGAAGCCAGATCTGAAGAGGATGCAAATGCAGATGACCCAGAATGAGAATGTCTGCAAGACTGCTCAGCAGACTGAGCGGAGATAGCAGGGTCCAAGCAGAACATGCACACATTGCCAACAGATTAGAAACGACCACCAGAGCCTTCGAGACATTGTGACAAGCGAGAGCGACCAGACTTAGGCGACTGTGGCAAAGAACCCCGAGATACTCAAACTTCTGAGAAGGTAAGAGACTGGACTTCTTAAGGTTGAGTATCCACCCGAGGCCTTCAAGGAAGGGAAGGACCCACTGCACTTGATCGAGGAGGCACTTGCGATCTTGGTGCAAGAGGATCCAGTCATCTAAGTAGACGTGAAGATGAATGCCAAGACCTCAAAGATGAGCGGCGACTGGATGCAGTGCATAGTCCAAAGGGGAGTGAGATAAACTGATAGACCTCCGTGACGGACCAAGCGGGACGGGCAGAGCACTTGAGTGAAAAGGAACATGAAGATAGGCGTCCTTGAGGTTGAAGGACACTGCCTAATTGCCTGGAAGGATGCACCTCTCCACGTTCCAGACAGTCTCCATCTGAAAATTAGGGCAATCCACGTATCTGTTCAGACATTTCACGTTAGTAATGCGACAGAAGCCTCCATCCCACTTCAGAACGAGAAACATGCTGGAGTAAAATGCCAGTGGAGAAAGTTCCGACGGAGGAACACGCTTCAGGGCATTTTTTTGCCAGCATCTCCTGAATCTTGGCATACAATGCCTCCTCTTGGACAGGAGACGAAGAATGCAGAAACAGTTGAACACGTGGTTAGAGACGGAGGGGTGATAAAGGGCAAAACGTACCCATTTTACTACCCAGATCAAACCTGAGCATCGGTTATCACCTCCCACGCTGGGGCAAAGTGCCTGAGACAGCCCCCGACAGGCAGGGACTCCAATGAGGGGAGTCACGTAGGAGGTTTGCGTGGCTCCGCCTGGGGAAAAACCTTTGTCGCAGACTTAGGTTTTGTAGATCCATGGCCCCGAGACTTGAGAAGTCCGGAAAAACTTCCCTGAGGGAATGTTCAGGTTGCCGGCCTGCTGAGCTAGACACACATCCAGAGGGTCCAGAATACGATGGCATAAGTCAGGCAGGTGAGGGATACATTGAGAGCGCTCGTCCGGGGTAACTAATAACCTATGGACAAGTGAACGTGTCGGCGCCTCTGCCGGCAGATGAGAGGGCCATTCGGTCCCTTACTCTACGTCACGAAGAACACGAAGAAACGTCCATATCAAGGAACTGCGACACGAAAGTGTGATCATCCGAAGAGAACCCAGCTGTCTCCTCATCAAATCCAGCCTGGAACAAAGTCGATGGACAATGAGCAGGTGAACGATCAGTCATGCGCAGAGTTGAGTGAGCCAGATACTCCGGTGACCGATCAAAGGGGTGGAGGGCCGGCGGTTCACAGGTCGGAGGACCGTGCGAAAAATCGGGACCATAACTGTAGGTTCAGTGGGGACACTACGCAACCTGGGGTTGGGAACCTCTGATGTTGTCGTAGGCTGGGCCTGCAGTACTGCTAAGTGCTGACAGTGGATAGGAGGTGGTAAACGAAGTTCACACCCCACACTTCGTCCCCTCTTTACTGGCATAGATGCAGAACTTTCCAGCACAGAGGGAACGACTACGGAGTCAGAGGTTTGAGGACATGGGTTGGCCTGAGCACTCCCATGAACCTGTGCCCCCGTGGACACCTGACATGACCGCCCTTTAAGGGAGGTGGGTGCCGGGTGCCCAGCCAGGTCCCCGACGGTGGAGACCCCCGAGGTCTCAGTAGTCGCTGGCCCGGGTAGGGAGGAGGCCACTGGATGCTCTACCTGTCGAGCAGGTGCGGACAACACGAGATCAGTTCGTATAGGCGTGTCACCAGTTACCCAAGCCAGAAGGCTAGTGGATAGCGCTCTCGCCGATGAGGCACGTGCTACACCGCTAACCGGCGGCAAGAAAGACCGATCTCGTGTCATAGGCCTAAGCTGGCTAGCATGGAGCAATCCAGTTGATGGAGTTTAAGCTACCGCCCTCCCACTACCACACGGTGTCCAGTGAGTAGTGGGAGCATGCATGGAGTCCGACGAACAATCGTGACGACGTGAGGAATTAGAATTAACCCCCTTCCTGCTATAGCCTCTTCCTGATATAGCGTGATCACGCGACCTCCAGCGGGGATTCCGAGAGAGGTATTGAGGCACTATATGGATATAGTCTAATGTACAAAGGAAAAAGGGGGCGCACAGAGGGGAAAAAAGAGCATTGAGATAATGCAGTTGTCGGTGTGTTTCAATGTTCCATGATAATAAGACCAGAGGTGAGTTTATTAGTAAAGCACTGAACTAATATTTATTCATATAAACAGTGAACTAATATTTATTTATATAAACACTGAAGTAATTTATATATACAAACACTGAACTAATATTTATTCACACACACACACACACACACACACACACACACACACACACACACACACATATATATATGTGTATATATATATATATATATATATATATATATATATATATATATATATATATATATATATATATATATAGGAAGTGATGGGCAGGTTTGGTATCCAGGACAGGAACATAGAAGGACAGATGGTGATAATTTTTGCAAAAAGGATGGAAATGGCTGTGGTGAATACTTTTTTTCCAGAAGACACAGGAGCACAGGGTGACTTAGAAAAGCGGAGGTCGAAGCATACAGGTAGACTAGATCTTGTGTAGGCGATGTAATTTGAAGGAAGTCAGTGACTGCAAAGTCGTAGTGGGTGAGAATGTTGCCAAACAGCATAGGCCGGTAGTGTGCAGGATGATGCTGATGGTGAGGAAGGTGAAGAAGGCAAAGGCAGAGCAGAAGAAAAAGTGGTGGAAGTTGAAAAAGGAAGAGTGTCGTGTTGTCTTCAAGGAGGAGTTGAAACAGACTTTGGGTGGTCCGGAAGTGCTTCTGGATGAATGGACAACGACAGCTAATGTGATCAAGGAGACAGGGAGGAGAATACTTGGTGTGTCACCTGGAAAGAAAGTAGATAAGGAAACTTGGTTATGGAATGAGGAAGTGCAGGAGTGTGTATAAAGGAAGAGGTTAGCTAAGAAGAAGCGGGACAGTGAGAAGACCGAAGAGAGTAATCAGGAGTACAGGGAGACCCAGCGTCACGCAAAGGTAGCGGTGTCAAAGGTGAAACAGAGGGCGTATGATGACTTATATGATAGGTTGGACAGGAAGGATTGAGAAAATGATTTATACAGGTTGGCACAGCAGAGAAATAGAGATGGGAAGGACATGCAGCAAGTTAGAGTGATTAAGGACAGAATGAGAAATGTATTGACTGATGACAGAAGTGTGCTGGGAAGATGGAAAGAGGACTTTGAAGAGCTGATGAATGAGGAAAATGAGAGAGAAAAAAGAGTAGAAGAAGAGGTGACTGTTGAGGACCAGGAAGTAGCAAAGATAAGTAAGGGTGAAGTGAGAAGGGCATTGAAGAGGATGAAGAGTGGAAAGGCAGTTGGTCCTGATGACATACCGGTGGAAGTATGGAAGTGTCTAGGAGAGGTAGCAGTAGATTTTCTGACAAGAACATTCAACAAGGTCTTAGAGAGTGAGAAGATGCAGGAGGAATGAAGGAGAAATGTGCTGGTGCCCATTTTTAAGAACAAGGGAGACGTGCAGAGTTGTGGCAACCACAGAGGGATAAAGTTGATGAGCCATATGATGAAGCTATGGGAAAAATAGTGGAAGCTCAACTAAGGGCAGAGGTCAGCATTTGGGAACAACAGTTTGGTTTCATGCCAAAAAAAAGCACCACAGATGTAGTGTTTGCTTTGAGGATGTTAATAGTGAAGTTCAGAGAAGGTCAATAGGAGCTGCATTGTGCCTTTGTGTATCTGGAGAAAGCATATGACAGGGTGCTGAGAGAGGAACTGGGGTATTGCATGAGGAAGTCTGGAGTGGCAGAGAAGTATGTTAGAACGGTGCAGGACATGTATGCAAGATGTAAGCCAGTGGTGAGGTGTGCTCTCGGTGTGACAGAAGAGTTCAAGGTAGAGGTGGGCCTACATCAAGGGTCAGCTCTGAGCCCCTTCCTGTTTTCTATGGTGATGGACAGGTTGACAGACGAGGTGAGACAAGATTCCCCATGGACTATTAATCTTGCAGATGATATTGTGATCTGTAGTGAGATCATGGAGGTATGCCCTGGAAAGGAGGGGAATGAAGGTTAGCCTCAGTAAGACAGAATACATGTGTGTGAACAATAAGGACCCAAGAGGAACGGTGAGGTTACAGGAAGCAGAGATAAAGAAAGTGGAGGATTTTAAGTACTTAGGCTCAACAATCCAGAGCAATGGAGAGTGTTGAAAAGAGGTGAAGGCAGGCTGGAATGGGTTGGAAAAAAGTGTCTGGTGTGATGTCTGATTGGAGGGTATCTGCAAGAATGAAAGGAAAAGTGTACAAGATGGTGTTGAGGCCAGCGATGTTGTATGGTTTTGAAATAGTGGCCCTGGGGAAAAGACAAGAGGCAGAGCTGGAGGTAGCAGAGATGAAAATGTTGAGGTTCTCTTTGGGAGTAACTAAGATGGATAGGATCAGGAATGAGTAAATCGGAGGGACAGCACATGTAAGAGGTTTTAGAGACAAAGTCAGAGAGGCTAGATTGAGATGGCTTGGACATGTACAGAGGAGGGATAGTGAATATATTGGTCGTATGATGCTGAGGTTAGAACTACCAGGCAGAAGGCCTAGAGGAAGACCAAAGAGAAAATTAATGGATGTGATGAAGGAGGACATGAAGGTAGTTGGTGTAAGAGAAGAAGATGCAGAGGATAGGGTGAGGTGGAGGCAGATGACTCACTGTGGCTACCCCTGAAGGGAACAGCCGAAAGGAAAAGAAGAAGCTATCTATACACACACACACACACACACACACACACACACACACACACACATATATATATATATATATATATATATATATATATATATATATATATATATATAATGCAGCCATGAGGTGGGGGGGCACTAACCAGTGTCTCTCCCCCTCATGCCGGTCCCAAGCCCGGAGAAATGCAGAGGGTTGTGTCAGGAAGGGCATCCGACGTAAAACCAATGCCAATTATTTATGATGCAAATCAGAAGTATTACCTCCATACCGGATCGGTCGAGGCCCGGGTTAACAACGACCGCCATCAGTGCTGTCAATCAACAGGGTGCTGATGGAAATTGGACTACTGTTGGTCGAAGACGTCGAAGAAGGAGAGGTGGGAGGCGTGTCCGTAGGCAGAGAGAGAAGTGGAAAGGCATGAGTCTAGGACTGAGAGTGGGGACTTTGAATGTTGGAACTATGCACAGAAAAGGTAGAGAGCTGGTTGACATGATGCAGAGGAGGAAGGTGGACATACTGTGTGTTCAGGAGACCAGGTGGAAAGGTAGCAAAGCTAAAAGCTTAGGAGCAGGGTTTAAGCTATTTTATCACGGTGTGGATGGGAAGAGAAATGGAGTCGGAGTCATCTTGAAGGAGGAGTTTGTCAGGAATGTTCTAAAAGTGAAAAGAGTGTCAGACAGAGTGATGAGTCTCAAGTTAGAAATTGAAGGTGTAATGCTCAATGTTGTTAGTGCTTGTGCCCCACAGGCAGGATGTGAGCTAGAAGAGAAGGAGAGATTCTGGAGTGACTTAGATGAAGTGATGCAGAGTACCACCAGAGGCGAAAGAGTGGTCATTGGTGCAGACTTCAATGGACATGTTGGTGCAGGCAACAGAGGGGACAAGGAAGTGATGGGCAGGTTTGGTATCCAGGACAGGAACGCAGAAGGACAGATGTTGATAGATTTTGCAAAAAGGATGGAAAGGCTGTGGTGAATACTTTCTTTGAGAAGAAACAGGAGCATAGGGTGACTTATAAAAGCGGAGGTAGGAGCACACAGGTAGACTACATCTTGTGTAGGCGATGTAATTTGAAGGAAGTCAGTGACTGCAAAGTCATCGTGGGTGAGAGTGTTGCCAAACAGCATAGGATGGTGGTGTGCAGGATGACTCTGATGGTGAGAAAGGTGAAAAAGGCAAAGGCAGAGCAGAAGAAAAAGTGGTGGAAGCTGAAAAAGGAAGAGTGTCGTGTTGTCTTCAAGGAGGAGTTGAAACAGGCTCTGGGTGGCCAGGAAGTGCTTCCAAATGACTGGACAACCACAGCAAATGTGATCAGGGACACAGGTAGGAGAGTACTTGGTGTGTCCTCTGGAAGGAAAGTAGATAAGGAGACTTGGTGGTGGAATGAGGAAGTGCAGGAGTGTGTACAAAGGAAGAGGTTAGCTAAGAAGAAATGGGACATTGAGAGGACCGAAGAGAGTAAACAGGAGTACAGGGAGACACAGCGTAAGGCGAAAGTAGCAGTGGCTAAGGCCAAACAGAGGGCGTATGATGACTTGTATGATAGGTTGGATAGTAAAGAGGGAGTAAATGATCTATACAGGTTGGCACAGCAGAGAAATAGAGATGGGAAGGACGTGCAGCAAGTTAGATTGATAAAGGACAGAGAGGGAACTGTATTGACTAATGACAGAAGTGTGCTGGGAAGATGGAAAGAGTACTTTGAAGAGCTGATGAATGAGAAAAAAAAGAGTAGAAGAGGTAACCATTGAGGAGCAGGATGTAGCAAAGATCAGTAAGGGTGAAGTGAGAAGGGCATTGAAGAGGATGAAGAATGGAAAGGCAGTTGGTCCTGATGATATACCTGTGGAGGTATGGAAGTGTCTAGGAGAGGTAGCAGTAGATTTTCTGACAAGAACATTCAACAAGGTACTAGAGAGTGAGCAGATGCCGGAGGATTGGAGGAGAAGTGTGCTGGTGCCCATTTTTAAAAACAAGGGAGATGTGCAGAGTTGCAGCAACTACAGAGGGATAAAGTTGATGAGCCATACGATGAAGTTATGGGAAAGAATAGTGGAAGCTAGACTAAAAGCAGAGGTCAGCATTTGTGAAGAACAGTTTGGTTTCATGCCAAGAAAGAGCACCACAGATGCAATGTTTGCCTTGAGGATGTTAATGGAGAAGTACAGAGAAGGTCAGAGGGAGCTACATTGTGCCTTTGTGGATCTGGAAAAAGCATATGCCAGGGTGCCAAGAGAAGAACTGTGGTATTGCATGAGGAAGTCTGGAGTGGCAGAGAAGTATGTTAGAGTGGTGCAGGACATGTATGAGAGATGTAAGACAGTGGTGAGGTGTGCTGTCGGTGTGACCGACGAATTCAAGGTGGAGGTGGGACTGCATCAAGGGTCAACTCTGAGCCCCTTCTTGTTTGCTATGGTGATGGACAGGCTGACAGACGAGGTGAGATAAGAATCTCCATGGACTATGATGTTTGCAGATGACATCGTGATCTGTAGTGAGAGCAGAGAACAAGTGCAGGAAAATCTAGAGAGGTGGAGGTATGACCTGGAAAGGAGAGGAATGAAGGTTAGCCTCAGAAAATCAGAACACATGTATGTGAATGAGAAGGACCCAGGAGGAACGGTGATGTTACAGGGAGCAGAGATAACGAAGGTGGAGGATTTTAAGTACTTAGGCTCAACAATCCAGAGCAATGGAGAGTGTGGAAAAGAGGTGAAGAAGCGTGTGCAGGCAGGCTGGAATGGTTGGAGAAAAGTATCCGGTGTGATGTGCGATAGGAGAGTGTCAGCAAGAATGAAGGGAAAAGTGTACAAGATGGTGGTGAGGCCAGCGATGTTGTATGGCTTAGAAACAGTGGCGCTGAGGAAAAGGCAGGAGGCAGAGCTGGAGGTAGCGGAGATGAAAATGTTGAGGTTCTCCCTGGGAGTAACGAGGATGGATAGGATCAGAAATGAGTATATCAGAGGGACAGCCCACGTAAGATGTTTTGGAGACAAAGTCAGAGAGGCTAGATTGAGATGGTTTGGACATGTACAGAGGAGGGATAGTGAGTATATTGGCAGTAGGATGCTGAGGTTGGAACTACCAGGCAGAAGGCCTCGAGGAAGACCGAAGAAGAGATTTATGGATGTGGTGAAGGAAGACATGAAGGTCGTTGGAGTCAGAAAAGAAGATGCGGAGGACAGGGTGAGGTGGAGGCAGATGATTTGCTGTGGCGACCCCTGAAGGGAGCGGCCGAAAGTAAAAGAAGAAGATATATATATATATATATATATTGTGCCTGAGTTGTAGGACGACCATTGGCAACCTGCCATGAAGGATAACGCCCTGGTTATCATCTTCATGGAGGTTTTTTGGCAGGATTAGTGCAGTGGTAGAACAGCCAATTAACCTACTGTGCCATGTCTTTGGATTGTGGGAGGAAACCGGAGTACCCAGAGGAAACTCACGCAAGCACGGGGGGAACATGCAAACTCCACACAGAAACACCCAGGCCAGGAATTGAACCCAGGCCTTCTTGCTGTGAGGCGGACATGCTAACCACTACGCCACTGTGCCGCTCTATATATATATATATATATATATATATATATATATATATATATATATATATATATATATTTATATATATATATATATATATATATATATATATATATATATATATATATATATATATACACACACACACACACACACACAGAGAACTAATATATTTTTTTATTATAAATACTGAACTCATGTTTATTTACAAGCACTGTCTCTGAGTCCTGCTGCACATCTATGTTGTGGAATCGACCAACTTCTGTTTCCTGTGAGCAGGTGTTCCTGCCCAAGATGATTCAACTCCATTCCACAGATCTTCTTGATTTCTTGGTTTTGCCTAAGAAGCTGCATTTTTGATGTCATCCCACATGTTTTCTATTGGATTGAGGTCCAGGGTTCGGGCCACTGCTCCAGAACCTCAATCTTGTCACTGTGGAACCGAGATGCTGACTGTTCCCATCTCAGGGATTTCTGTGTGGAGTTTGCATATGTTCTTCCGTGCTTGTGTCGGTTTCTTCCGGGTACTCTGGTTTTCTTCCCACAGTTCAAAAACATGCCCAGTAGGTTCACTGACTGTTCCAAATTGCCCCATGTGTGAGTGTGAGTATGAATGGTTGTTTGAGTGTTGGCCCTGCGATAGCATGACGAGCTGTCCAGGGAGTACCCCGCCCTCACTTGGCTGAGATGGATGCCAGCCTTCCCCTGACCCTAATTAGGATTAAGTGGTTTAGAAAATGAATGAATGATAAGGCAGCATGATCTCTTCAAGTATTGATCCCGGGAATGATGCAATAAATAGGCCTGAGAACGTAGTATTAGAAATATCCCTATGTCATGATGCTTGCCCCACCAGGCTTCACTGTCCTCACCTTGGAGAGTGGCTTGAATTCAGTGTTTGAGGCTTATTTGCCAAACTGTCTCCACCCACTAAGTGAGGGATGCCAATGTGGTCCTTCACTATTATTAGGTGTTACGTGTGACCTTGTCAGGTTCTGAGGCATGTACTGCCCATATAGACGGTGCTGATTTACATATCGCAAATTCTATTTTTCAAAGAATGAATGATGTCACTAATTGAACTGATGACTTATTCATTGAACTCAATTGACTTCATGTGGGTAGCAGACACTCGGATTAGCCTGTTTGTCTGCTCTCTGGCCTTGGCCTGGATAGTCACTGACTGACTAGTCCTGTTCTTAGAATATATGCTGCACTGCAAGAAATGAGAGCAGCACCTTCCCGAGTTGGATGGATACTATTCTGCCACATTAGCCCAGGCTTACCATTAAAGGTCCTCCTATTATCTATAAAGCCCACTTCATTTTTGGAACACCACTTGGACATCTAGCAATTCAGCGACTATAGCCTGCTGTAAGCTACATCAACATGCCGTATTGGGATAGGTCAGAGCATATGACAGAGCATTGGACATTGCCATCACTAATTTCCACACCTCTGTAAAGTTACTCAGTTACTCCGAGCAACCTCTAACTTCAAACAGAGACAGATACTCTCACTCGGTCTCTTTTCAGTCTGGATGGGCATTGCTAATTATACAGTCTTGTCTGTCAGAGAGCTAACGAGTACACATCTATCACAGATAAAGTTATTGCTAATGATAAAGGGGAAACTACTCAACATCCTGTACTCAACACACTGAACAAGCTGAAAGTCACCATTAATCTACAAACAAACCTTACCTGGAGACTTTTGGATTGTAGCAGGATGCTGTTGATTCCCTCTGTGTGCTGCTTTCAAGTGTAGTAGAATTAGTGTTTGAAGAAAATATAAATAAAATAACTGAAACTACTCCAATTGATATGAAAACATGAAGAAAAAGAAAGAGAAGAAAAAGTAAAACAGTAAAATTAAAATTTATTTCTGTAACCAGAAGGGGGAAGCTTGCTTAAACCGCCGACAAGCAGTTACCTGCATATGAAAACACGAACTCGTGTCCATGCCCAACAAGTGCCACCAATGTCGAGGTCTGGTCATCCAAGCACATTCACTCCCAGAGTAGACTGCAAGATGCTAAAAGAAGTCATCAAAAGTTCTGAAATATCATCACGGGGCTTCTGTCGATATGAAAGTGCATGACTGTTATCAGAAAGAGATGACACAAGTTTGTCCTTCATGGGAGGAGTGTAAGAAGGAAACCTTCGCTCTCTGAAAAGAACATTGGGCCAGAATGAAATTTGTGAGAGAACTAAGACATACTTCATGGCGTCTGGAACAATTTTTTTTTTTTTTTTGAACAGATGCATCTAAAGTTGAATGCAGCCGTAAGGGAGGGGCACAAGCCAGTGTCTCTCCCTCAAGCCGGTCCCAAGCCCGGATAAATGCAGAGGGTTGCGTCAGGAAGGGCATCCGGCGTAAAACAAATGCTAAATAAAAAATGAGTCTAGGACTGAAAGTAGGGACTTTGAATGTTGGAACTATGACAGGAAAAGGTAGAGAGTTGGCTGACATGATGCAGAGGAGGAAGGTGGACATACTGTGTGTTCAGGAGACCAGATGGAAATGTAGCAAGGCTAGAAGCTTATGAGCAGGGTTTAAGCTGTTTTTTCATGGTGTGGATGGGAAGAGAAATGGAGGAGGTGTCATCTTGAAGGAGGAGTTTGTCAGGAGTGTTTTTGAAGTGAAAAGAATGTCAGACAGAGTAATGAGTCTCAAGTTAGAAATTGAGGTGAGCTGCATTGTGCCTTTGTGGATCTGGTGAAAGCATATGACAGGGTGCCGAGAGAGGAACTGTGGTGTTGCATGAGGAAGTCTGGAGTGGCAGAGAAGTATGTTAGAGTGGTGCAGGACATGTCTGAGAGATGTAAGACAGTGGTGAGGTGTGCTGTCGGTGTGACAGAAGAGTTCAAGGTGGAGGTAGGACTGCATCAAGGGTCAGCTCTGAGCCCTTTCTTGTTTGTGATGGTGATGGACAGGCTGACAGATGAGGTTAGACAAGATTCCCCATGGACTATGATGTTTGCAGATGATATTGTGATCTGCAGTGAGAGCAGAGAACACGTGCAGGAAAATCCAGAGAGGTGGAGGTATGCCCTGGAAAGGAGAGGAATGAAGGTTAGCCTCAGTAAGACAGAATACATGTGTATGAATGACAAGGACCCAGGCGGAACAGTGAGGTTACAGGGAGCAGAGATAAGGAAGGTGGGGGATTTTAAGTACTTAGGCTCAACAATCCAGAGCAATGGAGAGTGTGGGAAAGAGGTGAAGAAGCGTGTGCAGGCTGGTTGGAATGGTTGGAGAAAAGTGTCCAGTGTGATGTGTGATAGGAAGGTATCGACAAGAATGAAAGGAAAAGTGTACAGATGGGGTTGAGGCCAGCGATGTTGCATGGTTTAGAAACAGTGGCCCTGGTGAAAAGACAGGAGGCAGAGCTGGAGGTAGCAGAGATGAAAATGTTGAGGTTCTCTTTGGGAGTAACGAGGATGGAAAGGATCAGGAATGAGTAAATCAGAGGGACAGCACATGGAAGATGTTTTGGAGACAAAGTCAGAGAGGCTAGATTGAGATGGTTTGGACATGTACAGAGAAGGGATAGTGAGTATATTGGCAGTAGGATGCTGAAGTTGGAACTACCAGGCAGAAGGCCTAGAGGCAGACCAAAGAGACAATTCATGGACGTGGTGAAGGAGGACATGAAGGCAGTTGGTGTAAAAGAAGAAGATGCAGAGGATAGGGTGGGATGGAGGCAGATGATTCGCTGTGGCGACCCCTGAAGGGAACAGCCGAAAGCAAAAGAAGAAACAGAAGTTGAATTATTTGGAGACCAGAACAGAAGACATTTTTGGCGGAAACTAATTAGGGAAATACTCCCAGTGCTGCTAACTGGGTTATCAAATGCCGGCCGTGTCTCTCACTGTCTATGGTGAGAGGGTCATGTAAAAGAACCATTGCTAACTTTCAACAAGAGTAGGCAGAATAGCCATCAGCGTGTTTCCATCCTGCAATGGCTTGGTGAGCTGTCCAGGGTGTACTCTGCACTCACCCGGAGTCAGCTGGATGAGCGCCATCCTCCCCGTGACCCTAATTAGGATTAAGCGGTTACAGAAAAATGAATAAATGAATGAATAATTGGGGCAGTGGTGGTCTAGTAGCATAAGGCGCCGGATCGCTGGTCCAAAAGTTGCGGGTTCGAGTCCCACTCTCCACAAGGTTGTCACTGTCCCCCCCCAGTGCAGCTAACTGGGTTATCAAAGGCCAGCCATGTCTCTCATTGTCTATGGTGTGAGGCATGTAAAAGAACCATTGCTGACTTTCGACAAGAGTAGGCTGAAAAGCCGTCAGTGTGTTTCCACCCTGTGATGGCCTGGCGAGCTGTCCTGGGTGTACTCTGCCCTCGCCCTGAGTTGGCTGGGATGGGCACCAGCCTCCCCGCAACCCTAATTAGGATGAAGCGGTTACAGAAAATGAACTGAACTGAATGAATGAATGAATAGGGAAATACTAAATACTAACTAAATACTTTCCAGGGAAAGAACCTCATACCCACTGTGAAGTATGGAGGGGGATGTTTTATGGTTTAGCGTTGCTTTACTGCAGCATGATCTAGCCAACTCACCATCATAAAATCCAACATGAATTCTACCATGCATCAAAGGCTGTTAGAAGAACATATGAAACAATATTTAAAAAAAAAATTAAACTGAAGCAGAACTTGACTCTGAAACATGACAAGGACCTACAACATACCAGTAAATTCACCAAGGACTGGCTGGAAACTAGGTGAAGGGTCTTGGAATGGCCCAGTCAAAGCCCGGGTCTTAATCTCACTTAGATGATGTGGGGTAACTTGAAGCATTCTGTGCATGCAAGAAACCCTGCGATCATCTCAAAGCTGAAAGAATTCTGCATTGAGCACTGGGGCAACCTCTCCTCAGATCGATGTGAGTGACTGGTCCATGGCTACAAAAAGCGACTCACTGAAGTTATTTCAACCAAAACAGGTAACATTAGTTATTAGGGGGTCAGGTGTCCTGATTTGTTCCTCCATTGAAATACACATTGTTGTTCATATCTTTTGTTCGATGAGTAAAAAATGTTAATTTATATTGTTTAAATACAATTAAATCACTTTGTTTCCCAGAAATAAAACAACTACATTGGACATTACGTGAACATTCTCAGTAAAAAGTTGGCTATTTAATTGGGTGTTGAAATTTTTTCGTGTGACTGTCTACCTCAGACAGAGAAAAGGATGAGAACATAGTGAGGACAACTAGCAAGTCCAGAACGTAGCTAAGACATTTAGCAATCTTAGAACATATTTAGAACAGGTAGCAAGCTAACAAATAAGCTTCCACAGTTAGCGATCTGCGAATACGGGACAGCTAGCAATCTTTGACTGTAGTTAGGGAAACTAGCAATCTTGGAAAGTAGACAGAACAGCTAGTGAGCTCTGACCTACCCACATTTAAAAGGATTTATTTTATTTATTTTAATTTTAATTTTCTTATGATTTACCTGTCGCTTCCACCTGATTTAATCATTGATGTCATTTTTTATACACATTATTAAAATGTTCACAGATTTTTGTTGTTATCTTTTTAAATTATTGATTTGGGGTTGGTGAGCTGTCCAGGTTGTACTCTGCCCTCGCACAGAGTTGGCTGAGATGGGCGCCAGCCTTCCCGTAACCCTAATTAGGATTAGGTGGTTCAGAAAATTTATCAATTTTCTCTCTTTTTTATGAATCACACGGTCCTTTCACATGATTAATTTGTTTATATATTTTATATATTTTAAAAACTCTTACGGGGGCATTGTATTTGATTTTTTTCCCAACATGAACAATATTTTTTTACAACAGGTAAGTGAAGTGGGAGATAAAATGTGTTCCATTCATTCATCCATACATGTCGTTAGTGCAACAACATTGGAAGGAAGTGTTCTAGGATCACCAAATTTGGTGTATCTTTCCCATCAGGGCCAACTAGGGAACTAGATTGTACTGGACTCACCGTGTCCTCTTTTCAAGGTCAAAAGGTCACGATATTTCTATATATTTTTCTGTGTACTTTTTACATTTTTATATCAAGCCTTATTGGTGTGATAACACTGAAATGAAATGAGATAAAAATCTCCAAATTTATCTCCTCAGAAATTAAAAGTCGCAGAGGTCAATTTACTACATTTTCTATTTTTCTTTCTGCGTGAGGGCCTGAACTCCGTGACATCTGCTAAAAGTTTATTATTTAAAAAGTATTATGTTGGCTTAATGATGGCATTACTTTGTGTTGAGTGTCATCGTGGTCTAGCTGTTAGCATGTGTCCCTCACAGCAAAAAGGTTTTATATTCGTGTCAATGGCACGGTGAGAGGTCCAGTTTGCACGTCCTCCCTGCGCTTGCATCGGCTCCCTCCAGGCACCGTGCTTTCCTCCAATACTCCAAAGACATGTATGCTATACTAATTAGCTCTTTCAGATTGCCCCTTAGGTGTGAGTCTGAGTTTGAATGATGTTTTTGTTGGCTCTGTGACAGACTGGCAGGTTGTTTAGGGTGCACCCCACCTTCACCCAAAATTAGATGAGGCTCCAACCTCATAGTGATCTTAATAGGATTAAGCACTTCAGAAGGAAAGGAATTGATCATTTTATCTTGTTTTACACGGTTTGTTTCCTGGTGGTTTTTTGTTTGCTTGTTTATTTGTTTGTTTTTAGGGGGGATTTTTTTGGTCATCTCTTAATTTTTACATGATTTTTTTTTAATCACAAATTATTTTTTTAAAGGATTTAATTCTCTGCTCTGTGATTGTTAATGTGAAAAATTTTGAAGTCTGAGTTGAAGCACGGAGTATTAGATTATAATAGAATTGAATAAAAACTCCATTTTCTCCACCTGGTTGTGTGTGTGTGTGTGTGTGCACGGCTGTTCAGAGCGCATAAATGACTTGGTGTTTCACACTGTAATTCCGTCACCTTTTAAAGACGCAGTCATTAATCTAAAGTAACTCGGCTGGTGACTGCAGCAGCGCTCCAGGCTGAGCACTCTCTCTCTCTCTCTCTCTCTCTCTCTCACACACACACACACACACACACACACACACACACACACACACACACACACAGACTAGTAGGATTTAATCGTCTCTGCACAGTATCACACTGTCGCCATTTCCCATTATATTACATCACATTACTGGACCTGCCAACGCTTATGCATCTTGTACAGGAGCGTCGCAGTTTAGCATCAACACTACGGAGTTTATTACTTTGAGTATAGTCCAATAAAAACATCCCATCCTGAACGCTGTACAGTCGCGTAGCTGCACTGATATTTATCGTTTTGCGGCCTGTAGGCTCTGCCTCTTTTCGTCAGGTCTCACGCATTCTCTAGTGAACAGATCGCAGAGCACTTTCTTTCCGTTGCATCAAGATTTTCTGTTCATACGAATACTTCATACAGATCTTTACTGTGCAAAGCTGCTCTACAAAAATGTCCATTGTAAAAAGCACTATATAAATAAAACTAAATTGAATTGACTATGTATAAATATAAAATATTCATTTTTGGCTCAGCTTCACTAAAATGGTACAACAGATGAAGTCTCCATGTCCAGTAGATGTGTTTATTTATCACAGAACAAAAATAAAATGATGAAGCAGACTTACAAACCTAACCCGTGAAGCATCATGTAAATGCTGACGTTCAGTTCAGATGAGTTCATACTTCACCCACAAACAGCTACTCACCTCCTAATATCTGAGGTGGTGCTAATATTTTAGGATGTTAATTACTGTATACTGCACACACACACACACACACACGCGCGCACACACACACACACACACACACACACACACACACACACACATATAATATATATATAGCTTCACAGCAAGAAGGTCCGGAATTCAAATCCCAAGTGAGTGTGTTTCTGTTTGGAATTGCATGCTTTCCCCATGCTTGCTTATGTTTCCCCTGGTTCTCCAGTTTCCTTTCACGGTCCAAAGATATGCACATTAGCCACATTAACTGTTCCACATTGCCCATCAGTGGGAGTGTGAATGGTAGTAGTGGTGGTGGTGGTGGTGGTGGTGGTTGTGTGTGTGTGTGTGTCCCTTAATGGTCTGGCGAGCTGCTGTATCCTGTGTTCACCCACTGTTGGTTCAGATGGGCCCAGCCTGCCCACAGCCTTAGTACGATTAAGCAGTTCCAAAAATTATGATGACGACGACTTCTGGACGACTGATTCAAAAACATCACCAAAGCCTAATGTGCACACCTAATTTTATTCACCCATTTGTCCTCCACAGGATGCCAGCTCATCGTTTTTCCAGTTCAGTGCTTCGCTCCACCAGGAAGCCCTGCTCATGCTGTCCGTAATGGAGGAATATGACTGGCATGTATTCTCTGTGGTAACCACCAGGTTCCCCGGCCATCAAGAGTTCGTCATGACTATCCGCGCAACCGTTGAGCACAGTTTCATACGCTGGGACCTGCAGAGCGTGGTGACGCTGGACGGTGTGGGAGAGCCTGAGGACAGAGCTCATGTGCAGCTCAAGCGTATCCAGTCGCCCGTCATTCTGCTCTACTGCTCCAAGAATGAGGCCGAGCTGGTGCTGCTCGAAGCCCGGTCACTCGGCCTGGTTGGAGCCGGTTTTGTCTGGATTGTTCCCAGTCTTACCTCTGGTAACCCCGAGCGCACGCCTGAAACTTTTCCACCAGGAATGATTTCCATAGCATATGACGAGTGGGACTACCCGCTGGAAGCCCGTGTGAAGGATGCAGTAGGAATTTTCAGTCATGCTGCTGCTGCTATGTTTCGGGAGCAAGGCCGCGTACCGGATGGAACTGTTAGCTGTTCGGGTCAAGCGGAGAAGTCAGATGTTCCTCCAAGTGCATTACGCAGGTAACCTCAATATTGCTTGATTGATTATTGACATTGACTGAATAACAATTCAAGGTAATATTTCATCACAAGTCGATACTCGGTTACATACAGTCATCTCATAATCCATTCAAAGTGTATTTAGCATGGAGCTAACTCTACTACAGGGCTAAGCCCATTTTAATCAGCTAGCATGAAAACGAGTCCTGCATATGATGTGCTCCAAATCTGCATTCCTACTTTCTTTCATCCATTTCCGTTGTCCGACATATTTACCACATGTATAACAGGCTGACGTGGTTGGCAGGTGTGTCCAATCGCGTGCGTCTTTCTTTGACCGCCAGTGATCATATCTGGCTAATTGTTTTTGACACTCAGCAAGGTGTGCTAGTTTCGATAAGCGACAGTGCAGGGTTCATCTCCTGCAGCATGTTGACAGGAGATCACGGGAATATTACTGCAACAGTCAGAAAACCCAGACACAAAATATGCCGAACATTGTTCCAGGTGCCAGATGTTTGCCACAGAGTAAAGAGCGAATGAAACAAGAAACATGAAAAACAAGGTACCAGAACAGATTGGCATGGATTCTGCCCAACATTCTCACTGCTAGCACACATTTGGCCTACACACATTAGAGTCATGTGAGCTACATGTGATCACGGCAACCTGCTTAGCACGCCCACAAAAATTGAGTCCTAATTATATGCAGCCTTGCAGGAGGCAGAGACAGGAAGTAATTCAGGAAGGGGTATAATGGTTTGTACTGAATTTAAAAATACAAATTAAAGAACCACCTTCAGGATTAAGCCCCACCCACTTTAGGTCTAAATGTGGATATGTATATAGATAGTGTCACTGTGTTGGCGGGTTTTTCTTTTCCTACTGAAAGCGATTAAAATTCAGGAGTTGCCATGGGTTCCTTTCACTCATTGCGATGTTTCAGCGCTGAGAAGTGTGTGCTGAGTGGGCGTTTCTCTTTTGATCTCTCTCTTGGTTGCTAAGGTGGTTTGTATCTGGGACACTGCAGACTCCAGAATGAGAACATTTACATGACGAGATTGTTCACAGTGCACACATTAACCTGAAAAAATAAAATAAAATAAAATAAAAATAAATAAATAAATAAAAAACAAGTGTGTCTCGATGAACAATGGACGAGCGTGTTTTTTTCAGGTGCAGTCTTTGTGCTCCAGATAAATCAGAGACCGTGATAAAGGGAGTGATAGAGGGACATTGAGGGCTAGAGAGAGGGAGTGATAAAGAGAGGGATAGTGGAAGAGTGAGTGTTTGCGGGAATGATAGAGGGATAATGAGTGATAGAAGAAGAGTGTGTGATCGAGAAAGAGTGTGTGATAGAGGGAGAGTGTATGATAGAGAGTGTGCGATTGAGGGAGAGTGTGTGATTGAAGCAGAGTGTGTGATAGAGGGAGAGTGTGTGATTGAGGGCTCATGTGATAGAGGGCTCATGTGTGATTGAGGGAGATGTGCGATAGAAGGAGAGAGTGTGCGATTGAGGGAGAGTGTGATTGAGGGAGTGTGTGATAGAAGGAGAGAGTGTGCGATTGAGGGAGAGTGTGATTGAGGGAGTGTGTGATAGGAGAGAGTGTGCGATTGAGGGAGAGTGTGTCATTGAGGGAGTGTGTGATAGAGGGAGAGTGTGTGATTGAGGGAGTATGTGATAGAGGAAGAGTGTGTGATTGACGGCTTGTCTGATAGAGAGAGAGAGAGTGTGTGTGTGTGTGTGTGTGTGTGTGTGTGATAGAGAGCGAGTGTGTGTGATAGAGGGAGAGTGTATGATTGAGGAAGAGTGTGTGGTAGAGGGAGACTGTGTGATTGAGGGAAATTTGATTGAGGGAGAGTGTGATAGAGGAAGAGTGTGTGATTGAGGTAGAGTGTGTGATTGAGAGAGTGTGTGTGGTAGAGGGAGACTGCATGATTGAGGGAGTGTGTGATAGAGGGAGAGTGTGTGATTGAGGGAGAGTGTGTGATTGAGGGAGAGTGTATGATAGAGGGAGAGTGTGATCCAAAGAGAGTGTGATAGAGGGAGACTGTTAGAGGGAGAGTGTGATTGAGAGACAGTGTGATAGAGGGAGAGTGTGCAATTCAGGTAGTGTGTATGATAGAGAGAGAGAGTGTGTGTGTGTGTGTGTGATAAAGGGAGAGTGTGCAATAGAAGGAGCGTGTGTGATTGAGGGAGAGTGTGCGATTGAGGGAGAGTGTGCGATTGAGGGAGAGTGTGCGAAAGAGGGAGAGTGTGCGAAAGAGGGAGAGTGTGCGACCGAGGGGGAGTGTGTCGTACAGTGAGAGTGTGTTGTAGAGGGAGATCGTCTGGGAGAGGGTGAGTGTGTGGTAGAGAGAGAGTCTCCGGTAGAGGAAGAGTGTGTGATTTACGGAGAGTGTGATTTACGGAGAGTGTGTGATTGAGGGAGAGTGTGCGAGTGAGGTAGAGTGTGCGATTGAGGTAGAGTTTGCGATTGAGGTAGAGTGTGTGATTGAGGGAGAGTGTGTGGTCAAGGGAGAGTGTGCAATAAAGGGAGAGCGTGCGATAGAGGGTGATTGTTCGATTGAGGGAGAGTGTGTGATAGATGGAAGGTGTGTGTGTGTGTGTGTGTGTGTGTGTGTGTGGTAGAGTATGTGATTGAAGGAGTGGGTGATAGTGGAAGAGTATGATAGAGGTAGAGTGTGATAGAGGGACAGTGTGTGATCGAAGGAAAGTGTGTGATCGAAGGAAAGTGTGTGATAGAGGGAGAGTGTGAGATTGAGGGAGAGTGTGTGATAAAGGGAGAGTGTGTGATTAAAGGAGTGTATGATTGAGGGAGAGTGTGTGACTGAGAAAGAGGGTGTGATAGAGGGGGAGTGTGTGATTTGGAGAGAGTGTGATAGAGGGCATGTGAGCTAGAGGGAGAGTGTGAGATAGAAGGAGAGTGTGTGATTGAGGGAGATTGTGTGATTGATGGAAAGCGTGCGTTAGAGGGAAAGCATGCGATTGAGGGAGGGTGTGCGATAGAGGGAAAGTGTGCGATAAAGAGAGAGTGTGCGATTGAGGGAGATTGTGTGACTGAGGAAGTGTGTGATAGAGGGAGAGTGTGTGATTGATGGAGAGCAGCGATAGAGGGAAAGTGTGCGATTCAGGGAGAGTGTGCAATTGAGGGAGAGTGTGTGATCAAGGGAGCGTGTTTCATAGATGGAGTGTGTGTGGTATAGGGAGAGTGTGATAGAGGGAGAATGTGTGTGATTGAAGGAGAGCGTGTGCTTGAGGGAGAGTGTGTGGTAGAGAGAGAGTGGGTGATAGAGGGAGAGTGTATTAGTGGGACAGTGTGATAGAGGGAGAGTGTGTGATAGAGGGAGAGTGTGTGATAGAAGAAGAGTATTCGATTGAGGGAGAGTGTATGGTAGAGGGAGAGTGTATTGTAGAGGGAGAGTGTGATTGAGAGATAGTGTGTGGTACAGTGAGAGTGTGTTGTAGAGGGAAAATGTCTGGGAGAGGGTAAGTGTGTGGTAGAGGGAAAGTCTCTGGTAGAGGAAGAGTGTGTGATTGACAGAGAGTGTGTGATTGAGGGACAGTGTGCAATTCACGTAGAGGGTGTGATTGAGGGAGAGTTTGATGGAGGGAGAGTGTGTGGCTGAGGGAGAGTGTGCAATAAACGGAGAGCATGCGATAGTGGGAGAGTGTGCGATTGAGGGAGTGTGTTCGATTGAGCGAGAGTGTGTGATAGATGGAGTGTGTGTGTGGTAGAGGGAGAGTGTGTGATTGGAGGAAAGTGTGTTATTGAGGGAGAGTGTGTGATTGAGGGAGAGTGTGTGATTGAGGGAGTGTGTGATAGAGGGAGAGTGTGATAGAGGGAGAGTGTGATAGAGGGAGAGTGTGCGATAGAGGGTACGTGTGCGATAGAGGAAGAGTGTACGATTAAAGGAGAGTATGGGATAGAGGGAGAGTGTGTGATAGAGGGAGAGTGTGTAATAGAGGGAGAGTGTGATAGAGGGAGAGTGTGATAGAGGGAGAGTGTGATAGAGGGAGAGTGTGATAGAGGGAGAGTGTGTGATGGAAGGAGAGTGTGATAAAAGAAACGTGTGATAGAGGGAGAGTTTGTGATTGAGGGAGAGTGTGTGGTCGAGGGAGAGTGTGTGATAAAGGGAGAGTATGTGATAGAAGGAGATTGTGTGGTACAGGGAGAGTGTGGTAGAAGGAGAGTTTGTGGTAAAGAGAGAGTGTGATCGAGGGAGATTGTGTGATTAAAGGAAAGTGTGTGATTGAAGGAAAGTGTGTTATTGAGGAAGAGTGTTTGATGGAGGGAGAGTGTGCGATAGAGGGAGAGTGTGCGATAGAGGTTGAGTGTGTGTGATTGAGGGAGAGTGTGTGATTGAGTTACAGTGTGTGACTGAGGAAGAGTGTGTGATAGAAGGAGAGTGCGCGATTTGGTTGGAGTGTGATAGAGGAGGGGTGTGAGCGAGAGGGAGAGTGTGTGATAGAGGGACAGTGTGTCATTGAGGGAGATTGTGTGACTGATGAAGTGTGTGTCAGAGGGAGAGTGTGTGTGATTGATGAAGAGTGTGTGATTGAGGGAGAGTGGGTGATCATGGGAGAGTTTGAGATTGATGGAGAGTGTGTGATTGAGGGAGAGTGTCATTGAGATAAAGTGTGTGACAGAGGGAGATTATGATAGAAGGAGTGTGTGATTCAGGGAGTCTGTGGTTGATGGAGAGTGTGTGATCGAGGTCGAGTGGGATAAAGAGTGTGATTGAGGGAGAGTATGGGATAGAGCGCTAGTGTGTGATTACGGGAGAGTGTGTGGTACAATGAGAGTGTGTTGTAGAGGGAGAGCATCTGGGAGAGGGTAAGTGTATGGTATAGAGGGAGAGTCTCTGGTCGAGGAAGAGTGTGTTATTGACGGAGAGTGTGCAATTGAGGTAGAGTGTGCGATTGAGGTAGAGTGTGCGATTGAGGTAGAGTGTGTGATTGAGGGAGAGTTCGATGGAGGGAGAGTGTGTGATAGAGGGAGAGTATGGGGTTGAGGGAGTGTGTGTGTGTTAGAGGGAGTGTCATTGATGGAGAGTGTGTGATTGATTGAGAGGTGTGATTGCAGGAATGTGTGTCATAGAGTGAGAGTGTAATAGAGGGAGGAGAATGATAGAGGGAGAGTGTGCAATTGAAGGAGAGTATGGGATCGAGGGAGAGTGCGTGATTGAGGGACAGTGTGTGATAGAGGGAGAGTGTGATAGAGGGAGAATGTGTGATGGAGGGAGAGTGTGATAAAAGAAACATGTGATAGCGGGAGAGTTTGTGATTTGGAGAGAGTTTGATAGAGGGGGAGTGTGTGCTAGAGGGAGAGTGTGTGCTAGAGGGAGAGTGTGTGATAGAGGGAGAGTGTGATAGAGGGAGAGTGTGTGATAGAGGGAGAGTGTGTGATGGAGGGAGAGTGTGATAAAAGAAACATGTGATAGAGGGAGAGTATGTGATTGAGGGACAGTGTGTGAAAGAAGCAGAGAGTGATAGAGGGAGAGTGTGTGATTGTGGAAGAGTGTGTGATAGAGGGAGAGTGTGCATTTGAAGGAGAGTGTGGGATAGAGAGAGTGTGTGATTGAGGGAGAGTGGGTGATAGTGGGAGATTATGTGATCGAGGGAGAGTGTGATAGAGGGAGATTATGATAGAGGGAGAGTGTTTGATTGACAGTGTGTGTGTGTGATAGAGGGAAAGTGTGATAGAGGGAAAGTGTGATAGAGGGAGAGTGTGTGATGGGGAGAGTGTGTGGTCGAGGGAGAGTATGTGATAGAGGGAGAGTGTGATAGAGGGAGAGTATGGTATAGAGCGCAGATGTGTTGTAGAGGGATAGTGTCTGGGAGAGGGTGAGTCTCTGGTAGAGGAAGAGTGTGTGATTGACAGAGAGTATGTGATTGAGGGATAGTTTGATGGAGGGAGAGTGTGCACTAAAGTGAGAGCGTGCGACAGAGGGAGAGTTTGTGATAGATAGAGGTAGAGTGTGGGATAGTGGGAGAGTGTGTTATTGAGGGAGGATTTGATTAATGGAGACTGTGATGCTGAGTGCCAAGCAGGAAGCAACAACTACCAAATTTTAATGACTCATGATATGACGTGGCCAGATTCGGTCTCCAACCTACCAGAGGATAAAGTGGACGCTCTACCCACTGAGCTAAATCCCTGGTCATTCAGACCCAGAATGAGTGATAGTAGGAGAGTGTGTTTAAGGGAGAGTGTGTGATCGAGAGATAGTGTGTGAGAGGGAGAATAAGTGATCGAGGGAGAATGAGTGATAGAGGGAAACTATGTGATTGAGAGGGAGTGTGTGGTTGAGGGAGAATGAGTGATGGAGAGAGAATGTGTGATACAAGGAGAGTGTGCTATTGAGGGAGAGTGTGCGAATGAGGGAGAGTGTACAATTGAGGGAATGTGTGCTCGAGGGAGAGAGTGTGATAGAGAAAGAGTGTGATAGCGGAAACGTGTGATAGAGGGAGCGTGTGTGATTGAGGGAGAGTGTAATAGAGGGAGAGTGTGTGTTTGAAGGAAGAGGGGTGCTTGAGGGAGAGTGTGTGGTAGAGGGAGAATGGGTGATTGAGGGAGAGTGCGATAGAGGGAGAGTGTGCGATAGAGGGAGAGTGTGTGCGATAGAGGGAGAGTGTGCGATTGAGGGAGCGTGTAATAGAGGGAGAGTGCGATAGAGGGAGAGTGTGTGTTTGAAGGAAAGTGTGTGCTTGAGGGAGAGGGTGTTGTAGAGGGAGAGTGTGTGATTGAGGGAGAGTGTGCGATTGAGGTAGAGTGTGTGATAGATGGCGTGTGTGTGGTAGAGGGATTGTGTGATACAAGGAGAGTGTGTTAGAGGGTGAGTGTGTGATTGATGGAAAGTGTGTTATTGAGGGAGAGTGTGTGATTGAGGGAGAGTGTGTAATCAAGGGAGAGTATGTGATAGAGGGAGAGTGTGTGATTGAAGGAGAGTATGGGATAGAGGGAGAGTGTGTGAGTGAGGGAGAGGGTGGGGCGCAGAATGAGTGTGATAGAGGGAGAGCGTGTGGTCGAGGGGAGAGTGTCTGGTAGAGGGAGAGTGTGATAGAAGGAGAATGTCATAGAGGGTGAGTGTGATAGAGGGATAGTGTTTGATTGAAGGAAAGTATGTTATTGAGGGAAAGTGTGGGGTAGAGGGAGAGTGTGTGAGAGAACGAGACTGTGTGATAGAGGAAGAGTGTGTGATGGAGGGACAGTGTGTGATGGAGGGACAGTGTGTGATGGAGGGACAGTGTGTGATGGAGGGAGAATGTGTGATGGAGGGAGAGTGTGTGATGGAGGGAGAGTGTGTGATGGAGGGAGAGTGTGTGATGGAGGGAGAGTTTGTGATTGAGGGAGAGTGTGTGATTGAGGGAGAATGAGTGATGGAGAGAGAATGTGTGATTGAGAGATAGTGTGTGATTGAGGGACAGTGTCTGATAGCGAGCGAGAGAAAGAGTATGATAGAGAGTGTGGTAGAGGGAGAACGTGCGATTGAGGGAGAGTGTGTGATTGAGGGAGAATGTGATTGAGGAGAGTGTGTGAAAGAGGGAGAGTATGATAGAGGGCGAGTGTGTGATTGCAGGAGAGTGTATGATAGAGGGAGTGTATGATAGAGGGAGAGTGTGGGATTGAGGTAAAGTATGTGATCGAGGGAGTCTGTGATTAAGGGAGAGTGTGTGATCGATTGAGAGGTGTGATTGGGGGAGAATTTACGATAGAAGAAGAGTGTGTGATAGAGGGACAGTGTGTGATTGAGGGAGTGTGTGATTGAGGGAGAGTGTGTGACTGAGGGAATTTGTGATACAGGGAGAGTGTGTGATAGAGGGAGGTGTGATAGAGGGAGAGTGTGTGATTGAAGGAGAGTGTGTGATTGAGGGAGAGTGTGTGGTACAGAGTGAGTGTGATAGAGGGAGAGTGTGTGGTTGAGAGGGAGAGTGTCTGGTAGAGGGAGAGTGTGATAGAAGGAGAGTGTCATAGAGCGTGAATGTGATAGAGGGATAGTGTTTGATTGAAGGAAAGTATGTTATTGAGGGAAAGTGTGGGGTAGAGGGAGAGTGTGTGATAAAGGGAGAGTGTGTGATAGAACCAGAATGTGCGATAGAGGAAGAGTTTGTGATGGAGGGAGAATGTGTGATGGAGGGAGAGTGTGTGATAGAGGGAGAATGTGTGATTGAGGGACAGTGTGATAGGGTGAGAGTGTGCGATAGAGGGAGAATTGATTTGTATTGTATTGTACAGTGGTATGGAAAAGTATCTGAACCTTTTGGAATTTCTCACATTTCTGCATAAAATCACCATGAAATGTGATCTGATCTTCAAATCAGATCAAAATCACACAGATGAAAAAACAGTGTCTGCTTTAGCTAACCCCCCCCCCCCTTTGGCAGCAATAACTTCAACCAGACGCTCCCTGTAGCTGCAGATCAGTCTGGTTTTCAGAATGTCGTAGATTTTTAAAGCGCTTTATCCATACTGAATATTATTCTCAAAGCGCTAGAGGTACAGTAGAGGGACAGCGTTATATAGGAAGAGTGTGATTGAGGGAAAGTATGTGTTGAGGAAGTATGAGAGAGAGTGTGAAAGAGAGAGAGTGTGATAGAGAGTGAGTGTGCGATAGAGGGAGAGTGTGTGATTGAGAAAGAGGGTGATAGAGGGAGAGTGTGTGATTGAGGGAGAGTGTGTGATTGAGGGAGAGTGTATGATTGAGGGAGAGTGTGTGAGAGAAGGAGAGTGTGATAGAGGAAGAGTTTGATAGAGGGAGAGTGTGTGATTGAGGGGAGTGTTATTGAGGGATATTGTGTGATTGAGGGAGAGTGTCTGATTGAGGGAGAGTGTGTGATAAACAGAGAGTGTGTGATTGAGGGAAATCATGCGATAGAATGTAAGTGTGTGATTGAGGGAGAGCGTGCCATAGAGAGAGAGCATGCGATTGAGGTAGAGCGTGCGATTGAGGGAGAGTGTGTGACTGAGGGAGACTGTGCGATTGAGAGAGAGCGTGTGATTGAGAGAGAGGGTGATAGAGGGAGAGTGTGTGATAGAGTGCGAGTGTGTGATTGAGGGAAAGTGTATGATTGAGGGAGAGTGTGTGAGAGAAGGAGAGTGTGATAGAGGAAGAGTTTGATAGAGGGAGAGTGTGTGATTGAGGGGGAGTGTTATTGAGGGATATTGTGTGATTGAGGGAGAGTGTCTGATTGAGGGAGAGTGTGTGATAAACAGAGAGTGTGTGATTGAGGGAAAGCATGCAATAGAGTGTAAGTGTGTGATTGAGGGAGAGCGTGCCATAGAGGAAGAGCATGCGATTGAGGTAGAGCGTGCGATAGAAAGAGAGTGTGTGATAGAGGGAGAGTGTGCGATCAAGGGAATATGTGATCAAGGGAGAGTGTGTGATTGAAGGAGAGTGTGCGATACTGGTAGAGTGTGCGATTGAGGTAGAGTGAGCGACTGAGGGAGACTGCTCGATTGAGAGAGAGCGTGTGATTGAGGGAGAGTGTGCGATACTGGTAGAGTGTGCGATACTGGTAGAGTGTGCGATTGAGGTAGAGTGTGTGACTGAGGGAGAGTGTGCGACTGAGGGAGACTGCTCGATTGAGGGAGAGTGTGTCATAGAGGGAGAGTGTGTGATAGAAGTTGAGAGTGCGATTGAGGGAGAGTATGCGATAGAGGGAGAGTGTGCGGTTGAGGGAGATTATGGGATTGAGGCCGACTGTGTGATTGATGGAGAGTGTGTGGTAGAGGGAGAGTGTGATATAAGGAGAGTGTTATTAAGGGATATTGTGTGATTGAGGGAAAGTGTCTGATTGAGGGAGAGTGTATGATAGATGGAGAGTGTATGATTGAGGGATAGCGTGCCATAGAGGGAGAGCGTGCCATAGAGGGAGAGCGTGCCATAGAGGGAGAGCGTGCCACAGAGGGAGAGCGTGCAATTGAGGGAGAGCGTGCGATTGAGGGAGAGTGTGTGATAGAAGAAGACCATGTGCGGTTGAGGGAGAGTGTGTGATTGAGGGAGAGCGTGTGATTGAGGGAGAGCGTGCGATTGAGGGAGAGCGTGTGATTGAGGGAGAGTGCATTGGAAAAAGGATAGTGTGTGATTAAGGATTAAAGAATGTGTGATAGACGGAGAGTGTGTGATAGAGGAACAGTGTGCGTTTGAGGGAGAGTATGTGATACAGGGCAAGTGTGTGATTCAGGGACAGTGTGTGGTAGAGGGACAGCGTTATATAGGAAGAGTGTGATTGAGGGATAGTGTGTGATTGAGGGAGCGTGTAGGGAGAGCGTGTGATTGAGGGAGAGTGCATTGGAAAAAGGCTAGTGTGTGATTAAGGTAATGGTGATTGAGGGACAGTGTGTGATGGAGGAAGAGTATGATAGAGGAAGAGTATGATAGAGGGAGAGTGTGTGATAGAGGGAGAGTGTATGATAGAGGTAGAGTATGATAGAGGGAGAGTGTGATCCAGGGAGAGTGTGATAGAGGGAGAGTGTGTGCTTGAAAGAGATTGTGTGACTGAGGAAGTGTGTGATTGAGGTAGAGGGGGGATTGAGGGCGAGTGTGCGATTGAGAGCGAGTGTGCGATTGAGGGAGAGGGTGTGATTGAGGCAGAGTGTGTGATTGAGGGAGAGTTTGTGATAGAAGTTGAGAGTGCGATTGAGGCCGAGGGTGTGATTGATGGAGAGTGTGTGGTAAAGGGAGAGTGTGATATCGGGAGTGTTATTGAGGGAAATCGTGCAATAGAGTGCAAGTGTACGATTGAGGGACAGTGTGCGATTGAGGGAGAGTGTGCGATTGAGGGAGACTGTGCGCTTGACAGAGAGTGTGTGATAGGAGGAGACCATGTGTGGTTGAGGGAGAGTGTGTGATATACGGAGAGTGTGTGATTGAGGGAAAGCGTGCGATAGAGTGCAAGTGTGCGATTGAGGGAGAGCGTGCCATAGAGGGAGAGCATGCCATACAGGGAGAGTGTGCGATTGAGGGAGAGTGTGCGATTGAGGGAGACTGTGCAATTGCGGGAGAGTGTGTGATAGAAGGAGAGTGTAATAGAGGAAGAGTATGATAGAGGAAGAGTATGATAGAGGGAGAGTGTGTGATTGAGGGAGAGTGTGATTGAGGGAGAGTGTGTGATTGAGGGAGAGTGTATGATAGAAGGAGAGTATGATAGAGGGAGAGTGTGATCCAAAGAGAGTGTGTGATAGAGGGAGACTGTTAGAGGGAGAGTACAATTGAGCGAGAGTGTGTGATTGAGCGAGAGTGTGTGATTGAGGGAGAGTGTTTGATAGAGGGAGAGTGTGTGCTTAAAGGAGATTGTGTGACTGAGGAAGTGTGTGATAGAAGGAGAGTGTACAATAGAGTTAGAGTGTGTGATTGAAGTAGAGTGTGAGATGGAGGGAGAGTGTGTGATTAAGGGGGTGTGTTTTAGGGACAGTGTGATAGAAGAGAGTGTGATAGAGGGAAAGTTTGTGATTGAAGGAAAGTGTTTGATTGAGGGAGAGTGTGTGATAGAGGGAGAGTATGTGATACCGGGAGAGTGTGTGATAGAGGGAGAGGGTGTGATAGAGGAAGACTGTGCGATTGAAGGAGAGTGTGTGGTAAAGGACAAGTGTGATTATAGAGAGAGTGTTATTGAGGACTATTGTGTGATCGAGGGAGAGTGTCTGATTGAGGGAGAGTGTGTGATAGAGAAAGAGAGTGTGTGCTAGAGGGAGAATGTGTGATTGAGGGAAAGCATGCGATAGAGGGACAGTGTGCAATTGAGGGATAGTGTGCAATTGAGGGATAGTGTGCAATTGAGGGAGAGTGTGCAATTGAGAGAGAGCATGCGATTGAGGGAGAGAGTGTGATTGAGGCAGAGTGTGCGATTGTTGGAGAGTGTGCGATTAAGGCAGTGTGTGATAGAGGGAGAGTGTGTGATCGAGGGAATATGTGCTCAGGGGAGAGTGTGTGTTCGAGGGAGAGTGTGCAAAAGAGGTAGAGTGTGTGATAGAGGTAGAGTGTGTAATAGAGAGAGAATGTGTGATTGAGAGACAGTGTGATAGAGGGAGAGTGTGTGATTGAGAGAGATTGTGTGATTGAAGAAGTGTGTGATCGAGAGAGAGTTCGTGTTTGAGGAAGAGTGTGTGATTGAAGGAGAGTGTGCGATAGAGGAAGAGTGTGCGATAGATGGAGAGTGTGATAGAGGGAAATTATGTGATTGAAGGTAAGTGTGTGATTGATGGAGAGTATGTGATAGAGGGAGAGTGTGATCGAGGGAGAGTGTGGGATTGAGGGAGAGTATGTCATACAGGGAGAATGTGTGATAGAGGGAGAGGGTGTGATCGAGAAAGAGTGTGCGATTAAGGGAGAGTATGGGATAGAGGGCGAGTGTGTGATTGAGGGAGAGTATGTGGTCGAGGGACACTATGATATAGGGTGAGTGTTATTGGGGGCTAGTGTGTGATTGAGGGAGAGCGTACGATTGAGGGGGAGCGTGCGATTGAGGGAGGGCGTGTGATTGAGGGAGAGTGTGTGATAGAGGGAGAGTGTGATAGAAGGAGAGTGTGTGAAAGAGGGAAAGTGTGTGAGGGAGAGTCTGTGATTGAGGGAGAGTGTGTGATAGAGGACGAGTGTGATTGAGGGAGCGTGTGTGATTGAGGGAGAGTGTGTGGTAGAGGGAGAGTGTGATAGAGGAATAGTGTAATAGAGGAAGAGTGTTTGATAGAGGGCGAGTGTGTGATAGAGGGCGAGTGTGTGATAGAGGGCGAGTGTGTGATAGAGGGAGAGTGTGTGATAGAGGGAGAGTGTGATTGAGGGAGAGTGTGTGATTGAGGGAGAGTGTGTGATTGAGGGAGAGTGTACGATTGAGGGAGAGTATGCAATAGAGGGAGAGTGTGCCATAGAGGGAGACTCTGTGATTGAGGGAGACTGTGTGATAGAGGGAGAGTGTGTGACAGAGGGAGCATGTGCAACTGAGGGAGAGTGTGCAATTGAGGGAGAGTGTGCGAATGAGGGAGAGTGTGCGATAAAGGGAGAATGTGCCATAGAGGGAGACTCTGTGATTGAGGGAGAGTCTGTGATTAAGGGAGTGTGTGATTGAGGGAAAGTGTGTGATAGAAGGAGAGTGAGTGATAGAGGGAGAGTGTGATAGAGGGAGAGTGTGATATAGGGAGAGTGTGTGATTGAGGGAGAGTGTGTGAATGAGGGAGAGTGTCTGAATGAGGGAGAGTGTGCCATCGAGGGAGAGTGTGTGATTGAGGGAGAGTGTGTGATTGAGGGAGAGTGTGTGATTCAGGGAGTATGTGGTTGTGGGAGAGTGTGTGATTGAGGGAGAGTGTGTGATTGAGGGAGAGTGTGTGATTGAGGGAGTATGTGGTTGTGGGAGAGTGTGTGATTAAGGCAGTGTGTGATAGAGGGAGAGTGTGTGATCGAGGGAATGTGTGCTCTGGGGAGTGTGTGTGTGTGTGTGTGTGTGTGTGTGTGTGTGTGTGTGTGTGTGTGTGTGTGTGTGTGTGTGTGTTAGAGGGAGAGTGTGCAAAAGATGTAGAGTGTGTGATAGAGGGAGAGTGTGTCATAGATGGAAAGTGTGTGATTGAGAGAGAATGCGATTGAGGGAGATTATAGACAGTGTGCGGTAGAGACAGAGTGTGTGGTAGAGGCACAGTGTGTGATATAGGCAGAATGTGTGATAGAGGAAGTTTGAGTGAAAGAGAGTGTTGGTGATAGAGGGGAGTTTGTGCTTGAAGGAGAGTGTCTGATAGAGGGAGTGAGTGATAGTGTTAGAGATAGTGTCAGAGGGAGGAAGAGAGTGATAGAAAGTGATTGAAATAGTGATAGAGTGGTGATTGAGAGAGAGTGTTTGATAGAGGCAGAATGAATAATTGAGGCCGAGTGTGTGGTAGAGGGAGAGTGAGTGATGGAGGCAGTGAATGAGAGAGGGATTGTGTGATAGAGGCAGAGTGAGTGATAGAGCCAAAGTGAGTGATCATAGGAGAGTGTATGATTTAGGGAAAGTGCATCATAGAGCGAGAGTGAGTGATTGAGGGAGAGTGGGTGATTGAGAGAGTGCGTGATTGAGGGAGACTGAGTAATTGAGAGGGACTGAGTGATAGAGGCAGAGTGTGTGATAGAGGGAAAGGTAGTAATCAAAGGAAATTGTGTGATCGCAGGAGAGAGAGAGAGAGAGAGAGAGAGAGAGAGAGAGAGAGAGAGAGAGAGAGTGTGTGTGTGTGTGTGTGTGTGTGCGTGTGTGTGTGTGTGTGTGTGTGTTGGAAGCAGAGTGGGTGATGGAAGCAGAGAGTGAGTGTGTGCTTGAGGCACAGTGTATGATAAAGGTCATCTGAGTGATGGAGGGAGTGTTTGAGAGAGATTGTGTGGTATAGACAGAGTATGTGGTAAAGACAGAGTGTGCGGTCGAGACAGAGTGAGTCATAGAGACAGAGGATGAGATAGCAGGAGAGTGAGTGATGGAGGCATAGAATGATAGAGGGAGTGTGTGCTAGAGGCAGAATGTGTGCTAGAGGCAGAGTGTGTGATAGAGGGTGACTGAGTGATAGAGGAAGTGCATGAGAGAGGGATTGTGTGATAGAGACAGAGTGTATGGTAGAGACAGAGTGTGTGCTCGAGGCAGAGTGAATGATGGAGGGAA
>CM045744.1:13040927-13053427 GCA_024760905.1 Plotosus lineatus
CTTATTCCATTCTGGAGTTGCTTATGGGGAGCGGTGGCGAGCAGGTGTGGGCATTCTTGTTGCCCCGTCTCGGTGCCCAAACGCTGGGGTCCTCCCCGGTTGAGGGAAGGGTAGCTACCCTTCGCCTTCGGGTGAGGGGACAGGTCCTGACTGTTATTTGTGCTTATGCACCAAATGACATTTCAAAGTACTCACTCTTTTTGGAATATTTAGGGGGGTGTTGGAGAACGCTCTCTCTGGAGACTCACTTGTTGTCTTGGGAGACTTCAGCGCCCATGTGGGCAATGATAGTGTGACCTAGAAGGGTGTGATCGGTAGACATGGCCTCTCCAGTCTAAACCCTAATGGTGTTTCGTTGTTGGACTTCTATGCTCGTCACAGTTTGTCTATCATGAACACCATGTTTGAACATAAGGGTGCCCATAAGTGCACTTGGCACCAGGACACCTTAGGTTGCAGTTCGATGATCGACTTTGTAGTCATGTCACCGGACTTGCGGTCGCATGTTCTGGACACTCGGGTGAAGAGGGGAGCTGAGCTGTCTACCAATCACCACCTGGTGGTGAGCTGGCTTTGATGGTGGGGGAGGCTGCCTTCCAGACCTGGCAGCCCCAAGCGTGTTATTAGGGTCTGCTGGGAATGTTTGTCGGAGTCTCCTGTCCAAGAGGCCTTTAACTCCCACCTCCGGCAGAGCTACAACAACGTCCTGGAGGACGACATGGAATCCGAATGAGCCACGTTTCGTGTTTCCATTGCTGAGGCGGCAGCCCATAGCTGTGGCCTGAAGGTCGTCGGTGCTTGTCGTGGCGGTAACCCACAAATCCGGTGGTGGACACCTGTGGTGAAGGGGGCCGTCTAGCTGAAAAAGGAGACCTATCGGGTCTTATTAGCCTGTGGGACTCCTGAGGCAGCAGACAGGTGCCCGCAGGCCAAACGTGCTGCGGCCGAGGCTGTCACAGGTAAAATCTCTTGGACGTGGGAGGAGTTCAGTGAAGGCCTGGAGAGTGATTATTGGTTGGCCTCAAAAAGGTTCTGGACCACCATCCGATGCCTCAGGAGGGGGATGCAGTTCTCCACAAACACTGTTTAGAGTGGAGGTGGGGAGCTGCTCACCCTGACTGGGGAGGTCATAGAGAGATGGAGGGAATACTTCAAGGACCTCCTCAATCCCACTAACATGCCCTCCGTGGAGGAGAAAACCCCTGGGGACCTCCAGCTCTCATTGGAGTGATTCACAGTTGAGTGCGAAACGGCCAGGATGAAAATCAGCGACTCCAAATCTGAGGCAATGGTTTTCAGTCGGACAAGGGTGGAATGCACCGTACAGGTCGGAAATGAGGTTCTGCCCCAAGTGGAGGAGTTTCAGTATCTTGGGGTCTTGTTCATGAGTGCGGGAAGGATGGAGCAGGAGATTGACAGACAGATCGCTGCAGCCTCTGCTGCTAAATGGCGCCTGTGCCGGTCCGTTGTGGTGAAGAAGCTCAATTTACCAGTCAATCTATATTCCAACCCTCACCTATGGCAACGAGCTTTGGGTAGTGACCAAAAGAACAAGATCGTGGCTGAAATGAGCTTCCTTCGTCGGATGCTGGGGCTCTCCCTTAGAGATACAGTGAGAAGCTCTACCAACCAGGGAGAGCTCAGAGTAGATCCGCTGCTCCTCCGCATTGACAGGGGCAAGTTGAGGTGGCTCGAGCATCGAGTCAGAATGCCTCCCGAATACCTCCCTCGTATGGTGTTTCGGGCATGTCCAACCCGGAAGAGACCCCGGGTCAACCTAGAAAATGCTGGAGGAACTATGTCTCGTGGCTTGTCTGGGAACACCTCATTATCCCAGCGGAAGAACTGGAGGAAGTGGCGAGGGGGAGGGATGTCTGGACCTCTTTGCTTAGGTCGCTGCCCCCGCGACCCGATTCTGGATCAAGCAGAAGATGATGATGGTGATGAAGATGATAAACGTCAAACAGGAAGTTTGGCAGAGCAGTCATACCTGATGTCCCTCATATGAATATCTAACGTGGCCATACAAACACACATGTCCCCATATGAGGACAGTGGGATATTTGTAAGAGACTAGGTGCTCCTCCCATATTGGAAATATTGAATTGCGAATAAATGAGCTTTAATGTGAGATAGGAAGGAGGTCCTGGTTTCAAGTCTCAGGCTGAGTGAGACTATGTGGAGTTTGCATGTTCTCCCAGTGCTTGTGTGGGTTTTTTCTGGGTTTTACTCCGGTTTCTTTCCCAGCCCAAAGATATACACATTAGGGTAATTAGCCTGTGATTGACTGCTGAACGGTTGAGGGTGGACCACATCTTTGCCTCCCCGTCACTCGAGTTGGATTAGGAAGTGTGTCGAATGAATGAAGGGTCTCTAACACATAGTCAGACTACATCGTGGCAGTCGCATGATGGTGAGTTTTCTTTTTAAACGTGTGGGTACACATAATGACCAAAAAAATACAAGTTATGGGGTAATAAAAGAAGTACTGTATTACTGTTATTAACGTTGGACCATGGCAGCCTTCACTATTGGATTCTGTTAGATTTCGGTTCATTTTTCTATATTTATAGAGTCAGCAGTGTTACCGTCCGCATATCTAAGTTAACAGTAACTCTGCCCATGTCCTGAATATTGTATCTTCCTCTATCTTGTCCCCTAGTGCAGTTAACTGGGTTATCAAAGGCCGGCCATGTCTCTCACTGTCTGTGGTGTGAGGTTCATGTAAGAGAACCATTGCTGACTTTCGTCAAGCGGAGCTGCATAGCCGGGCATGTTTCTGCCCCGCTATAGTCTGGTGAGCCATCCAGGGTGTACTCTGCCCTTATCCAGAGTCAGTTGAGATGGGCTCCAGCCTCCCTGCGACCCTAATTAGGATTAACAAGTTCAGAAAATGAATGAATGAATGAATAAGGATAATATATTGGTTTATTGTTGGTGCTCTTCCCCTCCTCCTGATGGGTGCAATTAGAGAGTGATGCATATGCACACACTGCACTGACACGTTGGTGTAAGCAAGTGCTCTGGCGCAGCTGGGGGAAAATCAGTCCTCATTTTTCCACCATGTGAACTTTGATATATGAACTGTGCTTATTCCTCTACACACACACACACACACACACACACACACACACACACACACACACACACACACACACACACACCCAAACAAAATGCAACTTGTTAAAAATATATAGCACTAAAAAATCCATAAATATGTTTTTTTTTCCCCTCTGGAATTTATACTTTTTTTAAAAGGTTAAAAACCCTAAGATCAGATAACAAAATAAATTAGAGTTTAATTTTTTTTTTAATGCTAAACTGAATAAAAGATTTTTAAGAATTACTAATTTAGTCCCTTTAAATTAATAATGGTGGTAATAATGGGGTGGTGGTCCCAATTTTTAAGAAGGGGGACCGGAGGGTGTGTTCCAATTATCGGGGAATTACACTCCTCAGCCTACCTGGGAAAGTCTATGCAGGGGTACTCGAGAGGAGTCGATAGTCGAACCTCGGATTCAGGAGGAACAATGTGGTTTTCGTCCTGGCCGCAGCACTCCTGACCAACTCTATACGCTCCACAGGATTCTGGAGGAGGCATGGGAGTTTGCCCAATCTGTCCACATGTGCTTTGTGGATTTGGAGAAGGCTTTCGACCGTGTCCCTCGAACAATCTTGTGGGGCGTGCTCCGAGAGTACGGCGTTCTGGATCCGTTGCTACGAGCTATTCGGTCGCTGTATCACCGGAGCGAGAGTTTGGTCCGTATTGGTAACAGCAGGTCGGTTTCGTTTCCAGTGGGAGTTGGAGTCCGCCAAGGCTGTCCTTTGTCACCGATTCTGTTCATAATTTTTATGGACAGAATTTCTAGGCGCAGTCGAGGTGATGAGGGGTTCTGGTTTGGTGGCCATCGGATATCGTCTCTGCTATTTGCGGATGATGTTGTCCTTTTGGCTTCATCAAGTTGGGCCCTCCAGCTCTCATTGGAGCGATTCGCAGCCGAGTGCGAAGCAGTCGGGATGAAGATCAGTACCTCCAAGTCCGAGGCCATGGTTCTCAGTCGGACAATGGTGGAATGCACCCTCCGGGTCGGGAATGAGGTCCTGCCCCAAGTGGAGGAGTTTAAGTATCTTGGGGTCTTGTTTACAAGTGAGGGAAGGATGGAGCGAGAGATCGACAGACTGATCGCTGCAGCCTCTGCTGTTAAGCTGTGCCTGTACCGGTCCATCGTGGTGAAGAAGGAGCTGAGCCACAAGGCAAAGCTCTCAATTTACCAGTCGATCTACGTTCCAACCCTCACCTATGGTCACGAGCTTTGGGTAATGACCGAAAGAACAAGATCACGGATGCAACCGGCTGAAATGAGCTTCCTTCGCCGGGTGGCGGGGTTCTCCCTTAGAGATAAGGTGAGAAGCTCCGCCATCTGGGGAGAGCTCGGAGTAGATCTGCTGCTCCTCCGCATTGAGAAGGTCCAGTTGAGGTGGCTCGGGCATCTGGTCAGAATGCCCCCCGGACGCCTCCTTGGTGTGGTGTTTCAGGCACGTCCAACCGGGAAGAGACCCCGGGGTCGACCTAGAACACGCTGGAGGGACTATGTCTCTCGGCTTGTCTGGGATCGCCTCGGTGTCCTCCCGGGAGAGTTGGAGGAAGTGGCTCGGGAGAGGGACGTCTGGACCTCTTTGCTTAGGTTGCTGCCTCCGCGACCCGACCCTGGACTAAGCGGAAGATGATGATGATGATGATGATGATAAATTAATAATCCTTTTATATGAGTTAAAAATACAAAATGTGTAAATAAAACTAAGGTCAAGTCAAAATGTTATATATTTGATGTCATACAAACATGTCAAAGATAAAATTAAGTTAAGTAATTAGGTTAATTAGAAAAATAAGTTAAATATTCATTCATTCATTTTCTGAAGTGCTTAATCCTAATTAGGGTTGTGGGGAGGCTGACTCCCAGCTCAGCCAACTCTGGGAGAGGACAGCTTGCCTGGCCATATTATAATTAAAATTATGGCAAGGTATTGCAAAAAAAAAAAAAAAATCCTAACTTTTGATTAAAAAACTGAAGTATGATTAAAAATTAAATGTAATGATGAAAACTGCAGGATTTAAAGCATTTTATTATAATTTTGGAAAATAGCACAAAAAAAGTGAGCGGCACAGTGGTGTCCTGGTTCGGACAGGTCCTGGGTTCGAGTGTCAACTCCTCTGTGGAGTGTTCATGTTCTCACTGTGCTTGCATGGTTTTGCTCCAGGTGCTTCGGTTTCCTCCCGCTGTCCAAACACATGAACATTAGGATAACTGGCTGTTCCAAGTTGCTCCTGGGTGTAAGTGTGAATGTGAATGGCTGTATGTGTGTTTTGCTCTGCAATGGTCTGGTAAGCTGTTCAGGGTGTACCTTGCTTATGCTCACTCTCAACTGAGATACATGCCAGCCTCCCCACGACCCTCGAATTAAGATTAAGAGGAAATGAGTGAGTGATGCATAAACATTTAATTATATGAAAAAAGAATCAATGCTCTGTTTAAAGCTTCTGTATAAAATATGTGTGTGTATTTCAAATGCCTTAATCAAGCCTTGCATCTTGAACTCAAGTCTGAGTTTCGAACTGTAAATAAATTGTACCGTTAAAAGTCTGTTGATTCTTTGGGGGGAGGAGAAAAGGCAGAGAAGGGGAGGAGGAGAGAAAAAGAGATGAGTCAAAGAGGAGGAGAGGGGAGGTGGAGGAGCAAAAAGTAGAGGAGATGAGGAGAAGAGGAGTGAGGAAAGAAGAGAGTAGGAGAGGAGAAGAGTTGGAGAGTTGAGGAAGTGGAGGAGAGGGGAGGAGGAGGAGGAGGGAGGAGGAGGAGAAGATGAGAAGACAGGAAGAGGCGAGGAGGAAGAGGAGAAGGGGAGGAGTAGGAGAAAGAGGGGGAGGAGAGGAGAAGAAAAGACAAGTTTCTGAGTGAAGACAGTAAGATGAATGAAATTAGAATAGAATTAGAGAGAACAGCTATAATAAACAAATAAAAGGTGTTTATATTAATAACTAGAAAAAATCTTGGAAGAAATTTTGAGATGTGCCTGTGATTACTGATGGAAAACACAGTGGTGCCTTGACTTACAAATTTAATCTGTTCTGAGGGCAAATTCGTAAGCCAAAGTGTTTGTTAAATAAAATAAAAATTCCCATCGGAAATAATAGAAAACCAATTAGTCCGTTCCAACCCCCTCCGAAACTCATATAACCTGCACAGTCATGTATATTTGACCTAATATATTAAAAATAAACATTTCTTCTTCTTCTTCTTTTCCTTTCGGCTGTTCCCTTCAGGGGTCGCCACAGCAAATGATCTGCCTCCATCTCTCCCTATCCTCTGCATCTTCTACTCTTACTCCAACGACCTTCATGTCCGCCTTCACTGCATCCATAAATCTTCTCTTTGGTCTTCCTCTGGGCCTTTTGCCTGGTGGTTCCAACCTCAGCATCCTACGACCAATATACTCACTATCCCTCCTCTGTACATGTCCAAACCATCTCAATCTAGCCTCTCTGACTTTGTCTCCAAAACATCTAACATGTGCTGTCCCTCTGATGTACTCATTTCTGATCCTATCCATCCTCGTTACTCCCAAAGAGAACCTCAACATTTTCATCTCTGCTACCTCCAACTCTGACTCCTGTCTTTTCCCCAGGGCCACTGTCTCTAAACCATACAACATTGCTGGCCTCATCACCGTCTTGTACACTTTTCCCTTCATTCTTGCCGATACTCTCCTATCACACATCACACCGGACACTTTTCTCCATCCATTCCAACCTGCCTGCACGCGCTTCTTCACCTCTTTTCCACACTCTCCATTGCTCTGGATTGTTGAGCCTAAGTACTTAAAATCCTCCACCTTCTTTATCTCTGCCCCTGTAACCTCAAAGTTCCTCTTGGGTCCTTGTCGTTCACACACATGTATTCTGTCTTACTAAGACTAACCTTCAATCCCCTCCTTTCCAGGGCATACCTCCACCTCTCTAGATTTTCCTCCACTTGGTCTCTGCTCTCACTACAGATCACAATGTCATCTGCAAACATCATAGTCCATGGAGATTCTTGTCTAACCTCATCTGTTAGCCTGTCCATCACCATAGCAAACAAGAAGGGGCTGAGAGCTGACCCTTGATGTAGTCCCACCTCCACCTTGAACTCTTCTGTCACACCGACAGCACACCTCACCACTGTCTTACATCTATCATACATGTCCTGCACCACTCTAACATACTTCTCTGTCACTCCAGACTTCCTCATACAATACCACAGTTCTTCTCTCGGCACCCTGTCATATGCTTTCTCCAGATCCACAAAGGCACAATGCAGCTCCTTCTGACCTTCTCTGTACTTCTCTATTAACATCCTCAAAGCAAACACTGCATCTGTGGTGCTCTTTCTTGGCATGAAACCAAACTGTTGTTCACAAATGCTGACCTCTGCCCTTAGTCTTGCTTCCACTATTCTTTCCCATAGCTTCATTGTATGGCTCATCAACTTTATCCCTCTGTAGTTGCCACAACTCTGTACATCGCCCTTGTTCTTAAAAATGGGCACAAGCACACTTCTCCTCCATTCCTCTGGCATCTGCTCACTTTCTAAGACCTTGTTGAATATTCTTGTCAGAAAATCTACTGCTACCTCCCTAGACACTTCCATACCTCAACTGGTATGTCATCAGGGCCAACTGCCTTTCCACTCTTCATCCTCTTCAATGCCCTCCTCACTTCTCCCTTACTAATCTTTGCTACTTCCTGCTCCTCAACGGTCACCCCTTCTACTCTTTTTCTCTCTCATTTTCCTCATTCATCAGCTCTTCAAAGTACTCTTTCCATCTTCCCAGCACACTTCTGTCATCAGTCAATACATTTCCCTCTCTGTCCTTTATCACTCTAACTTGCTGCACGTCTTTCCCATCTCTATTTCTCTGCTGTGCTAACCTGTATAGATCATTTTCTCCCTCCTTACTGTTCAACCTATCATACAAGTCATCATACGCCCTCTGTTTGGCCTTTGACACTGCTACCTTCGCCTTACGCTGTGTCTCCCTGTACTCCTGTTTACTCTCTTCGGTCCTCTCAATGTCCCACTTCTTCTTGGCTAACCTCTTCTTTTGTACACACTCCTGCACTTCCTCATTCCACCACCAAGTTTCCTTATCTACTTTCCTTCCAGAGGACACACCAAATACTCTCCTACCGGTCTCCCTGATCACATTGGCTGTGGTTGTCCAGTCCTCTGGAAGCACTTCCTGACTACCCAAAGCCTGTTTCAACTCCTCCTTGAAGACAACACGACACTCTTCCTTTTTCAGCTTCCACCACTTTGTCTTCTGCTCTACCTTTGCCTTTTTCACCTTTCTCACCATTAGTGTCATTCTGCACACCACCATCCTATGCTGTTTGGCAACACTCTCACCCACTACTACTTTGCAGTCACTGACTTCCTTCAAATTACCTCGCCTACACAAGATGTAAGAATGTAAAGAAAGTATTCACCACAGCCATTTCCATCCTTTTTGCAAAATCGATCAACATCTGTCCTTCTGTGTTCCTGTCCTGGATACCAAACCTGCCCATCACTTCCTCGTCCCCTCTGTTGCCTGCACCAACATGTCCATTGAAGTCTGCTCCAATGACCACTCTTTCACCTCTGGGGGTACTCTGCATCACTTCATCTAACTCACTCCAGAATCTCTCCTTCTCTTCTAGCTTACATCCTGCCTGTGGGGCATAAGCACTAACAACATTGACTATCACGCCTTCAATTTCTAACTTGAGACTCATCACTCTGTCTGACACTCTTTTCACTTCTAGAACATTCCTGACAAACCCCTCCTTCAAGATGACTCCTACTCCATTTCTCTTCCCATCCACACCATTATAAAACAGTTTAAACCCTGCTCCTAAGCTTTTAGCCTTTCTACCTTTCCACCTTGTCTCCTGAACACACAGTATGTCCACCTTCCTCCTCTGCATCATGTCAGCCAGCTCTCTATCTTTTCCTTGCATAGTTCCAACATTCACAGTCCCTACTCTCAGTCCGAGGCTCACGCATTTCCTCTTCTCTCTCTGCCTACGGACACGCCTCCCGCCTCTCCTTCTTCGACGTCTTCGACCAACAGTAGTCCAATTTCCATCAGCACCCTGTTGGTTGACAGCACTGATGGCGGTCGTTGTTAACCCGGGCCTCGACCGATCCGGTATGAATTTTGTTTTGATCATTTGCATTTTTAAATGTGGCAGAAGTTTTACGCCGGATGCCCTTCCTGTCGCAACCCTCTGCATTTATCCGGGCTTGGGACCGGCATAAGGGGGAGAGACACTGGTTAGTGCCCCCCCCGCCTCATGGCTGCATATTAAAAATAAACATTTAAAAACAATAAATATTTCATAAAAATAATAATACATGTGCATTAGCATTAATAATATTTAATAACAATAAAACAAGAATAACCAATAAGTCAATTAACCCTTCTGATCACCAACTGTGGCAAAGATGTCACGTGGGCACGAAGATGTCTCATGGGCAGTCAAGCGGTGGGACATAACAGAGAAGGAGGATGAAAATTTTGTGCATGCAAATGCTCTGAATGCCAGCAACGTAAGGCTCTCACAAAGCCAGTGCTTCTAACATAGTGGGGCGCGCAGTGCGATGCCGGGGGGGGGCTTTAATACCCTGGGGAACATGCTTTTTTGCCATACTGTACTAGATTTAAGTGTAATTGCGCATCCTTTACAGTAGGTGGCAGTGGCTGTGTTCCCTGTGGTGGAGAGAAAAAGCACCGAGCAAATGATATGAAGTGCAGTAAACACTATTTACACTTGCAAGCGGGGCGCTAGGGGAGAGAAAAATGCTTTTTTTTCTTTCTAAAGGGTGCATCCCATAAAATAATTGAGAAGCACTGCACAAGGCATTCTCGGCGCGTAAAGGAATACACGCTGAAGAATACGAGGCTAATTGGCCCATAAAAGCCATTTCCCCAAGCAGAGCTCATAAATCAAAATTTTGCAGGTTGGATGGGAATCAGATTTTCGTTGGGATCAAAGCTCGTCTTGTTCTTTTCCTTTTGGCTGTTCCCTTCAGGGGTCGCTACAGCAAATCATCTGCCTCCATCTCACCCTGTCCCTTGCATCTTCTTCTTTTACAACAACGACCTTCATGTCCTTCTTCACCGCATCCATAAATCTTCTTTTTGGTCTTCCTCTAGGCTTCCCTCCTGGTAGTTCCAACCTCAGCATCCTACTACCAATGTAGTCACTATCCCTTCTTTGTGCATGTCCAAACCATATCAATCTAGCCTCTCTAACTTTGTCTCTAAAACCCCTAACATGTGCTATCCCTCTGATGTACTCATTCCTGATCCTATCCATCCTCGTTACGTACTTCCAAAGGGAACCTTAACATTTTCATCTCTGCTACCTCTAGCTCTGCCTCCTGTCTTTTCCCCAGGACCACTGTTTCTAAACCATACAACATCGCTGGCCTCATCACTGTCTTGTACACTTTTCCTTTCATTCTTGCCAATAATCTGGATTGTTGAGCCTAGTCATTTAAAATCCTCCACCTTCTTTATCTCTGCTCCCTTTAACTCCACTGTTCCTCTTGGGTCCTTCTCTTTCACACACATGTATTCTGACTTACTGAGGCTAACCTTCATTCCCCATTGGCCTTCGACTCTGCCCCCTTCGCCTTACGCTGTGTCTCCCTCTACTCCTGTTTACTCTCTTCAGTCCTCTCAATGTTCCACTTCTTTTTAGCTAACCTCTTCCTTTGTACACACGCCTGCACTTCCTCATTCCACCACCAAGTCTCCTTATCTCCACCAAATACTCTCCTACCTGCCTCCCTGATCACATTTGCTGTGGTTGTCCAGTCATCTGGAAGCACTTCCTGACTACCCAAAGCCTGTTTCAACTCCTCCTTGAAGACAACACAACACTCTTCCTTTTTCAGCTTCCACCACTTTGTCTTCTGCTTTGCTTTCACCTTCCTCACCATCAACATCATCCTGCACACCACCATCCTATGCTGTTTAGCAACACTCTCACCCACTACTACTTTGAAGTCACTGACTTCCTTCAAATTGCATAGTCTACACAAGATGTAGTCTATTTGTGTGCTCCTACCGCCACTTTTATAAGTCACCCTATGCTCCTGTCTCTTCTGGAAGAAAGTATTCACCACAGCCATTTCCATCCTTTCTGCAAAATCTATCAACAGCTGTCCTTCTGTGTTTCTGCCTGGATACCAAACCTGCCCATCACTTCCTCGTCCCCCCTGCTGCCTGCACCAACATGTCTATTGAAGTCTGCACTGATGACGACTCTTTCACCTCTCGGGGTACTCTGCATCAATTCATTTAACTAACTACAGAATCTCTCCTTCTCTTCTAGTGCACATCCTGCCTGTGGGGCATAAGCACTAACAACATTGAATATCACGCCTTCAATTTCTAACTTGAGAATCATCATTCAACTAGAGAGGGATAAAGTTGATGAACCGTACGATGTAGTTATAGGAAAGAATAGTGGAAGCTAGACTAAGGGCAGAGGTCAGCATTTGTAAACAACAGTTTGGTTTCATGCCAAGAAAGAGCACCACAGATACAGTGTTAGCTTTGAGGATGTTAATAGAGAAGTACAGAGAAGGTCAGAGGGTGCTCCATTGTGCCTTTGTGGATTTGGAGAAAGCATATGACAGGGTGCCAAGAGAAGAACTGTGGTATTGCATGAGGAACTCTGGAGTGGCAGAGAAGTATGTTAGAGTGGAGCAGGACATGGATGAAAGATGTAGACAGTGGTGAGTTCTGCTGTTGGCGTGTACAAGGGTACAAGACGGTGATGAGGCCAGCGATGTTGTATGGTTTAGAAACAGTGGCCAGAGCTGGCGGTAGAGATGAAAATGTTGAGGTTCTCTTTGGGAGTAACGAGGTTGGATAGGATCAGAATTGAGTACATCAGGGGGACAGCATATGTAAAATGTTTTGGAGACAAAGTCAGAGAGGCTAGATTGAGATGGTTCGTACATGTATGAAGATGGGATAGCGAATATACTGGTAGTAGGATGATGAGGTTGGAACGACCAGGCAGAAGGCCTAAAGGAACACCAAAGAAGATATTTATGGATGTGGTGAAGTGTGACATGAAGGCCGTTGGTGTAAGAGAAGATGCAGAGGGCAGGGTGAGATGGAGGCAGATGACTTGCTGTGGCAACCCCTGAAGGGAACAGCCGAAATGAAAAGAAGAAAGAAGAAGACAACGATGACCCAAGTATTTAAAAAATGCAGTTTTCCTGTTGTAATTTTTTTGTTAAGAGAAAAATTCTATCCAAACCTACATGAACCTCTGTGAAAAGGTAATTGTCACCCTTTTTAAATGTGAGGTAATTGTGATTAATCCTATTTTTGGGGAGAACTGAGTTCAATTTCATGGGCACACCCAGGACTGATTGCTGCTGGACATTTCATCAGGA
>CM045744.1:13055927-13060927 GCA_024760905.1 Plotosus lineatus
GTTACATAGAATAGGATACGTTTGGTTTTGCATTTATATTTCACCTTAAAAAACTGTTCATCTCACCTGTTTGTCATTTTTTTCAATACAATCTCATCTGTTTACTTATCATTCACTTTTAAAATATTTTTATTTTTAGTTTTTTATTTTGACATACTTCATTAACATGTTGGACCAAGAACACAAAATCCAAGTAGAAAATGCTGTGGGTTTTACTGTGAAAAGCACAAACATGTTTAACAAAATATTTTTATAACTTAGACTGCCTTGGGGGCGGGGTTTCTGACATCATGCTATATAAACTGCCATTGCAGGAAAGTAGTAGTAGTAGTTAGTAATTTATTAATTTTAATATTAATGTTTAAATTTAATTTAATCATAATTCTGATATTACTTGGCCCATTGACATCATTTAAAAATTGCTTTAAACTTTGAAATTTGTAGTTCTGAGACAAGGTGAAACTCAGAGTTGACAGGACTGCAGTTTCCCACTGTCATCTTAAATCAGCCACATGATTTAGATACGGCCTCACTAATTTGGTGTATGGATCCCCCTGATGGTTAATTAGAGTGGGATTATATCTAGCTCACGTTGAACTTATTTCAAGATCACAAGGTCATTTTTGTATACAGGGATCCCTCACTTTCCACGGTTAATTGGGACGAAGATCCCCCCAAGACCACCAAATTCTGAGAAGTAGGATCAACCTCCCTAACTGACGTATATGTACAAGTATATGTGTATATAATATCAATAAATACATATTCAACGCTATAAATGCTTATAATAATAATGAAACATTAAAAAAAAATGCATAAGTTGTAAATAAAATATAAATACACACGCATATACAGATGCGCACGCACGTAGATGCGCACCTCACAAGGTTTTGGGTTGTTTTTTGTTTTGTGTTGGTTTAGGAGGTTGTTTTTGCATAATTAGCCTTGTTTTTGTAGCATTTCCCTTAACTTTTCCCCCTATTCTTCCTTAATTTCCTTATTTTTTTAATTCAATGACTATTAAAAAAAACGCAATGCACTGAAGCCTCATGAATTGAAGCATGAAGTAGCGAGGGATCCCTCTATTGGATTTGTAAAAAAAATTTAATTGCTCTCTTTCTATTTCAGCATAGTCTCCATGTGTAACATATACACAATATTTGCATTTTTGACAAACATTATTTAATGGTACAGCTATTGGGAGTGTCTGGACTCCTGTAATATTTGTATGTTTGTGTGTAATTTTCTGAATTATGTCCAGAAAGTACTTACTTGGTTTCATCAGATTTGAAAACCTTTTTTGTCACATGATTTCAGTTCCCGCGCTCTGATGAATTGCCGAGCTAGCCAGGGTGTACTCTGCATACCTGTCAAGTTGTACGGTTTTGGCGTAATTTGTACAAGTGAGCACTGATTTTTAAATGTGTACGCCGTACGTCCGAAATCTGTACGTTTTTCGATCATTTCGTCTTTTTTTTTTAACTCCGTTTTTTGTGTCACCGTTTCGGTAAAGAGGCGATCGCCCGAATTGGTCTGTAGCCGTTTCTCGCGAGAATCGCTGCGTTCGTTATCGTCTGCTATCGTCTGCTCTTTCCGACCACGTGACCGCACTTTCACTTCCGCCATCATTCAAGTCAAACTTAATTGCGAGCTCAAGTGCCATGAAGTGAAGCCATCAAAAGAAATGATTGAAAGTGCCAAAAGTGCTACATATAGTTATAATAAAGATCACTGTTAAATTTTCTTAATCATGCAGTGAAGATATTACTCTTTTATTTGATTGCACCAGGTTATATGTTACAACATTACCAATAAATTCATATTATATTAAAAATAGAGTTTAATTTTTGTTTCATATTGCACGCGATAATAAGACGCGTAAGATTAGTTGCTATTTTGTAAGGGCATAAGTAGCCATTTGTAAGATCGCCAACGGCCTAGGGTTGACAGGTATGACTCTGCCCATGTTCAGAGTTGGCGGAGATGAGCACCAGCCACCCTGTGACCCTAATTAATATTAAGTGGTTCAGAAAGTGAATCAATGAGTTTTACGGTTAGATTTTTTTTTTGGTTTGTTTTTAGTTATTAGTATTCTGTTTCTTGATTCTGATTCAAAACAAAATTGATTGTTTTTATTTTCTTTTTTGTTTGGCTTTTTTCACTTTGTGAATTATTAAAGGAGCCAAAAAAAAATATGTTTCATGTGCTGGTCAAAAGTACAGCAAAAAATGTGGAATTCCACCAATTGTGTGTGTAGAGATCATAAATCATAAAGAGTACCCAAGCACTGACAACACCGAGCTAAAGCTGAATAAATGATTCAGGAATTAAAGAAATAACTGGTTTTAATCCTCACTGTGTTGGAGTCGGTGTTTTTTCTCTTTATATTCTGGTATGGTTTAGCAGGTCATATTTAACAATAAATAAATGAAACCTGCGAGTCAGCGCACACGTCATGTTTCATTCATTTACTTCAGTTGAATCAATTGAGAATTCAATCGCTTTCTTGCGGTTCCTCAGACCCAAACCAGAATGGCATCACCTTGTGCTTTTTGTTTCATTTCATTTTGAGTGTGATGCTACCTGTTGAAAGCAGCGCACTGAAGTAAAGAACACACGAAGGCTTGTGTTCAAATGAGCTAAAAATGTGTAAACATCCTGAGCATGCACAGCATCATGGGATTTAGGATTCCAGTTTGAATCTGCACCTGCACACACTACAAAAAACAGCTTTAAAAAACCAGCGTTTAATCCGAAGAACCCCTGAAATACTGCAAACACAGGGCTGGAGAGAGAGAGAGAGAGAGAGAGAGAGAGAGAGGGAGAGGAGAAATGCAGTGTTAGCAACAAACACATCTGCATAGCTTCCTGGAAAAGATGTTAGTAAACAGTAACAGGCCCAATTTAATAAAGGAGGCCCAGGATGGCAGTGCAGGTCTCCGTCAGCAGATCCATCATGTGGCAGAAGTGAAAATAAGCAGCACTGAAAGCCTGCTAACAAGGAAGTCGCTCATTAGCCTGAGTGAGAGTAACATCACGGAGGAGAAGATAAAAACAAACACCTGTGTTATAGCTGTACACAATACACGATCTATTTGCTCTATATACACTTCTGTACACCATAGTTTTATACCCTGTAAATATTTATATTATATATCTTTCCACCCTTGGGGCCGGTGGCGTAGTGGTTAGGGTGCTGCGCTCATGATCAGGAGGCTGTGAGTTTGAATCCCAGTTAGACCCCCACTTTGCTAAGACCCCTGGGCAAGGTCTTAACCACAAGTGTGCCTCTGTTCACCCAGTATAAATGGGTACCAGTAAAATATGGTGGGAAGGGAACCTGCGATGGGACTAGCGTCCCATCCAGGAGGAGTGGAACTCCTGGTCGCGTCAAGCTACAGAAGCTGAGAATAAGCCAATAGGCTCGGGTGTAAAAATCCCAACAGACTACCTAACCTTATTGATATACCCTATATCGGGTTATATACGCTGTAATGATGTACAGTATATATCTTATATGGTTGTACATGCCTTAAGTGTAATGTGATGCATCATATCCAGTTATACACACTGTATATACGCCATCTAGAATTAAACACACTGTTATACATCTGTAATGGGCTATATGCTGTATATCTGGTTATATACACTGTAAAAATGTTTGCACTCTATATAAAGTTACACATGCTGTAATGACACTTTTTATTTTTTTCTGTCTTCATATTTTTGTCTTTTTTTGTGCTTCATCCACATTTGTCCCTCTTCTACTCACTACTGTTTAAGAATAACGTTTTGTGTGTGTGTGTGTGTGTGTGTGTGTATGTGTGTGTGTGTCTGTGTGTGTCTGTTACAGGTATATGATGGGGATATCTCTGGAGGGTAGAGATCTGTCGTTCATGGATGATGGTTATCAGGTGAACCCTAAACTGGTGGTGATTGTCCTCAACACTCAGAGGGAATGGGAGAAGGTGTGTTTCCTTTTCCTTCCTTCTCCGAACTGCAATCTGTTTATTTTTTTTAGAAATATTTATTCATTAGTGTGTGATTTTTACTTAAAAAGGATCTTGAACAGTGTGTTGCTGACTCACTTCACTGATGACCCGTACCACTCGACGTAACTACAAACGGATAAAAATCATTGTCTTTCGCTCTTTCTCTCTATCACTCTTTCTTTATCTTTGTTGTTTCTTTGTTTCTGATGATGTATAAATGTGCACTTCAGGGTTACATGTACTTGTGTGTCTCACGGTCGAGCTGTGTTCAGTTCCACACTGAATTATTATTTTTTGAATGACTTCTCTTTTGCCTTTACTCGTCATTTAGGATCATTTCATCCCTCTCAGTTTGCTCCCTTACGTTTCGCTTAATTTAGCTAATTGACTAAATAATGCGTTGGCTTTCTTCATAATAATCTCAGCTCTTTGCCTCGTTCTTACTTCCTGTCATTAGTTTTAGGTGTTCTCATCACTCTGTCCCTCATCTTCATGCCCTTGTTCTCCTAATCACTTCCTCACTCACAAGTTCCCTTAATGACTTCTCATTTCTCTGAGGTACAATCGCGCAGTGCTGAAGGGCAGGTGAGGCCTTATGCTTTTTCTTTTTCTCAATCTTATTTGTTTCCACTTGGTGCAATAACTGAACCAAAAATCAGGGGTGAGTTTTTGTGAGAACGGATAAGGAAACCACCACCATCTCCCATCTCATGGAAACCGCATCAATACTATTTGGGTATCACAGATACCTGAACCAAACATACAGACTGGAACCCAGGACTATTGAGGGACCAGTACACCTAGGGCCAGGTATCTAAAATGAAAATTTATCAGTATGTGTTAGAAATAAAAGAGCACCTAGCACAGCATTATGAAGTGTCCAGAAGGAGTCTGCATGCACCTCAACGAACTCAAAAATAATAATAATAAAAGGTGCTGGTATCCTTCAGGATAAGTTTCCAGCCTGTAGACAACTGCCTTCTCTTATTTTCCTCCTCCACAAGGAAC
>CM045744.1:13065927-13083427 GCA_024760905.1 Plotosus lineatus
ATCATACATATTTGTCTTTCGCTGACTTCCTGTCAACCTTCCTTTTCCTGTAGAGCCATTCAGCGCGTCAGTGTGGGTGATGATGTTTGTCATGTTACTCATCGTCACCGCAATCGCCGTCTTCCTGTTTGAGTTTATCAGTCCACTGGGCTTTAACCGAAACCTCGCACAAGGCAAAGGTATAAACAACCATCGGCTTTCTGAAGCTATGATACGCAGCATAAGATTATACTGTACTGGTGCAAATAAGTGGTTGATTATTAGCAAGCAACGATGACATACTTCCTCTCCATCCAGATCCTCATGGTCCGTCGTTCACCATCGGTAAGGCCGTCTGGCTCCTGTGGGGTCTCGTTTTCAATAACTCAGTACCAGTACAGAACCCGAGAGGCACCACCAGTAAGTTCATCGTGTCTGTGTGGGCCTTCTTTGCTGTGATCTTCCTGGCCAGTTACACTGCAAACCTGGCTGCCTTCATGATCCAAGAGGAGTTTGTGGACCAGGTCACCGGACTCAGTGACAGAAAAGTAAGATTCTGTTTTCTTTTACAACAGAAGCAACGTTGGCTAACATCACCCTGAACCTCCCTGAACTGTGCTGTCTGTTTTTGTTGTTTTTGTTCCCCAGTTCCAGAGCCCATACTCCTTCTCTCCACCATTTCGCTTTGGTACAGTCCCAAATGGCAGCACTGAGAGAAACATTCGGAAAAACTACCCCGACATGCACCAGTACATGGTCAAATACCACCAGACCGGCGTCCAGGATGCACTGGTCAGCCTTAAGACGGGGTATGACTGTGGAGCGTTCAGATTTCTCAATTTCATCACGAAATAGAAATGTTCTAATTCCGTTCAGTTCCACAGTTGTAACGTGTCAATTCCTGCAGCTATCTTCATCAAGCTGTCTTCATTATTGGTTTAACAGCAAGCTGGACGCGTTTATCTATGATGCGGCTGTGTTGAACTACATGGCGGGACGGGATGACGGCTGCAAACTGGTGACCATTGGCAGCGGCTATGTCTTCGCCACCACTGGTTACGGAATTGCGCTTCAGAAAGGGTCATACTGGAAGCGGCTTGTGGACTTAGCAATTCTAGGGATTATTGGAGATGGTAGGTTCATCATGACTTTATTCTCATATCTTTCAGTGTACAAATGTCTACGATGCAGATGTCAATATAGGTTGGCTTCTTCTGTCCAAGGGGAAATGGAGGAGCTGGAGGCTCAGTGGCTCACGGGTATCTGCCACAATGAGAAAAATGAGGTTATGAGCAGTCAGCTGGATGTGGACAACATGGCCGGTGTGTTTTACATGCTAGCAGCTGCCATGGCGCTCTCCCTCTTGACCTTCTGCTGGGAGCATCTGTTCTACTGGCGACTGCGTTACTGCTTCACGGGACTGTGCTCAGGGCGACCGGGACTTCTCTTTACCATAAGCAGGGTATGAAAAACATCAAATTTATCCAAGGTTTAGGTCACAGGGCCAGTGGCATCACAGTCATACTCATTCCCACTCACATTCACACCTAGGGAACACCAGTTTGGAACAACCAGTTATCCAAATGTGCATATCTCTGGACTGTGTGAGGAAAACCGGAGAACCCAGATGAAACCCACACAAGTACAGGAAAAGCATGCAAACTGTATGCAGAAACACCCACGCTGAGCCCGGGACTCACACTCAACCGTTTTGCTATGAACTGGACATGCTAACCACAATACCACAATGAAGCCTACAGTAAAAACATTAATTGTCTGTCTTCCTTTCGGCTTTTCCCCTTTTACTCGGGAGTCGCCACAGCGAATCATCTGATTCGTACGTTTGATTTGGCAGAGGTTTTTACGTCAGATGCCCTTCCTGTCACAACCCTTTTAGCAAGGGACAGAAACACGCTGACGACTTTGCAGCTACTCTTTACGAAAGTCAGCAATGGTTCTTTTACATGCCTCTTACCATAGACAGTGAGAGACATGGCCCGCCTTTGATAACCCAGTTAGCCGCACTGGGGGGGGACAGTGACAACCTTGTGGAGAGTGGGACTCGAATATCATCCCAATATTTAACATAGAACTACCATCAATTGCCATCATCAAATACCAACATCCATGTAATAAAGACCATGTAATAAAAAAAATCCCATGATGCCCTAATTAATGAATACCATTACTTTGTATGATTTGAAAAGAAGGTTTTGTTGTATCCCGAGAAATCTTAACTCTGTCTTTTTTGGTTTCCGTTCCTCTTTGTGTTTGTGTAGGGGATCTGGAGTTGTATTCATGGTGTTCACATTGAGATGAAGAAGCTTCCCGAGTTGGATTTCAGTCCTCAAGCCAACATGCTGCATCTGTTAAAATCGGCCAAAGAAATGACCACTCTAGGGGTAACCTCACCGAAACGTCCCGTCGCCAGCCTCCTCTCTCCTACACCTGGATTGTTAGAATTTATGACTGGTGGTAAAAGCAACAACCTTGCTCCAAAAGACGCGATCTACAACCATACCAACACCATGCTGGCAAACCGCTTGAAAGAGCCTCTAAACAACACTCTTTTACCTGGGCAGTGTGCTCTTAGCCTAGCTGATGCCCAGTCTGTTGTGGCAAGTAGTGGAGGCACAGGAGGAGGTGCCGGGGAACCAGGAGTGCCTGCTTCCAAACCCCGGGCTCTCTGGAAAAAGTCAGTTGAAACTCTGCGAAGCACCCAAGGACCTAGCACAAACTCCCCACCTTCCTCTGCATCAGTGTTTGAGCAGTGTGCAACTATGAAAAGTCAGAGGTATCTGCCTGAAGACCTGACAGCACACTCCGACATGTCAGATTGCTCCGGTCGCATGGACCTTCCAAAGCAGCACAAGGTCAAAGAGACACTCAGGAAGCGTAACCGCCTGCCACGGGACCTAAGTGACGTTGAACTCTCTGCATTACCCGGCCAAGCCAGCCAGCAGAGCAGTCATGGTGGTCAGATCTACTCCCAGAATAGTCAGAGCAGCCAGATCTACACCATTGACTCTGTGGACCAGGAGCATGGAGTACACTATCCAGACATATTCAATGACCACAGAGACAACAAGCATCGCCCTCTGTCTTCTTCAGAGCAACAGCCAATACTGCAGCTTAACAGCAACCTGTTCCCCCAGGCTCATGATCCTGATGTCATGCAGAATGCCAGTACTGCAGGCAAGGAAAAGAAGTACAACACTTACGGCAAGCCTGGAGGGGTAGGACTCAGTCCAGCAGTGACCACTCCGGCCCAGGACCACAGGCAAACCCACTGCCGTAGCTGCCTGTCAAAGTTCTCCAGCTATTCTGGCCTTTATACCATGCGACCTCCTCAGTATCGCTGTGACGCCTGTCTGCACTCTGCCAACCTATATGACATAAGTGAGGATCAGTTCCTGCACCCAAACATAGGTGTCATCCGAGGCGGGAGCGTAGACAGGAGCTTCTGTGCATTTCTGCCACATCCCAATGCTTCCTTCACGGCGTACCTTCCCCAGAGTGACCAAGAAGGCGAAGGGCTTATTAGTCACTATCAGAACGAGGGTGATTACATCCATCGCCAGCACTCTTATGAGAACCTTCCTCAAAAGAATCCTGCACGTCGCGTGAGCCTTCAGGACAGCAATCTGCACACCAACCTACACACGTCGACCGTGGTCCCGGATAAACTTCCAAAGAGCCAGTCAACACAGCTTAATCACACAGCTCTGTCAGTAGGTGTAAGCGGGCTTGGCATTGGCCAGCGCAGCAAATCAATGTACCCAGCACGTCCAACTGAGAACCCTTTCCTGCAGACGCTCCGAGATGACCAGCGTTTGGCTCACGGCCGCAGCGCCTCGGACATTTACAAACAGCTGGTGCCACTTACATTAAGTCCCGTTCTCGATGGCAAAGGGCTCGGCATAGGGGTAGCCGCACCTGACCTCTTTTACCCCGAGCATGTAATGCCTTATGTAGCCCTTTCCCCAGTCGGCACATTCCCAGCCCCAAGAGCAATGAGTGCCGGTGGTACACGACGCGTCTACAAGAGGATGCCCAGCATAGAATCTGATGTCTGAAGGATTGAAAAAAAAAAAAAAGTCTGCAAACCTATGAGATATCAACTCTGAACAGAAAAGCACTGTACAAAGCATCAGTATTTCCACATGGATATGAATTCTATTGGATTGTTATTACAACCAGGAGCTATAAAAACTTCTCATGTTTTTTCCTTCCTCTTTATTAAATCTGAGTTCAGTAGTTCATCAGGTCCTCCCCTGTAGTTGAGCGGTAGCTCTGGGTCTTCCACTCAAACACTTGAAGACAGCACCAGACCCCAGGTGCACCATCGAGAGAATGTGCAACTAAAAGGTTTCAGAAAATTGCAAGGGAGCTCCAAAGAGTTTTCCACTTTTCCAGACCAAGACAGCAACACAATCTTGTCACATGTGGCGTCACACAAATGTCTGAATGAAGTAATGAAGCATCATCACAGAAACTTCTACAAGTGTATAAATCAACAAATACAAAATGAACACTTGAGTCCAAGTGGAATAAAATTCATCATGTGATATTAGAGGCTACGTTCACATTACAAGCTCCTTTTATCACCAGTTCTGATTTTTCCGATATTTGTTTTCAACTTGAATGCACGTCCCAAGAGACCATTGTTCTTGTACATTCCTTACAATTTAGTTTAAATCGCAGGAAAACCCAGATGAATCCTGATTGGACTGTGCTCATATCTATCCATATGTGTCGAGGACCAAATCTGAAAATGGCTCAGGTCTGATTTTTGTGCTCATGCAGCTGTAGAAACAAATCAGATCCGTGTGAGGGATCTCAAGTGGCCGGGAAAAAAAAAAAAAACACTGGGAGAGTTCCAATTCTGACGACTGTTACAGCCGTCTCTGCCCTCCAGGGGCAACCTCTTCCTTTCCTATCAATCACAGCAACACTCGCCAATCGTGGGCATCTGTGAGCTCATGTATGCAGAACAGGGCAAATAGCCCTTTCGCCTTTTTTTAATTTCTCTCACAAGATGCACATGTCTCAGAGAAAGCACATGCGAGAACCTGTGTTCTTCGTAAAATCGGACTTTAACCTGGTAATGTGAACGTAGGTAATTGTCAAAGCTACCACATGGGGGAAAGGGTTCACAGAATATATTCCGACAATACTTCCTAAAGTCCTACAGAGACTTCTATTTTTTCAACTGCATTTTTCCCGACTGTGTATTATAAAGAAATCCTGGTGTAGCCAGGACCTTAGTTTAGAGTTTCTGAAAATGCTTACCTGCATGCCAAACACGAGAGCAGGACGCCGACTCCTCTGAGCCATCCGTGTTGGTCACACTCTCACATTGACATTATTTCCTTTATTTCATCAACATTATTTCTCGAGTTGTGTCGGAAAATCATCTCTGGCAAGTCATTTTTACAGTTTTATACACTGCCAAATATTTGACTAAGTGATGAGTTCATGATTGTTATGGTTCAGGAAAATATATACAAATATCAATACACCCCGGGAACCCTGAGTTCCTGGTTAAAAGACATGAAGAAATGGTGATGATGGATGGAAATCCTGTGCCAACAAAATGATGTCACAATCTGCACCGCAGGACCACAGAGAACTGCACATACATCACTTCCTGTTGGATTAAAAACTCTCCTACGCATTGCCGATTATTTATTTATTTATCCTTTTCAGATATAATGGTCATCCAGCGATATGCACAATATCAGGTTGCAATATAAACTTTATGTATGAAATTTCTTAGCTGATGTTTTATTATTTGTTCACTTCATTTATGAATTGTAATACATTCCTTTCTAAATGTGATTTAATTGCGGATATATATATATATATATATATATATATATATATATATATATATATATATATATATATATACACATTTTAAATAATAATAATGAGAATAATACTAAGAAGAATAGCATGTTAATCTTCTCGATGCTCAGACTTTTCCCTGTTGTTCCTTTTCATTATTTACCTTTATTTATTTATTTATTTGTTTGTTTGTTTATTTATTTATTTATTTTTGACGTGAATGGGAGTACAGTTTACAGTGAATATGGAATTCATCTCAAATGTGATTTTGATTCTCATTTGATTACATGGCAGAAAAAAAACAACAACGTTAACCTGGACCAGACTTTTTGTGTCGAGTTTTTTGCAGCTGAAATCAGACGATGGTTTTGAAGGGGTTTCGTCTAACACTCGAATTAACGGTAAGCACGGAGAAAACTTCACCAGCATTAGAAGAGTTTTGTTTTTTTAAAGAAACATTAGCATCTCTCTCCGAAGGCCGATTTGCTGTCCCAGTTTAAAGGCCTAAAGCTAAAACCCCAATCAGTGAACGCTGGGAAAAAGTGCTTATCACGGCTGCTCCGGGATTACGCGATATGAGTTTGCTCATTTAAAGCCATTCTACAGTTATTAAAAAGCATCTGCTTTCACAGCACTCGATGCTGGTGTTAACGCTAATGCTAATCACTGCCTCGGAATAATCTGATCACTTTACATCTGATTTATATCAGCACACTTTTCTACACTGCAGTTATCCTTCCAATAACGACTTCATGCATTAGCACTAATGAAATGTGACTTCTTTTAAAGCAGTCTGTTGAAGATATACACTGTTCACGTGTTTATTCACGAACGTGACGGCGTACATGCTGATCAGCAAATGGCTTCATTATATTTTTAACTGGAACATTGGAGTCTCTTAGAACGTGGTACATTTACTGCATATGTGCAAAGTACAGAAACTAACTTTACAGTCAATTTTCTTCTCAGAATCACCCAGTGCTGCATCACCCCCTCCGATTCCAATCGATTTTTGGTGGGGTGGATATATTGCAAAAACTGTCAAAAATCACAGGTTTTGTTTGTTTGTTTCTTAAAATCTCTGGAATTCTTTGAAAAAAAAATTACGGTGAGTTTTCCCAATGGGCCAAAATTACAACAACTAAAAATTTACCGTAATATCGAGGTTTTCACCTGGAACTCTGGCTCATAAAGGATTAAAAATGCAAAAACCCTTTCTGATACGATAATCATATTCATAATACAGAGGAATATAATAAAAGTAGTTGTATTTAATTCTATTGAAGGTGTTCTGAGTGAATGTGCACCCAGACTTCATTTTCACAACAAAAACTTCAACAAATATGCCAAATATGCAGAATTACAAATAAAACGTGTCCAAGTGTGAACGAAAAAGCCAGGGTTAATCAGGGCACAAGCCGTTGGATGGCCCAAAATGAAGCCTATAGGTGGCGTCCTCATTCAGCCTTGAAACTACCACCAGTTTTTTGAAAGACACAACCAGATACAGAGATCCCTCGCTACTTCACACTTCAATTCATGTGGTTTCAGTGCATCATATTTAAAAAAAATAAATAAATAAATAAATATTCATCGAATTAAAAAATAAGGAAATTAAAGAAGAATAGGGAAAAAGGTTAAGGAAAATGCCACAAAAACAAGGCCAGTTATGCAAAAAAAAAAAACCCAAAAAACATAAGTAAACACAAAAGAAAAAACCCCCAAAATTTCCCATCAAAACGAGTTACATTGTTGCATCTGTGTGTGCACGCGCATCTGCGCACGCATATGTATGTGTGTCGTCTTCTTCTCATGCAATACCATCTGTATGTGTGTGTGTATTTATATTTCATTTGCATTTTTTTAATGTTTGATTGTTATTATAAGCATTGAAAGCATTGAATTTATTGATATTATATACACACATACATGTACGTATACGTCAGGCGGAGGGGGTTGGGGGAGGTGACCCTACTTCGTGAATTTTGATGGTTGCGTGGGGATCTCGGTCACAATGAACCACGAAAAGTGAGGGATCTCTATACATTCATGTACCATGAAATCGCATAGACTGAATGAGGGTGCATGGAAAAATGAATGTCTAAAAATTATTATTATTATTATTATTATTATTATTATTATTATTATTATTATTGTTTTTATTGTTATTATTATTATTATTATTATTATTATTATTATTATTATTATTATTGTTTTAGTTTTATGCAGTTTTGGCCCTGAGAACCCATTCTCTTAAAAGGGCCAGATTTTTTTTTTCAGACGTGTTCCAGAGATAAAAAAACAAAAAAAAACTCCCCCTCCCACACACACACACACACACACACACACACACACACACACACACACACACACACACACACACACACACACATGATTTCTGCCAGTTTTCCAGCCCCGACAGAATCTTTGTTTGCCTCTAGAGGGGTGATTATATCACCCCTGTGTTTTACTGGGTGATTAGCTAACATCAGCTCATTTATTAACTTAATTAATTATTAAATGTTGCTATGTGACAGCCTGGCAAGTGGTTCAGGTTGTACTCTGCCCTTGCCCAGAGTTGGCTGAGATGGGTGCAGGCCTTCCCACCACCCTAATTAGGACTAAGTGGTTCAGAAAATAAATGAATGAATGGATGAAATACTAAATGTGTTTTACATGACAAATTATATATTATAATACTATACTAATACAGTATATTTTATACAATTATTTATTTTATTAATAGTTCTATATTATTAATTCTGTATTATAAAATTTATTCTGCGATATGCATGTTTCTGTTTAATATTATGGAATATATGAGAACACACTAAAACAAACTGTTTGGTTTGTTTATTAATAATAAAGAGCAGCAGTAGAATAATTAATCAGTATTATAAATATGAAATATTCTTTTATAGTTACAGGTTTAATGTTATGGCGCGTAGGAGAGACCGATTATTTCCGGTTCTCATGATATCACAGGAGGGTTTATTCACTTGAAGTTACTAAGAAACCACACAAAAACCTCTGAAGATTTTCCTGTGTTGAAAACCTCACTGCCGCTGGAGACTCCTTCCTTAAAAAAGAAAAATAAGATCATCATATTAACTGTTTTAAATCTGTTCCTCATTAAAAAGAGAGATCACGCTGTTCGTATATATTCAAAATAGAGATCGCCGTGGGAACATCTGAAACAGTTTCATGATGGTCTAACAGCAAGAAGGTGCTGGGTTGGCTGGGCCTCGGCAGGGGTGTATCTGTGTGGAGTTTACATGTTCTCCACATGCTTGAATAAATTAACAAAAATTATTTATTCTCACACATCCTGACCAATCGGACTCCAGAATCGAGGTTATAATTATCCACCTGTTCATCTGTGCAATGTTTTTGCTTTTCTTGCCCTTGATTATTGAAATTGGGACATTTTGATGATTTAATCCATGAGTTCTCAACGCCGGACGCCTTTCCACTGATGCAGACGATCCGACTGATCATCTGATCATTAATTCTTTAATGAGAAAAGGGAAAACTTCAAGCTGTACAGTGCAGGGTTCCCCTCCACTCATTTAAATAACATCTAAAAATCCTGTCCCCGACCGCATACACGCAAAAATTCATATTCAATATATTCTCATTTACAGGATTCAAGTTCAGGATTAAAGCTCGTTAGGAGCGCCGTTTTAAATTTGCATTTGAAATAAAGAATTTAAATCTCTCTGTCTTTCATCTTTTTTAATACTGAAGAGCCTGAATTCAATTTCAATCCTAAAGCTTCCAACACGGAGCTTTAACTTTTCTCATCTCTTTACACTTCATAAACACTGGTTTAAATAACATGTTTAAACCTAAATATAAATCAACTATACATTCTAAAATATCCATACCATGGTTTGCTGCTCGTTCACTATGGGTTTACACTGGGGTCATGATGTCCACAAGTGAATTGTGATGAGTGTGTGTGTGTGTGTGTGTGTGTTGGGGGGGGGGGGGGGGTTTCATGGAATCAAATTGTAGTGACCTTGAGGGAACGTGGAATCGTGGTGATTGTAGTTATTATGATGTATTTGATGCCGATCATAATAGAATATGGGAATTATAGTTGAGCGTGTCAACCTTAACAGAGCCTAACTGACCTCAATGTGTCATCAAAGCGGATCTTCATGAACTTGAAGGCACATTGAGGTCACTGAGGCTCTGTTAAGGTCGACAAACTCAACTACAATTCTTCTCTTTGATGTTTCTTCTCCTGGATGTCCCCTACATCTGTATATTCCCTGGTTGTGCTCTAAACGTGCTCATAAATCATGGAGCTCTGCACTTTTTTGATCCTGAAGCTTGTACATTTGTTCCCCGGTGTAAACTCAGGGTTATAAAATCGCAACAGCAAAACATCAAACAAGTAAAACAAAAATGTTTTAGTTATAGATAAGCATTCATTCATTCATTCATTTTCAGAGCCGCTTAATCCTAATTAGGGTCACCTGTAAACTGGTGCCCATCTCTGCCAACTCTGAGTGAGGGCAGAGTACACCCTAGACAGCTCGCCAGGCCATAACAGGGCAGGAACACACTAATGAGACTGACGAAAGTCAGCAATGGTTCTTCTACATGAACCTCTAACCACAGACAGTGTGAGACACAGACTTTGATAACCCGGTCAGCTGCACTGGGGGGACAGCAGTCAGACTTGAACCCTCAACCTTGGGATCAATAATCAAGCCCAACACAATGGGACACTGCTGCCCTAATGAAGCCAATTGAAAAATAGTTTAACATCTTTACAGTTTCTTTAGATTAGTCGTTAATTGTTGGGGAAAAAACAACAATTTAATTAATTTTTTTAAATATGATATTACAAAATATATATTGTGACATAATTTATCACAGAATGTTTATTGTACCGCACAAGAGACGGTCGACTCTGAGCGAGGTTGGGGTACACACGGAAAAGCTCAGCAGACCATCGCAAGGCCATTCACACTCACAGTTAGAGGCAATTTGGAGCCGCTAATTAGCCTAATGTGCATGTCTTCGGACGGTGGGAGAAACCCGAAGTGCCCCGAAGAAACCCACACAAGCACAAAAAAGAACATGCAAAGTCCACAAAGAAACAGCCCAGGACTCAAACACCGGACATTCTTGTTGTAAAGCAGATGTGCTAACCGCTACACCACCATGCCGCTGCCTCATATTCAATAAATCAGAAATTAAATACTAAACTGTACATTTATGACAGAATATTTAAAAGAAGCCTGATTAAGTTCAATCAAACGAAGAAAGTAAGCAGAGCAGGTGGATGAGCAGTGCATCGGCTTTCTCACATTTATTTATGATGAAAAAACAACACCATGAAGAAAAGAAAGGACGAATCATTGAAATGTGTATAAATGGATGATACATTGGTAATGGTTAAGGGCTGATTAAATTCAGTCAGAATGTAAAGTGCATAATCGGCTTGGGACTCTGAAGACACACACCATTTACCGATCAAATGAAGGCTCATAAAGAACCACAAAGTCCTCCAGAATTCAGATTTTAAATCATGTTATTCTCCGAACAGAAAGTGGAACAGATGCACCAAGAAGGCGACTCCGTCAGTGTTGAAAGTGAATTAGCATTAGCATTAGCAATTTCCTCTGAGCACTCCGGGTTCCTTCTGTTCAATTCAATTTTATTTTTTATGATTGATATTGTCACAAAAGCAGCTTTACACGGTAAAAGTAGAAGTTTAAAAAGTACAAAAGAATTTAAATATTTCCTGTAACCCATACACATCCCTAATGAGCGTCACCCATGGCGACGGTGGCAAGGAAAATCTCCCACAGTAGATCTGAGGAAAGTTCAAGGGGAACCAGGTCTGAAGGAAAACCCATCCTCATTTGTAAGAAACCATAAAGATACAAACCATATACAAGGAACTTCATGACAGTCCAAAACACAGTCCAGTTGGTTATACAACTTCTTCTTGTCTTCTTCTTCTTGTCCTTTCGGCTGTTCCCTTCAGGGGTCGCCACAGCAAATGATCTGCCTCCATCTCTCCCTGTCCTCTGCATCTTCTACTCTTACTCCAACGACCTTCATGTCCGCCTTCACCGCATCCATAAATCTTCTCTTTGGTCTTTCTCTGGGCCTTTTGCCTGGTAGTTCCAACCTCAGCATCCTACGACCAATATACTCACTATCCCTCCTCTGTACATGTCCAAACCATCTCAATCTAGCCTCTCTGACTTTGTCTCCAAAACATCTAACATGTGCTGTCCCTCTGATGTACTCATTTCTGATCCTATCCATCCTCGTTACTCCCAAAGAGAACCTCACCATTTTCCTCTCTGCTACCTCCAACTCTGACTCCTGTCTTTTCCCCAGGGCCACTGTCTCTAAACCATACAACATTGCTGGCCTCATCACCGTCTTGTACACTTTTCCTTCATTCTTGCCGATACTCTCCTATCACACATCACACGGACACTTTTCTCCATCCATTCCAACCTGCCTGCAGCTTCTTCACCTCTTTTCCCCACTCTCCATTGCTCTGGATTGTTGAGCCTAAGTACTTAAAATCCTCCACCTTCTTTATCTCTGCCCCCTGTAACCTCAAAGTTCCTCTTGGGTCCTTGTCGTTCACACACATGTATTCTGTCTTACTAGGACTAACCTTCAATCCCCTCCTTTCCAGGGCATACCTCCACCTCTCTAGATTTTCCTCCACTTGGTCTCTGCTCTCACTACAGATCACGATGTCATCTGCAAACATCATAGTCCATGGAGATTCTTGTCTAACCTCGTCTGTTAGCCTGTCCATCACCATCACAAACAAGAAGGGGCTGAGAGCTGACCCTTGATGCAGTCCCACATCCACCTTGAACTCTTCTGTCACACCAACAGCACACCTCACCACTGTTTTACATCTCTCATACATGTCCTGCACCACTCTAACATACTTCTCTGTCACTCCAGACTTCCTCATACAATACCACAGTTCTTCTCTCGGCACCCTGTCATAGGCTTTCTCCAGATCCACAAAGGCACAATGCAGCTCCCTCTGACCTTCTCTGTACTTCTCTATTAACATCCTCAAAGCAAACACTGCATCTGTGGTGCTCTTTCTGGGCATGAAACCAAACTGTTGTTCACAAATGCTGACCTCTGCCCTTAGTCTTGCTTCCACTATTCTTTCCCATAGCTTCATTGTATGGCTCATCAACTTTATCCCTCTGTAGTTGCCACAACTCTGTACATCTCCCTTGTTCTTAAAAATGGGCACAAGCACACTTCTCCTCCATTCCTCTGGCATCTGCTCACTTTCTAAGACCTTGGTGAATATTCTTGTCAGAAAATCTACTGCTACCTCCCCTAGACACTTCCATACCTCAACTGGTATGTCATCAGGGCCAACTGCCTTTCCACTCTTCATCCTCTTCAATGCCCTCCTCACTTCTCCCTTACTAATCTTTGCTACTTCCTGCTCCTCAATGGTCACCCCTTCTACTCTTTTTTCTCTCTCATTTTCTTCATTCATCAGCTCTTCAAAGTACTCTTTCCATCTTCCCAGCACACTTCTGTCATCAGTCAATACATTTCCCTCTCTGTCCTTTATCACTCTAACTTGCTGCATGTCTTTCCCATCTCTATTTCTCTGCTGTGCTAACCTGTATAGATCATTTTCTCCCTCCTTACTGTTCAACCTATCATACAAGTCATCATACGCCCTCTGTTTGGCCTTTGACACTGCTACCTTCGCCTTACGCTGTGTCTCCCTGTACTCCTGTTTACTCTCTTCGGTCCTGTCAATGTCCCACTTCTTCTTGGCTAACCTCTTCTTTTGTACACACTCCTGCACTTCCTCATTCCACCACCAAGTTTCCTTATCTACTTTCCTTCCAGAGGACACACCAAGTACTCTCCTACCGGTCTCCCTGATCACATTGGCTGTGGTTGTCCAGTCCTCTGGAAGCACTTCCTGACTACCCAAAGCCTGTTTCAACTCCTCCTTGAAGACAACACGACACTCTTCCTTTTTCAGCTTTTTGTCTTCTGCTCTGCCTTTGCCTTTTTCACTTTTCTCACCATCAGTGTCATCCTGCACACCACCATCCTATGCTGTTTGGCAACACTCTCACCAACTACTACTTTGCAGTCACTGACTTCCTTCAAATTACATCGCCTGCACAAGATGTAGTCTACCTGTGTGCTCTTACCTCCGCTTTCATAAGTCACCCTATGCTTCTGTTTCTTCTTGAAGAAAGTATTCACCACAGCCATTTCCATCCTTTTTGCAAAATCGATCAACATCTGTCCTTCTGTGTTCCTGTCCTGGATACCAAACCTGCCCATCACTTCCTCGTCCCTCTGTTGCCTGCACCAACATGTCCATTGAAGTCTGCTCCAATGACCACTCTTTCACCTCTGGGGGTATTCTGCATCACTTCATCTAAATCACTCCAGAATCTCTCCTTCTCTTCTAGCTTACATCCTGCCTGTGGGGCATAAGCACTAACAACATTGACCATCACGCCTTCAATTTCTAACTTGAGACTCATCACTCTGTCTGACACTCTTTTCACGTCTAGAACATTCCTGACAAACCCCTCCTTCAAGATGACTCCTACTCCATTTCTCTTCCCATCCACACCATGATAAAACAGTTTAAACCCTGCTCCTAAGCTTCTAGCCTTTCTACCTTTCCACCTTGTCTCCTGAACACACAGTATGTCCACCTTCCTCCTCTGCATCATGTCAGCCAGCTCCCTATCTTTTCCTTGCATAGTTCCAACATTCAAAGTCCCTACTCTCAGTCCTAGGCTCACACATTTCCTCTTCTCTCTCTGCCTACGGACACGCCTCCCGCCTCTCCTTCTTCGACGTCTTCGACCAACAGTAGTCCAATTTCCATCAGCACCCTGTTGGTTGACAGCACTGATGGCGGTCGTTGTTAACCCGGGCCTCGACCGATCCGGTATGAATTTTGTTTTGATCATTTGCATTTTTTTAAATGTGGCAGAAGTTTCACGCCGGATGCCCTTCCTGTCGCAACCCTCTGCATTTATCCGGGCTTGGGACCGGCATAAGGGGGAGAGACACTGGTTCGTGCCCCCCCCCCCCGCCTCATGGCTGCATTAGTTGGTTATACAACTGTAAGTTGTAAATAATTGTGGGGAAGAAAGTTTATATCTGGAGCAATGAAAAGTCATGTCCACAGTCTGTTAGTGCACATCTGGATCCATTTAGCTCTTCATCAGCAGGCGGGAGATGCTTCCAAAATGAGGACTCCAGCCAGCATCAGCACACCAGGACAGATCACAGGACTCAGAGAGCAAAAGGATCAGGATCACGGGCATCCCAGAAGTAGCATGTGTACCTCAGCAAAACACACACACAGAGAGCGAGAGAGAGAGAGAGAGAGAGAGAGAGTGTATCATAATAGTTATTAATTTATTCATTTTCAGAACCACTTAATCCTAATTAGGGTCGCATGGACACTGGCGCCCATCTCAGCCAACTCTTTGAGATGGATGGGGGAAACCCAGGACAGCTCAACAGGCCATGTCAGAGCCAACACAAATATTCATATTCACACTCAACACCTAGGGGAGATTTGGAACCGCCAGACAGAAACACCTGAGCTGTGAATCGAACTCAGGACCTTACTGCTGTGAGGCAGAAGTGCTATCCAGTACACTACTGTACTATAATATATGTGTGTGTGTGAGTGTGTGTGTGTGTATATATATAGATAGATAGATAGATAGATAGATAGATAGATAGAAAAAAAAAATATATACATATATATATAATGCAGCCGTGAGGGGGGGGCACAAACCAGTGTCTCTCCCTCACGCCGGTCCCAAGCCCGGATAAATGCAGAGGGTTGCGTCAGGAAGGGCATCCGGCGTAAAACAAATGCCAAATAAACTATGCGAATCACAAGAAAGAATGACATACCGGATCGGTCGAGGCCCGGGTTAACAACGACCGCCATCAGTGCCGTCAACCAACAGGGTGCTGGTGGAAATTGGACTACTGTTGGTCGAAGACGTCGAAGAAGGAGAGGCGGGAGGCGTGTCCGTTGCCAGAGAGAGAAGAGGAAAGGCATGAGTCTAGGACTGAAAGTAGGGACTTTGAATATTGGAACTATGACAGGAAAAGGTAGAGAGCTGGCTGACATGATGCAGAGGAGGAAGGTGGACATACTGTGTGTTCAGGAGACCAGGTGGAAAGGTCGCAAGGCTAGAAGCATAGGAGCAGGCTTTAAGCTGTTTTATCATGGTGTGGATGGGAAGAGAAATGGAGTCGGAGTCATCTTGAAGGAGGAGTTTGCCAGGAATGTTCTAGAAGTGAAAAGAGTGTCAGACAGAGTGATGAGTCTCAAGTTAGAAATTAAAGGTGTGATGGTCAATGTTGTTAGTGCTTATGCCCCACAGACAGGATGTGAGCGAGAAGAGAAGGAGAGATTCTGGAGGGAGTTAGATGAAGTGATGCAGAGTACCCCCAGAGGAGAAAGAGTGGTCATTGGGGCAGACTTCAATGGACATGTTGGTGCAGGAAACAGAGGGGACGAGGAAGTGATGGGTAGGTTTGGTATCCAGGACAGGAACGCATGAAGGACAGATGTTGGTAGATTTTGCAAAAATGATGGAAATGGCTGTGGTGAATACTTTCTTCCAGAAGAGAGAGGAGCATAGGGTGACTTATAAAAGTGGAGGTAGGAGCACACAGGTAGACTACATCTTGTGCAGGCGATGTAATTTAAAGGAAGTCAGTGACTGCAAAGTAGTAGCGGGTGAGTGTTGCCAAACAGCATAGGATGGTGGTGTGCAGGATGATGCTGATGGTGAGGAAGGTGAAGAAGGCAAAGGCAGAGCAGAAGACAAAGTGGTGGAAGTTGAAAAGGAAGAGTGTCGGGTTGTCTTCAAGGAGGAGTTGAAACAGGCTTTGGGTGGTCAGGAAGTGCTTCCAGATGACTGGACAACTACAGCGAATGTGATCAGGGAGACAGGTAGGAGAATACTTGGTGTGTCATCTGGAAGGAAAGTAGATAAGGAGACTTGGTGGTGGAATGAGGAAGTGCAGGAGTGTGTACAAAGGAAGAGATTAGCTAAGAAGAAGTGGGACATTGACAAAACCGAAGAGAGCAAACAGGAGTACAGGGAGACACAGCGTAAGGCAAAGGTAGCAGTGTCAAAGGCCAAACAGAGCGCGTTTGATGACTTGTATGCTCGGTTGGAAAGTAAGGAGGGAGAAAATGATTTATACAGGTTGGCACAGCAGAGAAATAGAGATGGGAAGGACGTGCAGCAAGTTAGATTGATAAAGGACAGAGAGGGAAATGTATTGACTGATGACAGAAGTGTGCTGGCAAGATGGAAAGAGTACTTTGAAGAGCTGATGAATGAGGAAAATGAGAGAGAAAAAGAGTAGAAGAGGTGACTGTTGAGGACCAGGAAGTAGCAAAGATTAGTAAGGGTGAAGTGAGGAGGGCATTGAAGAGGATGAAGAATGGAAAGGCAGTTGGTCCTGATGACATACCGGTGGAGGTATGGAAGTGTCTAGGAGAGGTAGCAGTAGATTTTCTGACAAGAACATTTAACAAGGTCTTAGAGAGTGAGAGGATGCCAGAGGAATGGAGGAGAAGTGTGCTGGTGCCCATTTTTAAGAACAAGGGAGACGT
>CM045744.1:13088427-13108427 GCA_024760905.1 Plotosus lineatus
CTGCCTTTTCCTCAGCGCCACTGTTTCTAATCCATACAACATCACTGGCCTCACCACCGTCTTGTACACTTTTCCCTTCATTCTTGCTGACACTCTCCTATCGCACATCACACCGGACACTTTTCTCCAACCATTCCAGCCTGCCTTCACCTCTTTTCCACACTCTCCATTGCTCTGGATTGTTGAGCCTAAGTACTTAAAATCCTCCACCTTCGTTATCTCTGCTCCCTGTAACATCACCGTTCCTCCTGGGTCCTTCTCATTCACACACATGTATTCTGATTTTCTGAGGCTAACCTTCATTCCTCTCCTTTCCAGGGCACACCTCCACCTCTCTAGATTTTCCTGCACTTGTTCTCTGCTCTCACTACAGATCACAATGTCATCTGCAAACATCATAGTCCATGGAGATTCTTGTCTCACCTCGTCTGTCAGCCTGTCCATCACCATAGCAAACAAGAAAGGGCTGAGAGCTGACCCTTGATGCAGTCCCACCTCCACCTTGAATTCGTCAGTCACACCGACAGCACACCTCACCACTGTCTTACATCTCTCATACATGTCCTGCACCACTCTAACATACTTCTCTGCCACTCCAGACTTCCTCATGCAATACCACAGTTCTTCTCTTGGCACCCTGGCATATGCTTTTTCCAGATCCACAAAGGCACAATGTAGCTCCCTCTGACCTTCTCTGTACTTCTCTATTAACATCCTCAAAGCAAACATTACATCTGTGGTGCTCTTTCTTGGCATGAAACCAAACTTTTGTTCACAAATGCTGACCTCTGCCCTTAGTCTAGCTTCCACTATTCTTTCCCATAACTTCATCGTATGGCTCATCACCTTTTGTAGTTGCTGCAACTCTGCACGTCTCCCTTGTTCTTAAAAATGGGCACCAGCACACTTCTCCTCCTCTCCTCCGGCATCTGCTCACTCTCTAGTACCTTGTTGAATGTTCTTGTCAGAAAATCTACTGCTACCTCTCCTAGACACTTCCATACCTCCACAGGTATATCATCAGGACCAACTGCTTTTCCATTCTTCATCCTCTTCAATGCCCTTCTCACTTCACCCTTACTGATCTTTGCTACGTCCTGCCTGCTCCTCAGTGGTCACCTCTTCTACTCTTTTTTCTCTCTCATTTTCCTCATTCATCAGCTCTTCAAAGTACTCTTTCCATCTTCCCAGCACACTTCTGTCATCAGTCAATACATTTCCCTCTCTGTCCTTTATCAATCTAACTTGCTGCACGTCCTTCCCATCTCTATTTCTCTGCTGTGCCAACCTGTATAGATCATTTTCTCCCTCTTTACTATCCAACCTATCATACAAGTCATCATACGCCCTCTGTTTGGCCTTAGCCACTGCTACTTTCGCCTTACGCTGTGTCTCCCTGTACTCCTGTTTACTCTCTTCGGTCCTCTCAATGTCCCACTTCTTCTTAGCTAACCTCTTCCTTTGTACACACTCCTGCACTTCCTCATTCCACCACCAAGTCTCCTTATCTACTTTCCTTCCAGAGGACACACCAAGTACTCTCCTACCTGTGTCCCTGATCACATTTGCTGTGGTTGTCCAGTCATTTGGAAGCACTTCCTGGCCACCCAAAGCCTGTTTCAACTCCTCCTTGAAGACAACACGACACTCTTCCTTTTTCAGCTTCCACCACTTTGTCTTCTGCTCTGCCTTTGCCTTTTTCACCTTTCTCACCATCAGAGTCATACTGCACACCACCATCCTATGCTGTTTGGCAACACTCTCACCCACTATGACTTTGCAGTCACTGACTTCCTTCAAATTACATCGCCTACACAAGATGTAGTCTACCTGTGTGCTCCTACCTCCGCTTTTATAAGTCACCCTATGCTCCTGTTTCTTCTGGAAGAAAGTATTCACCACAGCCATTTCAATCCTTTTTGCAAAATCTATCAACATCTGTCCTTCTGCGTTCCTGTCCTGGATAAACCTGCCCATCACTTCCTCGTCCCCTCTGTTGCCTGTACCAACATGTCCATTGAAGTCTGCACCAATGACCACTCTTTCACCTCTGGCGGTACTCTGCATCACTTCATCTAAGTCACTCCAGAATCTCTCCTTCTCTTCTAGCTCACATCCTGCCTGTGGGGCATAAGCACTAACGACATTGAGCATTACACCTTCAATTTCTAACTTGAGACTCATCACTCTGTCTGACACTCTTTTCACTTTTAGAACATTCCTGACAAACTCCTCCTTCAAGATGACTCCTACTCCATTTCTCTTTCCATCCACACCGTGATAAAATAGCTTAAACCCTGCTCCTAAGCTTTTAGCTTTGTTACCTTTCACCTGGTCTCCTGAACACACAGTATGTCCACCTTCCTCCTCTGCATCATGTCAGCCATCTCTCTACCTTTTCTTTGCATAGTTCCAACATTCAAAGTCCCCACTCTCAGTCTTAGACTCATGCCTTTCCTCTTCTCTCTCTGCCTACGGACACGCCTCCCACCTCTCCTTCTTCGACATCTTCGACCAACAGTAGTCCAATTTCCATCAGCACCCTGTTGATTGACAGCACTGATGGCGGTCGTTGTTAACCCGGGCCTCGACCGATCCGGTATGGGGGTAATACTTCTGATTTGCATCATAAATGTTTGGCATTGGTTTTACGTCGGATGCCCTTCCTGACACAACCCTCTGCATTTCTCCGGGCTTGGGACCGGCATGAGGGGGAGAGACACTGGTTAGTGCCCCCCCCCCCCCCCACCTCATGGCTGCATTCCCTCTCTCACTCTCTCTATCTCCTGTCTATTCCCCTCTCTCATTCTCTCTCTCTCTAACTCTCTCGCCCTCTCTATCTCTCTCTTACACACACACACACACACACACACACACACACACACACACACACACACACACATACTCTCTCTCTCTCTCTCTCTCTCTCTCTCTCTCTCTCTTGGTGTATGCTAGGAGTGTGTGTGAGTATACTGGGAGTGTACTTGTGTGCAGATAGCGCTTTTTCTCTTTTCATTGCGTACAGTCGTCGGCCCCCAATTTACGGAATTAATCCGTTCCAGAGGCCTTTTCGTATTGCGGGGATTTCGTAAGTAGGGGTCACATCTTACATGTTAAACGCTTTAATTTGTTCCAAGGCTCCAGTCCTTGGACTGGATAAACCCCATAAACCCTTTAAAAATGATAAAAGTACACCCATTTTGTATGAAATATGTGTTAAAAGTAAAAGAAAATTATTTATTAAACCATTTAAACATTTTATGAACATATTAAACCATTTTATTAACATATTTATTAATTAAACCATATTAAACATTTTTATTAACACACACCTCTCTCTCTCTCTCTCTCTCTCCTTCTCTCTCGCGCGCTGCGGGCCACGGCCACAAGACGTGAATTCAAAGAGGGATCGGGATGCCAGATAAGCTCAAATTCACCCACATTTATTCAACATTTACTGAATTAAAACAACTTAAAAAACTAAAAACTAAAGCGTTATTCTCTCTCTCTCTCTCTCTCTCTCTCTCTCTCTCTCTCTCTCTCTCTCTCTCTCTCTCTCGTCCGTGCGATACGTCCACAAGAAGTGAATTCAAATTTGATTGATCCTTGAGGGATCGAAATTCCAGATGAGCTCAAATGTGCCCACATTTATTAAACATATACTGAATTAAAACAACTTAAAAAACTAAACTAAAAACTAAAGTGTGAAGCTTCCTTCTGTCTCTAGCTGGGAGGCCAGTGGGGCGGGATCTTGAGAGACAGCCAATGAGAGAGCAACTTGAGTGTCTTGTGAAATTTTGATTGGTGCGTTTGAATTTTGAATTTCTCTTTGTAAGAGAGTCAAGAAAATGTTTTTCGTAATCTGGGGATTTCGTACAAAGGGGTATTCGTAAACTGGGGGCCGACTGTATTTTTCTTTTTTCTCTTTTATTTTTTTTCTCAGTTTTGTTTATTTTTCATCTTTAGTTTTTCTGTGGTGGGTGTGGTGGTGACACAGGTGGAGGTGAGCACTTGTGCTAAGCACCCCGGGAAAATGTCGGCTGACTTCGGGCTGGAGAAGCTGGCTCGCGGGCACACCATTAAGATGGTCGCGACAGTCGTTCTGGCTGTCGGGGAACTAGTCGGGTTTGAAAGTGTGAGGTCCGCGTCCAGGATGAACAGCACAGTGGTGATGTTCTTGGATAGTGTGAATAAGGTTAACAAAGTTGTAGAGAGCGGGTTGTGATTCAGGGAACTTTCACGCCAGTTCTTTTCTTGGTTAATCCCGCTAAACGTGTTACTATTTCGAACGTGCCGTCTATCGTACGTAATGAGGTTCTGGAGAGGGAGTTTTCCCGCTACGGTCAGATTTTGTCATCGATTCGAATATCTCTAAATTGTAAGTGCCCACACCTGAAGCATGTCGTTTCCTTCAGACAGCAGACAATGATGATCATTATAAGCCCCGAACAGCTGAATTTGGCGCTAAAATTTAAAGTTGACAACATCGACTCCACTATTCACGTCACGTCGGGAATATGAAATGTTTCAGGTGCGGCATGGAGGGACATCTCATCCGCTCGTGCCCAGAGGGGGATGAAGCAATGCAGCTGGCTGCTGCCTCCCGTGCTCCGGCGGAGCAGGGAGCAGGACCGGCCACGGTGGCAGTCACGCCCGAGCCAGCGGCCACGCCGTGGGAACCGAAAACAGAACCATTGGAGAGCCCTTTTAAATTGCCCAAGATAATGACAACTGCCTCAGAGACTAGGCCAATGGTTTATCACAGCCCGGAGACACATACAGTGTCACATACGGTGTGCAGGCCAGCATAGACTCCACGGTGAACGCACAGGTGAATAACAGACACACAGGTGTCGAAGATTCACATGGTGATGATCAGATGGAGTTGGGGACACAGAAGGAAAGCATGGGGCAGATAGCAGCTAGGGTGGCAGAGTCAGTATTGGAGGAATTGGGTGAGGAGGATGAAGAAATAATAGTTGTTGAATTAAAAACAGTAGTCAAAAGAAAGATCGCAAACACAGAGAACAGCAGCTCAAACAAAATAATAAAAAAGCCTCAAAGGGGGAAACCTGGCTGTCCCAGGGCTTGTCTGAGAGCGAGGACAAAAACACAGCGAAAATGGACACAGACACGGCGTACATCATGGAAAAATCCAAAGTTCCTACATGACAATAAAGGGGTTAGAATTAAAGCTGAAAGCTTTTATTCCGGACCTCAGACTATTTATCGACTCTGTCCGTCTCCATTTAAGAAAGCGAGGCGAGCCCGGACAGCCAGATTTCACTAAACAGGAGATTTATAGATTGAGGATACTGGTTTCAAAGTTTTAAAAACAACTGGCTGAGGAGGACTAATGTTTTTCTTTCATCTGCTTTTTACTCAACCTGCTCTTACCTCTCACGGTTCAGTCTCTCCCCTCTTTTATTTTCAACATGTAGACTTTTAAATTCGCCATGCTAAATATAAACGGAGCGAGACAGGACTTAAAAAGAGTCGCGATTTTTAGTTTGATTCATGTGAAGAAACTAAATGTTGTTTTTATTCAGGAGACACACATCACTGTGGACAATGAAGGTGACTGGAGGAGGGAATGGAACGGACAAATGTTTTTTAGCCACAAAAGTACCAATAGTGGGGGAATTGGAATTTTATTCTCCAGAGATTTTAACCCGGTTTCTGTACACACTGAAGATGTGATGTCTGCCTTCCTTTCGGCGTTTTCCCTTTTACTTGGGAGTCGCCACAGCGAATCATCTGATTCGCACATTTGATTTGGCAGAGGTTTTTACGTCGGATGTCCTTCCTGTCACAACCCTTTTTAGCAAGGGACAGAAACACGCTGACGGCTTTGCAGCCTAGTCTTTACGAAAGTCAGCAATGGTTCTTTTACATGCCTCACGCCATAGACAGTGAGAGACATGGCCCGTCTTTCATAACTCAGTCAGCTGCACTGGGGGGGACAGTGACAACCTTGTGGAGAGTGGGACTCAAACCCCCAACCTTTGGATCAGCGATCCAGTGCCCTATATCACTAGACCACCACTGCCCCACACTGAAGATGTGATGGTGGGCCATATTTTAAAAGTTACAGCAGAGCTGGAAAAAATCAAGGTTTTGTTTTTAAACGTTTACACTCCAACCTCAGGCACGGAGAAACTCCTGTTTTTAAAATCCTGGACGATGTGATCCATAGGTGCGGTCGGAATGAGTACCTGATTATCAGGGTGGATTTTAACTGAACTGAAAATCATCTTTTGGATCGGAACCACCCCGAACCACATACTGCCTCGCAAAGGACGTTAAAAAAAACTTGTCGAGACGCACAAACTTTTAGACGTGTGGAGGAATTTTTATGGCAACAGCTGACAGTACACTTGGCACCGCTCAAGGGAGGGACTACTGTCCATGGCCAGGCTCGACAGACTTTAATGTTTTAAACACAATTTTAATGGTTTTAAGAACTGCTCAATTGTGCCGGTGGGATTCTCAGACTGCTCTTTGGTCGGGTGCTGTGTTTTAATCAATAACATGAGATGTGGAAGTGCGTACTGGCACTTCAACACAGCACTCCTATCTGACCACAGTTTTAAGAAAGCTTTTAATGTTTTTTGGGAAAGTTTCAGACAAACAAAGTCCGGTTTTCGTTCTTTGCAGCAGTGGTGGGACGTCGGGAAAAACAAAATTAAATCTCTGTGTATGAAGTATACTCGCAATGTCTCCAGGAACTTAGTCAGATCCATTAATGATTTGGAGAGGAAAATGGTGGAGCTGCAAACTCTGGCAGACTCCACAGGACAAAGAAGACATTTTGAAGTCTTCACAGCCAAAAAATACATGTTAGCTGACTTGATAGGCGTACCCACCAGGGGTGCTGTAGTACGTAGTAGGTTTCAAAATGTTGCTCTGATGGATGCTCCCTCTCACTTTTTCTTTGGACTGGAAAGGAAAAATGGGCAGAGAAGGCTGATACACTGCCTGCGTTCCAGGGACAGATGGCTAATCCAGGAAACTGCAGACATTCACAGGTACACAGCAGTTTTCTATGATGAATTGTATCAATAAGAATATTCTGAGAAACCGAATTTGTTGGATACATTCCTCACTGGTCTGCCACAGGTGTCAGCAGATGCCAACAAGCATCTGGAGGCTGACATTTCCCCACAGGAATTGTTGGTGGCACTGGAGAGCCTCAAACCGGGGAAAGCCCCGGGTATAGATGGCCTGCCGGCCGATTTCTATGAAGCCTTCTCGGTGAGGACCTGATAGACGTTCTCAGGGACAGTCTGCTGAAAGGCCTGCTGCCCCTGAGTTGAAGGAGAGCGGTCCTCACCCTCATGCCAAAGAAGGGGGATCTGCAAGAACTCAAAAACTGATGACCAGTGTCCCTCCTCTGTACCGACTACAAACTCCTTTCCAAAGTGAAAAGATCGAGGAAAGTGATGGAGTAGGTCGTTCGTGTAGACCAGACCTACTGTGTACCGAGCAGGCTGATAACAGCCAATGTCTTTTTAATTCGGGACGTTTTATACCTCTCCAATTCATTGGGAAAGAAACTTGGTCTCATTTCTCTGGACCAAGAAAAGGCATTTGATCAGGTTGAGCACGCATATCTATGGCAAACATTAGAGGGTTTTGGGTTCAGCCCTGGTCGGCTGGTCAGCCCAGGATGCTGAGGTTGGAACTAATGGCAGAAGGCCTAGAGGAAGACCAAAGAGACGATTCATGGATGTGGTGAAGGAGGACATGAAGGCAGTAGGTGTAAGAGTAGAAGATGCAGAGGATAGGGTGAGATGGAGGCAGATGATTCGCTGTGGCGACCCCTGAAGGGAACAGCCGAAAGGAAAAGAAGAAGGGTTCAGCCCTAGTCTCATTGCCTGGATTCGGACCTTGTATGGCGACATTGAGAGTATATTAAAATCAACGGTGGTTTGAGTGCTCCTTTTAAAGTGCAAAGGGGTATCAGGCAGGGTTGCCCCCTGTCGGGCATGCTGTACTCCTTTGCAATAGAGCCTCTTTTGCACCGTCATCATCATCATCATGTTTCCCCTGTGGCGTCGTGGACAACCTTGGGGCGCTCTTGCTGGAATCGGGTACCCAGCAGTCGCAGGAAATCGGTCTTCACCTTCATCATCTTTCTTGCTTGTTGTATGTCAACACCAAGTATATTTTCAATTCTATTCCAGATCGTTCTCGGAGTCAGGGTATTAAATAGTACGTGTTTCTGGAGGGCATTGTTGTCAAGCCTGCATATATGTGCCAGATATTTAGATTGCTGTGCCAAACAAAAGTCACAGATGGGGCGTGTATTTGTGATGGTACGTAGTCGGTCATTTGAAATCCTGTAACTCCAGTCAAAATCAGTTCCTTCTCGTTCTGCCCGGTCTGGAGCGTTTTTTTTTTTTTGTTCAAATCCTCCTCTAACCATTTTTTGTAAGAAACTATGCCATATGACTTCCACCTTTCCCAGCTCTTCCTCTGTCAGCTCCCATGCCTCTACGCAATACAGGAACCTCGATCGTATACAAGTGGTGCGGAATTTTACTCTGGTTTCAAAATAAGTATTTTTAAGCTTTGTGCGCAGCTGTTTCACATCATGAGCAAGTCACTTTTTCATCACTAGGTCTTTCTCGCTGTGGTATTTTGCCAGAAGTTCTTGATAATCAGGATTAGTCCATGGTTTGTCGATCTCGTTCCTAGTTCGTTTAGGAATGCTTTATGTGGAGGCTTCTTGTATGGCGTTCGTCAATAGTTCTTCGACATGGTCAACTGTAAGAGTGCTATTTGATGGCTGACTGTGTAACGACGCATCAAGCTTAGTGCTGTACGCAACTTGGAGTGATGGATCATCCTTTAAATGTCGTAAATCTGGAAACACAGCCAGAGATCGACTCTTGAGGAACATCTTTTTCAATTTCCTTTTAGCTGGAAAACTACCATCCATGACTATGATACAGTGATCTGATTCAAAGGGTTGACTCTGCATAGGGTACACTGCAGTTACTGGTTGCACGTTTAACAAACCATTCCGTCATGATGTAATCTAATCTCCTTTTATATCCCAAATTTGACTTGAAAGACCATCTATGTTGATCTGATTTTGTTGCAAACATAGTGTTGAGAATGTATAGGGATGCGTCTTCTGCTGTTTTGATTAGCTTTGTTCCATTAAAGCTTGTTGGGTTTTGATCATGAATCAAACACCATTGAATTGATTATGAACCAACACATTTCCAACTGGAAGGATCGCAATCATGACGAATGATGGCATTGAAATCACCAGCAGCAATAACTTTATATGATGAATAATCTTTTTTTGTCTGCTGTATGGCCTTGCTGAGGGTTTGGTAGAAGCTTTCTTTGTTGCTACTTGCATATTCGTCCGTTGGACAATAACAACTGTAGATTGTCAGTTTGATGCCGTTCACCTTGACTCTAACCATTGTTGGTTGTCCTACTAAGATGTACTCATAGTAATAATAGTAATACTAATCCAAAAAATATCCCAGATATCTATGAAGACTCGATTTCATTACCTTTTAAAGCACTGTTATAAAATCGCTTAAATTAACTAAGAAAAAGAGGTTACTTCACTTTCTAGTCGCCAGTGACTCCGTTGGCTCACTCTGCAGCAAGGCCGAGCTACCCAGGGGGCACCTATCCTAATGACGGAGGTGGAGTCTGGCTTGAGTGTGATAGGTGTTTAGATTTAGAAGGCTTACAATACGACTGCCTTCCAAATCTAGCGGATAAATCCAAAAAGTTGCGTTTCAACACTCCATTTTTAACCAATACTGTTAAAGATTTTAGTGCCATTTCATCAGCCAAGGTAAACTGGGGAAAAAGCGAGGTGGGGGACGAGCCGCGAAATAATGTCAATAAAATAAGGGAAAACGATTTAGAGAAAGTGGGAGGAGTATCAAAAATGGAAATGGATTTTACCGAAAATGTCTTTTAAAGGTCGTGTTTTAATTATTAACAATCTGGTTGCTTCCATGCTGTGGCACCGCCTCTCCAGCGTGGACCCCCCTGGGACCCTTTTCGCGAAAGTCCAGGCTGAGATCATCAGCTGTTTCTGGAACAAGCTGCATTGGGTCCTGCAGAGTGTCCTCTTTCTCCATAAAGAGGAAGGGGACACAGTCTCATACATCTGGCCAGCAGAGGAGCAATGTTCAGGCTCCAATTCATCCAGAGACTGCTGACCGGACTGAGAGACTTGGTGTGGAGGTCCATAGCGCATGCAGTTCTAGCCCAGTGCTGGGAGCCGGGACTGCAGGACTCTCTCTTTTTAATGGACCAAAGCAAACACGACATCAAAGTTTTTCCAGCATTTTGTGAAAGCCTTTTTAAAATCTGGGGACTTTTTAAAAAGTACCGAACACAGACACACAGCTCACGTTTCTGGATTTTAAAGGAACCTGTTGTCTCTGGGACCCGTTTTAACATGCGACAGACTGCAAGGTCATCTGTTGCAGAGAAGTTTGCGGTGGCACACATCACCACACTGGGTCACGTGTTTAACCTGTGTGGTCCGCAGCTAGAGGACGCCGCCGCTCTCTCTGCCGCTGTCGGGGTTTCTTCGGTGAGATGACTAGAAAACAGGCTGAGTCTTTGGAAGGACTGGCTCTCCCCGGACGAACATTCCAGCATCATCTCCCGAACCAACAGCGGTTTACCTCCCGGAGACACGGAGCCCTTTCCCGTCGACAGCCTCGCCCCGGATTTTAAGTACTGCTCTGGTTGGTTTTTAGAACATGGTGTGTCAGGACCTATACAGTTATGTAACACCTCAGGTAAAATAATGTACAGACTGATGGTGAAAGTGTTAAATAAAGATAATCTAAGGGGTTGGAATGACACACCATGGGGGGGTGCTCCTGGGTTTGAAACCAGAAATGGATCCTTCATGGAGAGCTCTGTACAAACCGCCGTTAACAAAAAGGGGTGGAGCCTTACAGTGGAGGATTTTACATGGCGCTGTGGTTGTTAATGGTTTTGTATGTATTTTAAATCCGGGTATTGATGAAAGGTGTCGGTTCTGTTCCCTCAGAGAGACGGTGTTCCATTGTTTCCTGGACTGCAGCAGGCTGCAGGTTCTGTTTATGTGGTTAACGAGGCTGTTCTGTGCTTTTGGCGTGGTTTTTATGAAACACATTTTTATTCTGAGTTGTAGATATCAACAAAAAAGAAAGCCTAGTGCCAACTGCTCAACTTTCCCCTAGGCCAATCAAAAATGGCCATCTACCTGAGCAGGAGGAGAAAAGTGGAGGGTTCACTGGACTGTGATATTAAAATGATTTTAATCAGAATGATAAAGAGCACGTTGATGGTTGATTTTTATTATTATAGTTTATTATAATTATATTATAATTATTATAGTTTATTATAATAATATTATAATGATTGTAGTTTATTATAATAATATTATTGTTATGCCTGGAGTGTATGTGTTGGACCCAGAGATGCAGGAGACTAAAAGAAGGTGCAAACGATTTATTAAACACTAAGAACTGAAAATCACTGGAATACTAAGTCAAGGGAACTGTTCGAGCACGAAACAAGAACCAGGGGTCAAAGAGAAGCCGAGGAGCAGAGTCACGGGGAAAACAATCTTCTGACACCGGAGGGAAGCACGCCGCTCCCATTTATAGCTGGCTGCTTGCTGATTGCAGATTGGGACCAGGCGCCCGACCAGGCTTGTCCGGGAACTGGTGATAGAATTCGTCTAATAAGTCCGGGTCCAGGATTAGGGAGCGGGGAATCCATGAACGCTCTTCGGGACCGTACCCCTCCCAGTCCACTAAATAGTGAAACCCTACATACATCAACCCTGCGTACATCAAGGATACGATTGACTGTGTATGCGGGATGGCCATCAATCAGTCGGGGAGGAGGGGGGGTGGGGGGTCGGTGGGGACTTTCTACCACGGGCTTAATTAGGGAAACATGAAATACTGGGTGTACCTTGAGTGAGGGTGGGAGTCTCAGTCGGACGGCGCTGGAGTTTATAATTTTCTCAATTACATAGGGCCCAATGTATATGGGAGATAGTTTTTTGGAGTCAACTTGCAGGGGCAGGTCCCGGGAGGAGAGCCACACTTGTTGTTCGACTGTGTAGGGAGGTGCCGGGTTTCAGTGGCGATCGACAATCCTCAGGTTTCGGGCCATTGTTCGTTCCAGGGCAGCCCGTGCTTCTTTCCAGACCCGGTGTGCTCTATGAAACTGTGCCTGGACCGATGGGACGGCCACCTCGACCTCCTGGCTGGGAAACAGGGGGGGCTGGAACCCATTAATCACCATGAAGGGGTACATCCCGGTGGCGGTGCAGAACAGAGAATTGTGTGCGTATTCGACCCATGGGAGGTGTGTGGCCCAGGCGGCTGGGAGGCGGGAAGTGACTCAGCGCAGGGAGGATCTGAGGCTTTGATTCACGTGTTCCGCCTGCCCGTTCGACTGAGGGTGGTAGCTAGAGGTCAAGCTGCAGGAGACTCCCAAGGTGTCACAGAACACCTTCCAAACTCTGGATGCAAACTGGGGGCCTGAAACGACATCCTGGGGGATGCCATGGAGGCGAAAGACATATTGGATTAGGAGACCCACTGTTTCCATTGTCGACGGGAGTTTGGGTAGGGCAATGAAATGGACCGTCTTGGAGAACTGGTTCACTGCTGTCAGGATAACAGTGTTGCCCTCAGACGGAGGTAAACTTGTCACGAAATCCACCGCAATGTGCGACCAGGGGCAATGGGGGAATGGGTAAGGGTTGGAGGAGACCCGTGGATGCACGATGGGAGAACTTGCTCTGGGCACAGGTGGCACAAGCTCCCACAAACTCCCTGGTGTCAGCTGCCATTGTTGGCCACCAGAAGCGTTGTCGGAGCAGGAAGAGAGTTCGGTGGGCTCTGGGGTGGCAGGCTGACTTTGAGGAGTGAGCCCACTGGAGTGCTGGGGTTCTGGCCGGTGGGGCAACATATAGTCGACCTTGGGGGCACCTGACAGGCTACGGTTCCCCCTGATGGGCATCCTGAACTAGTCGTTCTACCGCCCATTGGGCTGCTTCGAGAATACAGGAGGGCAGGATGGTCTTCATGGCAGAGTCTTCACCCAAGGAGAACTGTGAGCCTTGCCGGATACGTAGGAGCTGGGAGCTCGCCTCCTCCCTTTTCGCCGGATGATCGAAAACCTTCTTTATTTCTCGCATGAACTGTTCTACCTGGGAGCATAATTCCGGGGGATGGGTAGCAACCGCCAGCACCCAGGACGAGGCTTGCTCTGTGAGTAAGCTCATGATGAAGGCGGTTTTTGCTTGATCAGTGGTGTATGTGAGCGGCTGTTGGCTGAAGACGAGCGAGCACTGGTGAAGGAATTGTGCGCAGGAGCCTATCGCGCCCGAATACCTGGCTGGCGTGGGGATGAGTGGTTCTCGGTGCGCGGGGAGTATCACTGGCGTTGGTGCTGCTGCAGAAGTGGAAAGTGAAGGGTGAGGGGGCGGGGTCGCGGCAGCGATGTGAGTGGCGACGGCGTCCATCCTTCCGCCGAGCTGTGCCAAGCAGGTGGTTATATACGAGTCGTGTCATCCCAGCAGGGCGCCCTGGTCGGATAGTGCCTGCCGAAGCTGCACGGTCTCCACTGGGTCCATGTTCTGGTCAGAAGATTCTGTTATGCCTGGAGTGTATGCGTTGGACCCAGTGATACAGGCCAAAAGAAGGTGCAAATGATTTATTAAACACTAGGAACTGAAAATCACTGGAATACTAAGTCGAGGGAACTGGTTGAGCACGAAGCAAGAACCAGAAGTCAAAGAGAAAGCCGAGGAGCAGAGTCATGGGGAAAACAATCTTCTGACATCGGAGGGAAACGCGCCACTCCCATTTATTCCTGGCTGCTTTCTGATCGCAGATTGGGACCAGGTGCGCTCAGCTTGAAACTCGCCTACAGGCAACCGCCACGCCCCTCGCCAGCGCCTGCAATGATTAACGAAGAGTTAGTTCTGCCAGCCAACAATTATAATGATTATAGTTTGATGAAAGACTCGGATCCTGTGAGAAAGTGTGGTGTGTAAATGATGGTTTATGTTCTGTGAAGGAGGAGAAGCTGCTGTTTTCAACAATATTGGGTTAAAGGAACTGAGTCTGATCATAAAAATACTTTTTCTGTTGAGATTGAGGGGGTCAAACCTGTTAGGGGTTTGTCTTGTTGTTTAATTTTTTTTTTTTTTCACTTTTTTTTTTCTAGCTATTTATTTAATTTTTCTGTGTGTGTAGTGTGTTTATTTTCTACATTAATTCATTACTCTTTCTGTTCATGCTTTACTAACTAGTGTTTTTTTTTCTGTGTTAAAATAAAGTACTTTTTTAAAATTTTAAAAATCTCTCTCTCTCTATCCCCTTTCTATCATTTTCTCTTGCACTCTCTCTATCACCACTCTCTCATCCTCTTTCATTCTTTTGCTCTATCCCCTCACTCTCATATATCTCTCTCTTCCCTTCTCAGGATTGCTCTCTCTCTCTCATTCTCTCTATCATTCTCTCTCCCTCATTCTCTCTCTTTCTCATTGTGTCGCTCATTCTCTCTGTTATTTTGTCTCTCCCATTCTCTCTCTCTTCCCTTCTCAGGATTGCTCTCTCTCTCTCATTGTCTCTTTCATTGTCTCTCTCATTCTCTCTTTCTATCCCCCTCTCTCTATCCCCTTTCTCATTATGTCTCTCTTATTCGCCCCTCATTCTCTTTCTCTCTCTCTCTCTCTCTCTCTCTATCACCCCTCTATCTCTGTCATCTCTCATGCTCTTTCTTTCTATCCCCTCATTCTCTCTCTGTATCGCATCTCTCTCATTCTCTCTCAATCTCTTTCATTCTCTGTCTATCCCTTCTCACTCATTTTCTTTCTCGCTCTCTTCTCTCTCTCTCTCTCTCTCTCTCTCTCTATATATATATATATATATACATACATACATCCCCTCTCTCTCTATCCACTCTCTCTCATTCTCCTTCTATCCCCTCTCTCATTCTTTCTCCTGTTACCCACCCCCATTGTCTTTCTTTTTCTCCCTCCGTCTCTCTCATTGCTAAGTACAGTAGTGACTCTGGCATGACTGGCTATGGCAGCCGAATTAAAAGAGACAAAACCAGAAAGAAGACAGCCATGAGGGACCCTGTGACATTGGGGAAATCAGCCACCTCATTGTTAAATGGACTTGGGTAAGCATGCAGAGTGGGGGAACCACAGCATCCTGACATCACAGTTTACCAGAATTTTCTATGCCTGAGACCCCCAGATCTGCTACATAATAAAAGCTTTTTAATCAAATGTTCCACTAAACAAACACGTTTTTATCCTCGTGTTAAAAACAGAGACTGTGTCTGAGTCCTGAACATTAACTGGAAGGTTATTCCAGTAGTCTTCATTATTCGAGGTATCACTAAGCATCCTGCACATTTTGATCTAAGGGGGCGTGTCAGATCATAAACGACAAGGAGTTCACTAAGGTAATGTGGCGTGAGACCATTAAGTGCTTTATAAGTTAAAAGTAGTATTTTATATTCAATGTGAAATGTAACTGGGGGCCAGTGCAGTGTAAATAAGGTCGGGGTGATACGCTCGTATCTTCTGGCTCTAGTATCGACTCTCGCTGCTGCATTCTGGACTAAATGAAGCTTGTTTATGTTCCTATTAGAACACCCAGACAGAAATGTTTTACAATAATCTCATCTGGAGTGATCAAAAGCATTTACTAGTTTTTCCGCATCACGCAGTATCATATTTCTTATTTTTACAACTTTCCTGAGATGAAAGAAGGTCACCCAAGAAATATTACCTACATGAGCTTCACATGAAAGACCAACATCAATAATCACTCCAATGTCCTTTACATGTTACTCATGATGAGACTGAAACACCATCTAAACTTATTACGTCATCAGAAACCTTATTTTTAGCTGTCTGAAATCCGAGTACAAGAACTTCTGTCTTATCAGAGTTTAAAAGAAGGAAGTTGGTAAGAATGCCGGGTGTCTAATGTCCTTTACACACTTTTCAACTTTATTATGCTGATGTGTCTCATATGGTTTTGAGGAAATATATAACTGTGTCATCAGGCTTTGTGTCATTATTGACTGATGATAGAAATGTGCTGGGAAGATGAAAAAAAATGCTTTGAAGTGCTGATGAATGAGGAAAATGAGAGAGAAAAAAAAGAGTACAGTAGGTGATCGTTGAGGACCAGGAAGTAGCAAAGATTAGTAAGGATGACATGAGTAGGGCATTGTAAAGGATGAAGAGTGGAAAGGCAGTTGGTCCTGACAGCATACCTGTGGAGGTATGGAAGTGTCTAGGAGAGGTAGCAGTAGATTTTCTGACAAGAACATTCAACAAGGTCTTAGAGAGTGAGAGGATGCCAGAGGAATGGAGGAGAAGTGTGCTGGTGCCCATGTTTAAGAACAAGGAAGGCGTGCAGAGTTGTGGCAACTATAGATGGATAAAGTTGATGAGCCATACGATGAAGTTATGGGAAAGAATAGTGGAAGCTAGACTAAGGGCAGAGGTCAACATTTGTGAACAACAGTTTGGTTTCATGCCAAGAAAGAGCACCACAGATGCAGTGTTTGCATTGAGGATGTTAATAGAGAAGTACAGAAAAGGTCAGAAGGAGCTGCATTTTGCCTTTGTGGATCTGGATATGACAGCATATGACAGCATATGACAGGGTGCTAAAAGAGGAGCTGTGGTATTGCATGAGGAAGTCTGGAGTGGCACACTAGTATGTTAGAGTGGTGCAAGACATGTATGAAAGATGTAAGACAGTGGTGATTTGTGCTGCTGACATGACAGAAGAGTGCAAGGTGGAGGTGGGACTGCATCAAGGATCAGCTTTGAGCCCCTTCTTGTTTGCGATGGTGATGGACAGGCTGACAGACGAGGTTAGACAAGAATCTCCATGGACTATGATATTTCAGATGACATTGTGATCTGTAGTGATTAGCAGAGAACAAGTGGAGGAAAATCTAGGGAGGGAGAGGTATGCACTGGAAAGAGGAATGAATGTTAGCCTCAGTAAGTCAGAAAACATGTGTGTGAATGAGAAGGACCAAAGGGGAACGTTGAGGTTATAATAATAATAATAATAATAATAATAATAATAATAATACAATAAATCAGTAGATAACCACAATACATGAAATTGCACTAAATTAAATTATATTATATTATATTATATTATATTATATTACAGAGTCGACCCTCGACTTACGAAATTAATCCGTTCCACAGCCTTTTTCGTAGCCTTTTTCGTAGTTTTCGTAAATAGAGGAACATTTTACATGTAAAATGCGTGATTCGTTCCAAGGCTCCCAAGACTACCCCATAAACCCTTTAAAAATGATAAAAGTACACCAATTTTGCATGAAATATGTGTTAAAGTAATTGTTACACCATTTAAAGATTTTATGAACATATTTATTAATTAAACCATTATTAAACATTTTTTATTAACGCACATACACACACACACACACACACACACACACACACACACACAAAACACTCTCTCTCTCCGTCACTCTCTCTCTCTCTCTCTCTCTCTCTCTCTCTCACACACACACACACACACACACACACACACACAAACAACACACATTTGTGGCGAGCTCCGCCCACACGCAGCCGACACCGGAGCATTTTAAGACGGGGAATTCAAAGCGCACTCCCTGCTTGAGAGATCGCAGGTCTGAACTCAACATTAACTTGTTTCCTTGAGGGATCGGAGGTTTGCTCACATTCGGTGGAGCGTGCCACATTTATTTAACATTTACTGAATTAAACAACTTAATAAACGAAAAATAAGCTGCAATGTGCTCTCTCGAAAGAGTTAAAGAACACCTAATTTCATCTCTGACTGACTCTGTACACAGTCTATCTCTCTCTCTCTCTCTCTCTCTCACACACACACACACAGACACACACACACACACACACACACACACACACACACACACACACACATGTGCACACACACACACACACACACACACACACACTGTCTCTCTCTACCTCTATCTCTCTTTCTCTCTCTTTCTCTCTCTCTCGCTCTCTCTTTCATTCTCGCTCTCTCTCACTCTCTTCTGCCGCGGGTCTTGTTGCTAGCCGCTGCGCTCCGGTCCTCCCTGAAGGCCATGTAGCCGGCTGGTGTAGTCTCCTCATTGGGTGTACTCTCCTCAAGCCATGTTTCACAGAAACACAGTATGGAGCAGTCCTGTAGATCCCTCTGAACTGCAATCCGAGCATGAAGCTGGTCCATCTTGTTCCGCAAAGACTGAACATTTTCAAGCAGTATAACCGGGAGTACTAACCTTCCACTGCGAGGCAAATACTGGTGTTGTCGTGCAGCCCCTCTCCGCCTGCCGCGTCTCCACCTGGGTTTATTGTTTTCCGGGGTGCGGCTAGCATTGAGCTGCGGTAGCATATTAGCTAAGTATAGGAGATGAGCGTGCTCAGTTCTAAATGTCCAAACGGACTGTGCTCTCATAGCTGTAGTAGGGTCGCACGATCATAGACGAGCATAGTGCAAAAAAACAAACAAACAAAAACAAATTAAAACAAACAAAGAAACAATTTGACTCCGAGAACTCTATGATGTTGCCCTCTAGGGAGCGCCATCTTGGACCAAAACGGTGTGAGTGGATGTGAGCCCGCCTGAGAGCACCAGGTGATATATTCATCCAAAGTAAAGGACACGAACTCAGGACCTTCATACTGTGAGCGGTCCAAGCTGTCCACTATACACTAATGCACCACCCTGTTTTTAATTTATTAAAAGATATTTGGTATGAGGGTTCATACCATTCACTTCTCTTCTGTCAGGTACATACAGGGAGGTAAACATCAGAATGCTGCTAAAGCACCTGTCTGTGGTGTATAACACACACACACACACACACACACACACACACACACACACACACACACACAGTCTCTACAGATGGAAAACTTCCACCAAAGTTACACAACGTACTAAATTCGTTCATTCGTGTGTTGAACCATTTAATCCCACTCAGGTCACAAGGAGGCTGGTGCCTATCACAGCCAGCACTGGGTGAAGGTGGGGCATACCTGAACAGTTGACCAGTCCACTGTAGGGCTACAAAGCACATAGTTTCACAAAAACAAACCAAATTAAAAACTGATCATCATCCTGAGTACATTATTCCATCTCAGAAGCACGGTGGTGGTGGTAGCACCTCATTATGCATTACTCCTTGGCCCCTCAGTGGGTTGAGCTTCTTTGATTCAACTCCTTATCAAACCCCTGACTGAAACTTTTTCAAAACATTGTCTTAATGATGCTCTGCTTCCAAAAACTGTTGTTTATCTACTGAGATCATGTGACACTGAGATCATTTGACACTGTAATCATGCACACAGATTAAGACTTCTGCTTTCCCCAGAATGAGATGAGTTTACAACAACTGGGAGCAAATACTTCTAAAATCCCAACTCCTTGAATAATAAATTATTTTGAAAGTTGATTCCCAGTGAAGTCCATCTCTGTCTCCCTTCTATAACATTATACAGTATGGAGACATAAGAAGGGGCAAATACTCAAGCACAGCAAAGAAGCTTTCCACGTCAGGTTTATGGGAAAAAGAGCAGAGGGACTTGCTCTCCCTGTAAATTACCGATGTTCATCATATCAAAGTACTTCAGATCCATTCTTTGAAATTATTGTGGGAGGGCCAAGAGACAGAGAAAGAAAGAGAGCAAGTAGGATAGACAAATAAAAAGGGAAAAAGAGAGTGAAAAAGATAGGGAGATGGGGAGCACGAGAGGGAGAAAGCGAGTGAAAGTTATGCAGAAAGAAAAAAAAAGTGTTATAAACAGAGAGAGAATGAGAGTGATAGTGGAAGAGAGAGGGAGATAGGAAACATAATAAAAAAGAAAGAAAGATTGAGAGTGGACAAGACAAAAATTAGGGAGAAAGAAAAAAGATATAGTGAGTGTGATAGAG
>CM045744.1:13198975-13338975 GCA_024760905.1 Plotosus lineatus
GATCTGGAGTTTTTGATTGGAGAAATGAAGAGTCATTTGGGCTGTATGTGGGAGGAAGGGAAGCCGGAAGAATAGGAGTTTTGAATGCGGAATGATTTTGATGAGTTTTGTGGGAATGTAGAAGGAATTATTGGATTAGGAAGGAATTCTGAAGAAACTCAGAAAGAATTAAAGGATTTGAAAGCAGATAATTCAAATGAAAGGAAGGAATTTGGAAGGAATTCTGAAGGCGTTCAGAAGCCTGAAGGATTCCAGAAGCAAGGATTTCAAAGGGAATTCTAAAGGATCTCTGAAGAAAGTGAGGAATTTGAAAACAAGGTGTGTCGATGGAATGATAGCATTTGTGTGGACTTATAAAGGAGTTTAAAAAGGGGAAAGGGATATCAAAAAAGCATGGAATTCAGATGGCAGGAATTAATTTGGAATGATTTCTGTTAGAACTCAGAAAACAGACAGATTTATGAGGTAAGGGTTTCAGGAGGAATTCAGAATGAAGGGGGATGAAAAAAATTCAGTAGAAATTGTGTTAGGAATTCTGAAAGAAGCGAACAAGGAAGGAAATCTACAAGCATTCTACAGTAAGGAATCAAAAGATGTAGTCAGATGGAAGTAAATTGGAGTGAAAAAGAAAGGAATCTGGAAGGTATTCAGAAGATGGGACAGAAAACCTTTTCAGTGCTGAATGTGGGCAAGAAATGGTGACATCATCCTGACATCTGAGTTCAGAAAGAAAAACACACTCAAAGACCTCTCTCTCTCTCTCTCTCTCTCTCTCTCTCGCTCTCTATCTCACACACACACACACACACACACACACACATATATATACACACACACACAGCAGGTATAAAATTACCCAGCGTATCTTGAGACCCCCATTCCGGCACTCCAGAATAAGCTGCAGTGTTCAGGTTGACTCACAGAAAACATCTATTTCTGAAACATGTAGAAATCCTGAGCTCCTGATTCTCTTATTCTAGCACATTCTGAGTCTCTCGGCTCTTATGTGCAGTAAAAAATAGATGTGCTGTGGATGCCCTTCCCGTTCACTCGATGTTCAGAGAAACAGTTTTCTCCTTTTATTACCAATTTTCACTTTCAAAATTTCCAGAGGACTACCAACTTCAATCGGTTCCATCGAACATTTTCATCCTCACTCATTATATATTACAGAGTCGCTGCATTCAACTGCAAACTATTTCTTTATCAGAACTTCACTATGTCTCTTTAGACTCCTTATTGTGTCAACCTCTTTAATTAAATTATTATTATTATGATTAGTGAAGGCGACACAATGGCATAGTGGTTAGCATGTCCGCCTCACAGCAAGAAGACCTGGGTTTGATTCCCGGCCTGGGCGTTTCTGTGTGGAGTTTGCATGTTCTCCCCGTGCTTGCGTGAATTTCCTCCGGGTGCTCCGGTTTCCTCCCACTATCCAAAGACATGCACAGTAGGTTAATTGGCCGTTCTAAATTGCCCGTAGGTTCGCATTGTGCAGAGGGTAATAGCAAACCACTGCACTAATCCTGCCAAGAAAATCTCCATGAAGATGATAACCAGGGCCTTATCCTTCATGGCGGGTCGCCAATGGTCGTCCTACGACTCAGGCAACATGGACGTGAACATGGACTACTCCAAACTTAAGAAGAATCGTCCAGACTTCTAAATCTTCTGTTGCTCGTAGTAGTAGTAGTAGTGGTGGTAGTGGTACTGGTAGTAGTGGTAGTGGTAGTAGTTGTAGTAGTAGTGGTAGTGGTCGTAGTCGTGGTGGTGGTGGCAGTGGTTGTGGTCGTAGTCGTCGTGGTAGTAGTGGTAGTGGGGTTAGGCACATGTTTATAAATGTGACTGTGTAAAACGGTGTACATAACTAGATTAAGAGTGTGCTTTAACTAGTGTCACATGGTATGACTCAGCTGTAAGGGGTTTGGAGATGGACCTCGTTGCGCATATGCCCTGGTGGCAGGGCAGGTGCTTCAGAAACTTCGAGAATGGAACTTTTTGGAACTTCTGAGAGGTTATATTAAGGACCTGGTGCCGACTGTCTCCAGCCTCTTCCCGTCTCGTGCAGTCTCTTCCAGTCTCTTCGAGGCTCTTCCAGTCTCTTCGGGTCTCTTCGGCACGCAGATCCTCTAAGGAAGCTCATCCAAGGCGGAAGATGGAAGAAAGGAAAGAAAAAGAAGAGTCCGAGAAAAGCACAAGACTCCACCAAGCCTGGTAATGCATCCATATGATTCATTAATTTTGTGAACTGCTTAATGTTATTTATGGTTACAGGGAGGCTGGCGCCCATCCTGGACACCATGCCATCGCAGGTGTTATGGTCGGTGTTGTGGGAGACTTTGATTTTGGCATCTCACTCTCTCTCTCTCTCTCTCTCTCTCTCTCTCTCTCTCTCTCTCTCTCTGGCAATGCAGGCTACGGCAGAGGGGTATGGCTGTTACATGCGGGCAGATTGCTATGCACATACCTCATTCCACTTACCAATCTACTGTGCTATAAAGATGAGCAGCGCGGTCCTCCTGGTGCTAGAAGATTCTTACTCTTCACAACCTTGTTTCCCTGTGATCTTTCTGGCTCCTGGTTTTCAGTTCCTTGCTCGACCAGTTCCCACTCCGAAGTTTCCTTTCTCTAAAATTTTCATGTTTCTCCACATCACTAGCAGTTTCCCCCTTGCTCCAGTGCCTTCCCTGCAAACCTGGAAGCTTTTTCGTGTTCACCATATTCATTTTTGGGTCCGGCTGAAAGTTCCTGACATCACAGCAGGACAGAAACACCACCATCAATGGCTGCATTAGAGATGGAGACGAGTCTGTTTACAGAGTAGAGGTGAGATCTTAACACCATGGTTTCTGTACAACAACCTGTCGACCAACGTCAGCAAGACCAAGGAGGTCATCATGGACTACAAAAGACAGCAGATTGGAGGTCAGACCCCTATATATATATATATATATATATATATATATATATATATATATATATATATATATATCAAGGAGACTGAGATATAGAGAGCCACTTGCTTTGGGTTCTTGGAGATCAGCATCAGTGAGGATCTAAGCAGGTCCCATCACATGGGTGTGATCTCAAAAGCAGCTAGACAGCGAATCTTCTTTGCTCGGCAGCCGGGGAGGTTTGGCATGAACTCCAGAATACTCATTAAATTTTACAAATGCAATACAACTTAATTGGGCCGCTGTAATTCTCTGGACTGCAAATCTTCACAGGTCTGCACATCACCAGGACTGAACTGCCGACCATCCAGGACTTGTACACACAGATATAGGAGGAAGGCTCACCAGACCCTCTCTCATTTCAGCCAGCCCAGTTATACACTTTTCATGCTCCTGCCATGAGGCAGACGGTACAGGAGCATGCGGACTCATACCATCAGGTTCAGGAACAGTTTCTACCCATAAACCATCAGGCGAGTAAACTGCTGAAGTACCGGACAATCTGCACAACAACATTTTGTACACTCACTGTACACACAGTTCATGCACACACCACTACCTGCCTCTGCACTACAAATTCAGTATTTCTATTAGTATTCTGTATTTGTCATGCTGTGTACACATACACACACATACGTACACACACACACACACACACACACACACACACACACACACACACACACACACACACACACACACACACACACACACATATTCTGGGACCGAGATCCCCACGTACCATCGAAATACGCGAAGTAGGATCACCCTCCAACCCCTCCAGGGTTTGGTTCCGGCTCCTCCCGCGAATGAAGATAATCCACGAGTTCTGTACCCGGAAGTAAAATCTCATGTATCATATTACATACGCAAATGATCAACCTGAAGTAAAAAACTATATATCTATTACATGCGCTAAAATATGCTTCTTAAACACATTCTATAGACAGTCTTACTCATTAATACAGTATTACTGTAGTAAAATGTAGTAATGATTAAGGAAAACTTAACTTTGTACTGTGATATTTATTGATAATAAAATATAAACATTATACAGCATATATATATAAAGCAGCTGTGGGGGGAGCACAATGCAATGTCTCTTCCTCACGCCAGTCCCAGATAAATGCAGAGGGTTGTGTCAGGAAGGGCATCCAACTTAAAACCAATGCCACATATAAAAATGCGAATCACAAATAAGAATAACATACCGGATCGGTCAAGGCCCGGGTTAACAACGACCGCCATCAGTGCTGTTAACCAACAGGGTGTTGGTGGAAATTGGACTACTGTTGGTCGAAAAAGGAGAGGCGGCAGCCGTGTCCATAGGCAGAGAGAGAGGAGGAAAGGCGTGAGTCTAGGACTGAGAGAATGGATTTTGAATGTTGGAACTATGAAAATAAAAAGGTAGAGAGCTGGCTGACATGATGCAGAGGAGGAAGGTGGACATACTCATGTTCAGGAGACCAGGTGGAAAGGTAGCAAGGCAAGAAGCTTAGGAGCTGGGTTTAAGTTGTTTCATCATGGTGTGGATGGGAAGCAAAATGGAGTTGGAGTCATCTTGACAGGGATGTTCTAGAAGTGAAAAGAGTGTCAGACAGACTGATGAGTCTCAAGTTAGAAATTGAAGGTGTGGTGTTCAATGTTGTTAGTGTTTATGCCCCACAGGCAGGATGTGAGCTAGAAGAGAAGGAGAGATTCTGGAGTAAGTTAGATGAAATGATGCAGAGTACCACCAAAGGTGAAAGAGTGGTCAATGGTGAAAACTTCAATGGGCATGTCAGTGCAGGCAACAGAGGGGACAAGGAAGTGATGGGCAGGTTTGGTATCCAGGATAGGAACACAGAAGGACAGATGTTGATCGATTTTGCAAAAAGGATGGAAATGGTTATAGTGAATACTTTGTTCCAGAAGAGACAGGAGCAATAGGGTGACTTATAAAAGCGGAGGTAGGAGCACACAGGTGAACTACATCTTGTGTAGGTGATGTAATTTGAAGGCAGTCAGTGACTGTAAAATTGTAGTGGGTGAGAGTCTTGCCAAACAGCATAGGATGGTGGTGTGCAGGATGATGCTGATTGTGAGAAAGGTGAAGAAGGCAAAGGCAGAGCTGAAGACAAAGTGGTGGAAGCTGAAAAAGGAAGAGTGTCGTGTTGTCTTCAAGGAAGAGTTGAAACAGGCTTTGGGTGGTCAAGAAGTGCTTCCAGATGACTGGAAAACTACAGCTAATGTGATCAGGGAGACAGGTAGGAGAGCACTTGGTCTGTCATCTGGAAGGAAAGTCGACAAGGAAACTTGGTGGTGGAATGAGGAAGTGCAGGAGTGTGTGCAAAGAAAGAGATCAGCTAAGGAGTGGGACATTAAAGGGACCGAAGAGAGTAAACAGGAGTACAGGGAGACACAGTGTCAGGTGAAAGTAGCGGTGTCAAAGGCCAAACAGAGGGCGTATGATGACTTGTATGATAGGTTGGATAGTAAAGAGGGAGAAAATGATCTATACAGGTTGGCACCTCAGAGAAATAGAGATGGGAAGGACGTGCAGCAAGTTAGATTGATTAAGGACAGAGAGGGAAATGTGTTGACTGATGACAGAAGTGTGCTGGGAAGATGGAAAGAGTACTTTGAAGAGCTGATGAATGAGGAAAATGAGAGAAAAAAGAGTAGAAGTGGTGACCATTGAGAACCAGGAAGTAGCAAAGATTAGTAAGGGTGAAGTGAGGAGGGCAATGAAGAGGATGAAGAGTGGAAAGGCAGTTGGTTCTGATGACATACCGGTGGAGGTATGGAAGTGTCTAGGTGATGGAGCAGCAGATTTTCTGACAAGAACATTCAACAAGGTACTAGAGAGTGAGCAGATGCCGGAATGGAGGAGAAGTGTGCTTGTGCCCATTTTTAAGAACAAGGTAGATGTGCAGAGTTGTGGCAACTACAGAGGGATAAAGTTGATGAGCCATATGATGAAGTTATGGGAAAGAATAGTGGAAGCTAGACTAAGGGCAGAGGTCAGCATTTGTGAACAACAGTTTGGTTTCATGCCAAGAAAGAGCACCACAGATGCAGTGTTTGCATTGAGGATGTTAATAGAGAAGTACAGAGAAGGTCAGAAGGAGCTGCATTGTGCCTTTGTGGATTGGGAGAGAGCATATGACAAGGTGCCGAGAGAGGAACTGTGGTATTGCATGAGGATGTCTGGAGTGGCAGAGAAGTATGTTAGAGTGGTGTAGGACATGTATGAGGGAAGTAAGACAGTGGTGAGGTGTGCTGTTGGTGTGACAGAAGAGTTCAAGGTGGAGGTGGGACTGCATCAAGGGTTGGATCTGAGTCCCTTCTTGTCTGTTATGGTGATGGACAGGCTGACAGACAAGGTATTACAAGATTCCCTGTGGACAATGATGTTTGCAGATGACATTGTGATCTGTAGTGAGAGCAGTGAACACGTGCAGGAAAATCTAGAGAGGTGAAGGTATGCTCTGGAAAGGAGACGAATGAAGTAAGACTCAGTAAGATGGGATATGTGTGTGTGAAGAAGAAAACCCCAAGAGGAATGGGGAGAGCAGAGATAAAGAAGGTGGAGGATTTTAAGTACTTAGGCGCAACAATCCAGAGCAATGGAGAGTGTGGAAAAGAGGTGAAGAAGCGTGTGCAGGCAGGTTGAATGATTGGAGAAAAGTGTCTGGTGTGATGTGTGATAGGAAGGTATCGGAAAGAATGAAAGGAAAAGTGTACAAGACGGTGATGAGGCCAGCGATGCTGTATGGTTTAGAAACAGTGGCGTTGAGGAAAAGCCAGGAGGCAGAACTGCAGGTAGCAGAGATGAAAATGTTGAGGTTCACTTTGGGAGTAACGAGGATGGATAGGATCAGGAATGAGGACATCAGAGGGACAGCACATGTAAGAGGTTTTGGAGACAAAGTCAGAGAGGCTAAATTGAGCTGGTTTGGACATGTGCAGAGGAGGTATACAGTCATCCCTTTGAATATCGTGGATACTGCAGACCAGACCTGGCGCAAGATTCGAAAAACCGTGAAGTAGGAACGCCTCACCCCCCATTTCTATCATGTTGTCTCATTTCTATATGTTTTCACCTCTATACAATATCAAGAAGTGTACCAAAGTGACGATTCATGGATGTGGTGAAGGAGGACATGAAGGTATTTGGTGTAAGAGAAGAAGATGCAAAGGATAGAGTGAGATGGAGGCAGATGATTCGCTGTGGCGACCCCTGAATTGAAAAGCTGAAAGGAAAAGAAGAAGAAGACAATATCAAGGGCAGTGGTGGTCTAGCGGTATAGGGTGCTGGATCGCTGATTCAAAGGTTAGGGGTTCAAGTCCCACTCTCCACAAGGTTGTCACTTTCCTCCCCAGTGCAGCAAAGTGGTTTATCAAAGGCCGGCCATGTCTCTCACTGTCTGTGGTGTAAGACAAGAGTAGGCTGCAAAGCCGTTGGCGTGTTTCCGCCCTGCGATGGCCTCGCGAGCTGTCTAGGGTGTACTCTGCCCTCGTCCGGAGTTGGTTGGGATGGGCGCCAGCCTCCCCGCGACCCTAGTTAGGATTAAGACAATATCAAGACTGTTTCCAGACCACAGACTGGAGCATGTTCTGTGACTCCTTTGGTGATGACATCGACGGCCTCACACACTGTATCACTGATTACATGAAGTTCTGCGTGGACAGCACTGTGCCAACACGGAGGGTACGGTGCTTCTCCAACAATCACCCGTGGGTCACCCCTGAGCTTAAAGTCCTCCTGAACCAGAAAAAGAGGGCTTTCATCTCGGGGGACAGAGAGGAGCAGAAGGTCCAGTGTGAGCTCCAGTGGAGGATCAGGAGGGCAAAGAAGGACTATGGGAAGAAGATGAAGGAGAAGCTGGCTCAGAACAACGTGCGGGACGTCTGGAGAGGACTAAAAACCATGTCTGGATTTGGGCAGGGTGTCAGAGGGACAGCTGATGGTGACCAGCGCTGGGCGGATGAATTAAACTCTTACTTCAACAGGTTTGATTCTCCCCCCCCTGCCCCCCTCCCCGTCCCCCCCCCCTCTCTTCACACGTCTCCAGACCAGCAGACACCTCCCCCCTCCCCAGGCCAACTTCACTTGACTGCTACAGCCAGACAGACACATCCCCCTCCCTCTGCAGCCCACCCCAGCCCCCCCTCTCCCTCACATCAGACCAGGTGAGGAGACAGCTGAGGCGACTAAATCAGAGGAAATCTGAAGGACCAGATGGCATCAGTCCCAGGCTGCTGAGGACCTGCGCAGACCAGCTCTGTGAGGTACTATGCTACTTGTACAACCTGAGCCTCAGCCTGGAGAAGGTTCCCGTCCTGTGGAAGACCTCCTGTGTGGTTCCGGTTCCCAAAACAGCACAAGCGAAGGACCCAGCCCACTACAGACCTGTCGTCCTGACCTCCCACCTTATGAAGACCATGGAAAGGCTCCTCCTCGTACACCTCCGCTCTATGGTGAGCCCCACCCTAGATCAGCTGCAGTTTGCCTACAGGCCCAACATCGGGGTAGAAGACACCATCATCTACCTTCTGCAGCGGGCACTCACCCACCTGGAGATCGCTGGCAGCGCTGTGAGGGTCATGTTCTTTGACTTCTCCAGCGCCTTCAACACCATCAGGCCAGCACTTCTGCGGGGGAAGCTAGAGGACGTGGGAGTGGACGGGCATCTTGCTGCCTGGATCATCGACTACCTAACTAACCGTCCACAGTACGTGCGGCTGCGCGGCTGTAAGTCAAAGGTGGAAGTCTGCAGCACGGGGGCACCGCAGGGCACCTTCCTCTCACCCTTCCTTTTCAACATTTATACCTCGGACTTCAGCTATAGCACAGACAGCTGCCACCTCCAGAAGTTCTCGGATGACTCCGCCATCGTGGGCCGTGTGTCAGAGGGGAACGAGCTGGTGTACCGGTCGGTCATCGTTGACTTCGTGGACTGGTGTGAGCGCAACCACTTGTGCTTGAACACTCGGAAGACGAAGGAGATGGTGGTCGACTTCAGAAGAAGCAAACACACACACACACTCACTAGCGAACGTCCAGGGACAGGACATTGAGATAGTGAACAGTTTCAAATACCTGGGCGTTCACCTTAACAATAAACTGGACTGGTCCCACAACACCAACGCCCTGTACAAGAAGGGCCAGAGTCGCCTCCACCTTCTGAGGAGACTCAGGTCCTTCGGCGTATGCAGACCTCTGCTCAAGACATTTTATGACTCTATGGTAGCCTCTGCAATCCTCTATGCTGCCATCTGCGGGGCCCCGGGCAGCACAGAGCGGGACAGAAAGAGACTGAACAAGCTGGTCAGGAGGGCCAGCTCTGTCCTCGGCTGCCCACTGGACTCTGTGGAGGAGGTGAGTGAGAGGAGGATGGTAGCAAAGCTCACATCCATCTTGGTCAACAGCTCTCACCCACTGCACCAGACTGTAGAGAAGCTGAGTAGCTCCTTCAGTGGACGACTGAGACATCCTCAGTGCAGGAAGGAGCGCTACCGCAGGTCGTTCATTCCCACCGCTGTCAGACTGTACAATGCCACTTTGTAATTGTCTGTGAAAATACCGGTTATGTGCAATAAAAACCCCGTGCTCTTTAATCAACCACATCTACCCCACTGACTGTGAACCATATCAACCCATCTACTCTGCCCTCAGATACATATACACTTGAATATAGGCCAGTCTACAAAGTCGTTCCCTTGTTTTCTTTTATTGTTTATTAATTTGTACTATTTATGTATCTATTTATTTATTTACTTATATAATATATATGTATGTGTGTATGTTTGTATTTGTATTTATTTTTGCACAGCCTACTGATAGTACCTCAAGAGCCTGTAACAGTGAATTTCTCCGTTGTGAGATTAATAAAGCTGTATCTTATCTTATCTGTATCTTAAGAAGTGTATATTAAACATCACACAGTTATATGCATATGTAAATACTGTAATGTATTAATATTTAAATATAATTTATATATAAATACTTTAAGTACTGTACTCACCTCTGACAATACTGTAGCTCTTCTCTGCGGTGCAGGACATTCACAAACACGACAGTAAGATCACAAAATCATAAAAAATCCCACGGGAATGTGTCAGGCAACAGCGTCACACGTCTAAGCCAATCACCTGCCTGAACTGGGGAGGAGAGGCAATTCAGTCTGTCGTTTGGAAAAAAATGAATGCAGCCTGACTTGGGTCCCTGCCTTCCGCTTGCTTACATGTGAGTTTCAGAGCGAATTTAGAATTTTTTATGATTTTTTTTTTAATTTTATCTTTTATTAAAATACCGCGATGTACCAAGGGCACGATGCTCAAATCGCGAAGTGGCAAGGGATGACTGTAGTGAGTACATTGGTAGTCGGATGCTGATATTGGAACTACCAGGCAGAATGCCTAGAGGAAGACCAAGGAGAAGATTTATCAATGTGGTGAAGGAGGACATGAATGTAGTTGGTGTAAGAGAAGAAGATGCAGAGGACCGGGTGAGATGGCGGCGGATGGTTTGCTGTGGTGACCCCTGAAGGGAAAAGCCGAAAGGAGAAGAAGAAGAAGAAGAAGACAGTAATAAATATATATATATATATATATATATATATATATATATATATATATATATATATATATATATATATATATATATATATATATATATATATATATACACACACACACACACACACACACACAAAATGCAGCCGTGGGGGGGGGGGGGGGGCACAAACCAGTGTCTCCCCCTCACGCTGGTCCCAAGCCCAGATAAATGCAGAGGGTTGCGGCAGGAAGGACATCCGGCGTAAATCTTCTGCCACATTTCTCATGCAGATGATCAAAACGAAATTCATACCGGATCGGTTGAGACCCGGGTTAACAACGACTGCCATCAGTGCTGTTAACCAACAGGGTGCTGGTGGAATTTGGACTACTGTTGGTCGAAGAAGGAGAGGCGGGAGGCGTGTCCGTAGGCAGAGAGAGAAGAGGAAATGCGTGAGGCTCGGACTGAGATTAGGGACTTTGAATGTTGGAAATATGAACGATAAAGCTAGAGAGCTGGCTGACATGATGCAGAGGAGGAAGGTGGACATGCTGTGTGTTCAGGAGACCAGGTGGAAAGGTAGCAAGGCTACAAACTTAGGAGCAGGGTTTAAGCTGTTTTATCACGATGTGGATGGGAAGAGAAATGGAGTAGGAGTCATCTTGCAGGAGGGGTTTGTCAGGAATGTTCGAGAAGTGAAAAGAGTTTCAGACAGAGTGATGAATCTCAAGTTAGAAATTGAAGGCGTGATGGTCAATGTTGTTAGTGCTTATGCTCCACAGGCAGTATGTGAGCTAGAAGAGAAAGAGAGATTCTGGAGTGATATAGATGAAGTGATGCAGAGTACCCCTAGAGGTGAAAGAGTGGTCATTGGGGCAGACTTCAATGGACATGTTGGTGCAGGCAACAGAGGGGACGAGGAAGTGATGGGCAGGTTTAGTATCCAGGACAGGAACACAGAAGGACAGATGTTGATCGATTTTGCAAAAAGGTTGGAAATGGCTGTGGTGAATACTTTCTTCCAGAAGAAATAGGAGCATAGGGTGACTTATGAAAGCAGAGGTCGGAGCACACAGGTAGACTACATCCTGTGTAGGCGATGTAATTTGAAGGAAGTCAGTGACTACAAAGTAGTAGTGGGTGAGAGTGTTGCCAAACAGCATAGGATGGTGGTGTGCAGGATGACGCATATATATATATATATATATATATATATATATATATATATATATATATATATATATATATATATATATATATATATATATTGGATCTGGAAAAAGCATATGACAGGGTGCCAAGAGAAGAACTGTGGTATTGCATGAGGAAGTCTGGAGTGGGACAGAAGTATGTTAGAGTGGTGCAGGACATGTATGAGAGATGTAAGACAGTGGTGAGGTGTGCTGTCGGTGTGACCGACGAATTCAAGGTGGAGGTGGGACTGCATCAAGGGTCAGCTCTGAGCCCCTTCTTGTTTGCTATGGTGATGGACAGGCTGACAGACGAGGTGAGACAAGAATCTCCATGGACTATGATGTTTGCAGATGACATTGTGATCTGTAGTGAGAGCAGAGAACAAGTGCAGGAAAATCTAGAGAGGTGGAGGTATGCCCTAGAAAGGAGAGGAATGAAGGTTAGCCTCAGAAAATCAGAATACATGTGTGTGAATGAGAAGGACCCAGGAGGAATGGTGATGTTACAGGGAGCAGAGATAACGAAGGTGGAGGATTTTAAGTACTTAGGCTCAACAATCCAGAGCAATGGAGAGTGTGGAAAAGAGGTGAAGAAGCGTGTGCAGGCAGGCTGGAATGGTTGGAGAAAAGTGTCCGGTGTGATGTGCGATAGGAGAGTGTCAGCAAGAATGAAGGGAAAAGTGTACAAGACGGTGGTGAGGCCAGCGATGTTGTATGGCTTAGAAACAGTGACGCTGAGGAAAAGGCAGGAGGCAGAGCTGGAGGTCGCGGAGATGAAAATGTTGAGGTTCTCTCTGGGAGTAACGAGGATCAGAAATGAGTATATCAGAGGGACAGCCCATGTAAGATGTTTTGGAGACAAAGTCAGAGAGGCTAGATTGAGATGGTTTGGACATGTACAGAGGAAGGATAGTGAGTATATTGGCAGTAGGATGCTGAGGTTGGAACTACCAGGCAGAAGGCCTCGAGGAAGACCAAAGAAGAGATTTATGGATGTGGTGAAGGAAGACATGAAGGTCGTTGGAGTCAGAAAAGAAGATGCAGAGGCGGATGATTTGCTGTGGCGACCCCTGAAGGGAGCAGCCGAAAGTAAAAGAAGATATCTATATATATTTATATATATATATATATATATATATATATATATATATATATATATATATATATATATATATATATATATATATATATATATATATATATATATATATATATATATATATATATATATATATATATATATATATATATATATATATATATACTAGTCCTTCTCAAAAAATTAGCATATTGTGATACCCGGAGCGGGTAGAAAACAGAGTTTTAGATTTAGAGAGTTAGAGTACAAAAGAAGCGGTGACGTGATGTGAAGTTAATCCTCTGGCGCTGAGCTGAGCGTGCTTGTGTTTATTGAGAGTAGATGAGAATAGACAATTCAGGTGTGTGCCACCGAGCAGCTCAGCCACGCCCCTCAGGCAAAGCGAAGAGAAAACAGTTAGAGGCACAGTGCCAAAATCAAATCCCCCCAAAAACACAGACCATAACAAAAAGAACATAAAAGAACATGTAATGCAATAAATGGGATAAACAAAATAAAATGATAAACATGCTACACCACAGTACATAAAATCACACACACAAACATTCTAAGTTCACACAAAATGAAAGTCTGAAATTCACACAAACATTCTAAGGTAGTATACTGAAATAATAATTGAAAAAGACTTTGATAGATGAGTGTTTTCCAACAGTTCAAATGATTATTCCTCTTCAGGCACTTCAGAGGAAACTGTCGTTTCTTCAGGAGAAAGTCTTATTTCTTCAGAAGAGACATCCAACATCATTACCTTTTTCTGACGCTTAGCTGGCGTTTGAGTGGTGTTAATACTTGGCTCAGGCAGAGGGGTGTGGCTGACACCTGCTTTACACCAGTGGTCCGATACATTTCTGAACTCATGCCAAAACTTTCAAAGAAGAAACAAATTGACTTCAGTATTATAATAAACTGGATAAGAGTGAAACTCTCTGTAAATCTGATCAGATCCGCTGTGCTCTGCTTAAGAGGAACCAGGAATTTAAACACGGGACATATTGATAATGTACAGATGATTATGGGAGGAGTGAGAGAGAGAGAGAGAGAGAGAGAGAGAGAGAGAGAGAGAGAGAGAGAGAGAGAGATCCTATACAGTACAAACTCGTATAGATTACTTATACAAGGTTTAAACATAAGTCTCCCTTCTAAAGAATGCCCTGTAACGACTTATATAAATAACCCCCGACTGACGTATATGTACTGTACATGTGTATATAATATCAATAATTACATATCCAATGCTATAAATGCTTATAATAAAAAATAAAATAAAATTGAAAAAATAACATAAGATGCAAATAAAATATAAATACAGACGCTCTCCAACTCACGTTCGTCTTGAAAACATCCGGAGATCCCAACAAAGCCGTCCAAGGTCGAAAGTGAAATAAAACTGGAGAACAAGTAGAACCATTAAACATTATCCTGAGGTACACTTCATACTAGGCTCCGGCAGAGGGGGGCGTGGCTGCACAGACCCACGCACACACAGATGCAACAATGTATGCAGTTTTCATGGGATATTTTGGGTTGTTTTTTTGTTGCTTTGTTTTGTTTTTGTTTGGTTTTTTTTTGCATATTTGGCCTTGTTTTTGTGACATTTTCCTTAACTTTTCCATCTATTCTTCCTTAATTTCTTTCTTTTTGATGAATATTTATTTATTTTTTTTTTAAAAACTGTGATCCACTGAAGCCGCATTAATTGAAGCGCGAAGTAGCAAGGGATCCCTGTATCTATCTATCTATCTATCTATCTATCTATCTATCTATCTATCTATATATTGGTGGCGGCGACGGCAGCCGTACGTCTCGAGAGACGATGGTGTAGCGCTATGGTAGGCATTTGCGGGAGTGACTGTAAAGACCCACCCTACAGTGACAGTTTCTTAAACATTTATTGCATACAAAAGGGCTTTGAGGTGCCATGGGGGCTGCCCTTTCTTTCCTCGTTGCTCTTTTCTCAGCTAGCTTGTCAATTTTGTTGCTTTCGGCTTTGTTGACCCCCTCGCTGACAGTAGTCTTCCAGAGCTGGCGTGTTTCAGCAGTGCCTTCCAAAGGTGTAGATCTCCATGCCAGATAATTGTCTCTGGCTAAGCAGTGCGAGCAGACTTAGCATGCCAGCACGCTGGAGCACCTCGGTGTTGGTCACTTTGTCTTGCCATTTTATGTGAAGCAGACGCCTGAGACAGCGGAGGTGGAAGCTGTTGAGCCGCTTTTCCTGACCAGCATATGTGGACCAGGCCTCACTACCATAAAGGAATGTGCTGAGTACACAGGCCTGGTAGACACGTAGCTTGGTGTTCTCCGTTAGCAGGGTGTTACTCCATACACGCTTGTTCAGCTTGGACATCACTGCGACGGCTTTCCCAATTCTACATGAGCTCTCTGTGTCAAGAGAGAGAGTGTTGGTGGATCCCAGGTAGGTGAAGGAGTCCACGACCTCAAGCTGCGTGTTATTTATGTTGATGTTCGGGACTGTGTTTGTGCCCTGGGCCAGGATGTTTGTCTTCTTCAGGCTGATGATCAGTCCAAATTCATTACAGGCATGGGACAAGCGATTGACTAGCCCTTGAAGACCAGCCTCAGTGTGGGACATCAATGCAGCGTCATCCACGAACAGCATCTACTAGTCCTTCTCAAAAAATTAGCATATTGTGATAAGTTCATTATTTTCTGTAATGTACAGATAACAATTAAACTTTCATATATTTTAGATTCATTGCACACCAACTGAAATATTTCAGGTCTTTTATTGTTTGAATACTGATGATTTTGGCATACAACTCATGAAAACCAAAAATTCCTATCTCAAAAAATTAGCATATTTCATTCGACCAATAAAAAAAAGTACTTTTAATACAAAAAAGTCAACTTTCAAATAATTATATTTAATTATGCACTCAATACTTGGTCGGGAATCCTTTTGCAGAAATGACTGCTTCGATGCGGCGTGGCATGGAGGCAATCAGCCTGTGGCACTGCTGAGGTGTTATGGAGGCCCAGGATGCTTCGATAGCGGCCTTAAGCTCATCCACAGTGTTGGGTCTGGTGTCTCTCAACTTTCTCTTCACAATATCCCACAGATTCTCTATGGGGTTCAGGTCAGGAGAGTTGGCAGGCCAATTGAGCCCAGTAATACCATGGTCAGTAAACCATTTACTAGTGGTTTTGGCATTGTGAGCAGGTGCCAGGTCGTGCTGAAAAATGAAATCTTCATCTCCATAAAGCTTTTCAGCAGATGGAAGCATGAAGTGCTCCAAAATCTCCTGCTAGCTAGCTGCATTTACCCTGCCCTTGATAAAACACGGTGGACCAACACCAGCAGCTGACATGGCACTCCAGACCATCACTGACTGTGGGTACTTGACACTGGACTTCAGGCATTTTGGCATTTCCTTCTCCCCAGTCTTCCTCCAGACTCTGGCACCACGATTTCCGAATGTCTGTCTTCCTTTCGGCTTTTTCCCTTTTACTCGGGAGTCGCCACAGCAAATCATCTGATTTGCACGTTTGATTTGGTAGAGGTTTTTACGTCGGATGCCCTTCCTGTCACAACCCTTTTAGCAAGGGACAGAAACACGCTGACGACTTTGCAGCCTACTCTTTATGAAAGTCAGCAATGGTTCTTTTACATGCCTCTCACCATAGACAGTGAGAGACATGGCCCGCCTTTGATAACCCAGTTAGCCGCACTGGGGGGAGACAGTGACAACCTTGTGGAGAGTGGGACTCGAACCCCCAACCTTTGGATCAGCGATCCAGCGCCCTATACCACTAGACCACCACTGAATTCCTGATTTCCGAATGACATGCAAAATTTGCTTTCATCCGAAAAAAGTACTTTGGTCCACTGAGCAAAAGTCCAGTGCTGCTTCTCTGTGGCCCAGGTCAGCCGCTTCTGCCACTGTTTCTGGTTCAAAAGTGGCTTGACCTGGGGAATGCGGCACCTGCAGCCCAGTCCACTGCTTCCACAGTTCCCCCAAGGTCTGGAATCGGCCCTTCTCCACAATCTTCCTCAGGGTCCGGTCACCTCTTCTGGTTGTGCAGCGTTTTCTGCCACACTTTTTCCTTCCCACAGACGTCCCACTGAGGTGGCTTGAAACAGCACTCTGGGAACAGCCTATTCACTCAGAGATTTCTTTCTGTGTCTTACCCTCTTGCTTGAGGGTGTCAATGATGTCCTTCTGGACAGCAGTGAGGTCGGCAGTCTTACCCATGATTGCGGTTTTGAGTAATGAACCAGGCTGGGAGTTTTTAAAAGCCTCAGGAATCTTTTGCAGGTGTTTAGAGTTAATTGGTTGATTCAGATAATAGCTCGTTAATAGCTCGTTTAGAGTACCTTTTCATCATATGCTAATTTTTTGAGATAGGAATTTTGGGTTTTCATGATCTGTATGCCAAAATCATCAGTATTAAAACAATAAAAGACCTGAAATATTTCAGTTGGTGTGTAATGAATCTAAAATAAATGAAAGTTTAATTTTTATCAGTACATTACAGAAAATAATGAACTTTATCACAATATGCTAATATTTTGAGAAGGACTAGTATATATATATATATATATATATATATATATATATATATATATATATATATATATATATATATATATATATACAGGGTGTCCCAAAAAATGAAAAATGTATACCCACTTTAAATAATTGTAAACTAGGTGTTTATTATAATTTGTTTAATTTTCAACATGTAAAAGAATTTACAAACATCATTCTATTGTTTTGTCACTGCCTGTTCTCCAACTGATGTCCAGTCTGATCAAAACACTCCGCCAACATGAAGCGATGGAATAGCACATATTGCATGCATTCACATTCAATGGTTGCTTTCAATTCAATGACTGTTGCAGGTCTCATTGCACAGACTGTCTTTTTCAGGTATCCCCATAAAAAGAAGTCTACCGGTGTGAGGTCTAGTGAATGTGGAAGAAACCCCTCCTTACGATAAAACGTATACACACACACACACACACACACACACACACACACACACACACACACACACACACACACACACACACTGAAACATGGGCAAAAAATGTAGCCTTCATCTCAAGTGAATTTTAAAGTAAAAAATATCCCTGAATAAGAAAAAATGTTTTTTCTTAAAATCGCCTCTTCTACAATTATTGGCCCCCTAATAATTCCTTGGAAATTAATGTAATTGAAGTACAATATGCCCCCGTTTGTCTCGATGGTTCTCTTCCGGCTCTTCCTGGATCATAAGATTCCACAAGTTATTTATGCAGCTGTAAAACCCTATGGATAATATTATATGGGCGAGCTATTGTTGTGGTTTTAAAACCTTATGTATGATATTGCATGTGATAATTGCTATCAATGATTAAGTAAAAACTTTATAATGTTGTACTGTGATATTTATTGATTACATATATATATATATATATATATATATATATATATATATATATATATATATATATATATATATATATATGTGTGTCACTGAACTTGACTTAATCTCTCTGGGTTCTTGCAAACCCGTAGGTGTCAGCGACATGCTCAATCCTTTTTCTCCACTCCACTCGGTTCTTTGCCATTCTGCAGATGTTGTGTAGAGTGGTGTTGCACGATACTTTGATGTTATTGGACCACTTTTTCCACTGTCTGGCTCTCCTGTTTTTGCCCGCTGCGATGCCAGTAATCAGAAGTTTGATTATGCGGTGGTCCTTCATACGGCATATGTGTCCAAAGAGGCCCATTTTGCGCTTGATAATCATTTGTGTCAGCACAGTTCTTGCTTTGAAACGTTGGAGAACTTCTCAATTGGTGACCTGCTGGAACCAGCAGATTTTGAGGATATTACAGTAGCAGTACATTTCAAATGCATTGATTCTACAGATATCATCTTTGTGGAGAGTCCAGGTTTCAGCTGCATACAGCAGGACACTGAACACATAAGTATGCATGACTTGGATCTTTGTCTTGAGACCTATATCTCTGCTGTTCCAAACTTTGTTGAAGCTGTTGAAGGCCCCTGTTGCCAGGCCAATCCTCCTTCTGATCTCTTTGCTGCAGTTGTTGTCCTGGGTCACCAAGCTTCCAAGGTAGACGACCTGTTCGACATTCTTAATGTCTTGGCCGCTGATCTTCAAGATGATGTCATTCACTTGCTTGCCAAAAACCAGGGTTTGCGTCTTATCGACATTGAGTGGTGGGTAATACTGTCAAAAGCTTTGGAGAAGTCAATAAAGCAGTTATAAACGGGTCTTTCTTGTTTTTGGAGGTATTTTTCCACTATGAGTCTTAGCATAAGAATTTGCTGGACTGTACTCCGATCCTTCCTGAAGCCCGCTTGTTCTTCGGCTAAATAAGGTTCGATTTTTCCCTTGAGTCTTTCCAGAATGATAAGAAAGAGGATTTTGTACATGTAGTTTATTATTGACAGTGTACGATGGTTCTTGCATTCTCTCAGGTCACCTTTTTTGGGGATAGTGATGATGATTTATTTAGTCCACTCTTCTGGGAGCGTTTCCTCTTTCCAGACTTCATTGCAAATATCGTGAATCTGCTTAGTAATAACTTTAGCACCAGCTCGGAGGAGCTCGACTAGGATGCCATCCAAGTCAGGACTTTTTCTTAGTTTCATTTTTCTTAAAGCTACCTCAACCTCTGCCTTCATGATTTCATCATCGTCATTGACAGACAGGGGGCTGATCTCATTTAATTCTTGAACGAAAACGCTGTCGTCAATGTCATTCCTGAAAAGTTCGGTGCAGTATTCGGTCCATCTCTTGAGAACTTCTTTTTTTGGTTGTAGCATTCTGACGTTTTTCTCTTTGTTTATACTAAGATTCGGTTTCCTTTTTCTGTTAAGATCCTTAATTAGCAAATAGACCTTTCGGGATTTATTTTCATGTACACACTGCTCGATCTCTTTGCACTTGTTAACAAGTCAGGTCTTCCTGTCTCTTCGGGCTGCTTTCCGCACTTGGTTGCATAAGTCTTTATACGCTCTCATTTTTTCTTGCAAGTGTTCCTTGTTTAACTTGCCTTTCCTTTTCCTATCTGCTAAACGGAGCGTTTCATTAGAAATCCATTTCCTGTTTGACCTCTGGCGGCGCGGGATGTTTTTTTCAGCAGCATCATTGATGATTTTGTAAAGATTGGTGGTCCTTTCTCCAAGGTTCTGGGGTCTGTTAGTATTCCTCATTGCAATTTGAAGTTCATTGACATATACTTGATGTGTATTTTCACCCTTGAGCGCTTCCATATTGTACGTAGTCACATGATTTTTCTTCACATTGCTTTTGAACTAGACTTGGACTTTTGCAAAGGAGGAGGCTGTGGTCGAATTCAATGTCCACCCCTTGGTAAGATCTGCCGTTTCTGACTGCCATCAGCCTGCGCCTATCAATAAGAATGTGGTTGATCATGTTGTGGTGCCTGTTGTTGGGAGCAGTCCAGGTCCACTTCCTGGAGTCTTTCTGTTCAAAACGAGCGTTGGTAATATAAAGGTTATTCTTCAATACGAATTCCAGTGGATGCTTTCCTCTGTCATTCTGAGTAACATAGCTATACCTTCCCATGATGTTCACGTAGCCCGTGTTGTCATTTCCAATTTTGGCATTCCAGTCGCCCATGACAATTCTAATGTCTTTCTTGTACGTGCTTTCCTTGTACGTGCTTTTCAGCAGAGTTGAGCTGGCCAAAGAAGTCACCGATTTCCTCTTCTGAGCTGCCTGCAGTAGAAGCATAGACTTGAATGATGGTACTGTTGAGAGGCTGATATTGGAAACGAGCCATGATTTGTGGGTTGACAGGGTTGTATCCTATGAGTGCGTTTCTGGCACGTTTGTTAAGTAACAGACCAACACCTTTTCTGCAGATGGCATCCTCACCCAACCAGATGATTTCACCACCATTTAGTTCTCCTTTTCCAGTGAGTTTCGGCAATTCCAAGAATGTCGCAGTTGTAAGGCTCCATTTCGTGTTGCAGCATTTGCACATTGCCATCTTTCCTCAAAGTGCGGACAAGTCCCAATCTTTAGTTGTCGTTTCACTATTTTGATCTTGTCTTTGGTTTCTGGCTTGGTGCTTGAGTTGTTTTTTCCCATAGTCAATTTATCGATCCAGCCGTGGTTGCACAGCTGGGTACGCGGACCTTGTATAACCGGGCGACATCCGAGCCAGCATGGATTTATTGTGGATTTCATGTCATTTATTTCAATGGTGTTTGCTTTTCCAACCATGCTATCGCTACCCCATGGCAAACCCTTCTCCTTTTTCAACCTGGCTTGGGACAGGCTTAGGCTTATATATATATATATACACACACCGGGATCCCTCACGTTCCACGGTTAATTGGGACCAAGATCCCCCCGCGACCGCCGAATTCTGCAAACTAGGATCAACCCCCAACTGAATGACATATATGTACATGTATGTGCATATATGATATCAATAAATACATATTCAACGCTATAAATACTTTAATAACAATTTCACATTTAAAAATAATGCATAAGATGTAAATAAAATAGAAATACACACGCGTGTAGACGCGTGTGTGTGCACACACTCAGATGCGCAGCTCACATAAAATTCAAAGTAGTTTTGATGGGGCTTTTGGGTTGTTTTTTGTTTTTGTTTGTTTGGAGGGGTTTGCATAATTGGCCTTGTTTTGCAGCATTTTCCTCGCACTCAGATGTGCACCTCACATAAATATAAGTAGTTTTGATGGGAGATTTTGGGTTGTTTCCCCTATTCTTCCTTAATTTCCTGACTTTTTAAATCAATGAATATTAAAAAAAAAAATCCCTGTGTGTGTGTGTGTGTGTGTGTATATGTGTGTATATATATATATATATATATATATATATATATATATATATACACAGTGCTGTGCCAAAGTGTTTGCCCCTTACTGATTTTTACTTTTTTGCACCTTTGTCACACTTAACTTTTTCAGATCATCAAACAAATTTAAACATTACACAAAGATAACCCAAGTATTCAAAAATGTAGTTTTTATGCTGTGACCTGTTAAGATAAAAATCTTATCCAAACCTATTTGAACCTCTGTGAAAAAGTAATTGTCCCCCATGTTAAAAAATGAGGTAATTGTGATTAATCCTATTATTGGGAAAAGCTGAGTTCAATTTCATGGCCACACCCAGGCCTGATTGCTGAAAGGCATTTCCAATCAGGAGATCCCAAACAAGTAATGTAGGCCATGAACACACATCATCATGCTGCGATCCAGTGAGCTTCAAGAGCAAACACGAAAGAACATTATAGTCTGGGAAAAGATACAAAGTCATTGGTAAATCTTTGGGACTCCAGCGGACCACTGTCAGAGCCATTATCTATAAATGGAGAAGGCATGGCACAGTGGTGACCCTTCCCGGGAGTGGCCAAACTGCCAAAATTAAATGGCCAAGCGCATGTCGCAAACTAACCGGAGAAGTCAAAAAGGACTCAAAATCCACTTCTAAACAACTACCAGTCTCAGTCACCTCAGTTAATGTCAGTGTTCATGACTCCACTATCAGAAAACATGACGCAAAAATGGAATCCATGGAAGAGTTCGGAGGCGAACGCCACTGTTAACAAAAACGAATATCAAGGTACGACTCACTTTTGCCAAGAATCATCCTGATCGCTTTTGGGAAAATATCCTCTGGACTGATGAAACTAAAGTTGATCTTTTTGGGAGAAATGCATCCCGTTACATCTGCCGCAAAAGGAACACTGCATTTGATAAAAAGAACATTGTGCCAACAGTGAAACTTGGTGGTGGAAGTGTGATGATCTGGGCCTGATTTGCTGCTTCAGGACCTGGGTGACTTATCATGATTGATGGAAACATGAATTCTGCTCACGACCAAGAATTCCTTGAGAATAATGTTCGTCCATCAGTTCGAGACCTCAAGCTAAAGCGCACCTGGGTTCTGCAGTAAGACAATGATTCAAAGCCCACTAGCAAGTCTACTTCTGAATGACTAATAAAGAACAAAATGAGGGTTTTGGAGTGGCCTAGTCAAAGTCCTAATCTGAACCCTATTGAGATGCTGTGGCATGACCTTAAAAAGTCTGTTCATGCTGAAAACCATCCAATCTGGTTGATCTTAAACAATTCTTCACAGAAGAGTGGGCCAAAATCCCATCACAGCGATGTGAAAGACTCAGCGCCTTTTATCGCAAACGTTTGACTGCAGTTATTGCTGCAAAAGGTGGTTCAACCAGCTATTAGGTTTAGGGGGCAATTACTTATTCATACTGGCCCTTGTGTGACCTGCAATAATGTCAGAAATTGGTCAGGGGTGAAAACTTATGCACAGCACTATGTGTATATATATATATATATATATATATATATATATATATATATATATATATATATATATATATATATATATATATATATAGAGTGGCAAGCTGTCCAGGGTGTACTCTGCCCTTGCCCAGAGTTGGCTAAGATGGGCGGCAGCCTCCCCTCGACCCTAATTAGGATTAAAGAGTTCAGAAAGTGAATGAATGAATGATATGTTTTATGTGCAATATTCGTTTTTTATGTGTAGTGTTGAGGGAGCTCTCAGATCAAGAATTTCATTGCTGGCAATCGGTTTTATTGTTATATGTACAATAGGCCCATGCTCATTCGTGGGTTCAGCGCTCACGGCCCCGTATACTCGCCAATTAGCGACAAACCCGGAAGTTACTGGCACATGATTCAAATTTTGCCAATGGCCGAGAGCTTTTGTTTCTTCCTCCTGCTGATTGGTTTCAGAATATGCAGACACGTCTTTTTTTCTCCTTCACGCACATGTCATCAATGTGATTGAATTGTGACTTCACCTTTTTTAGTGTGTTTTTAATGATTATTTAAGGCCTGTCACTCACACGCCCCACATCTTCTCTAGCTTCTGGTAAGGAGCCTAAGCGCTTTATTCATTCATTTTATCACAGTACAAAATTAAAGTTTTTACTTCATCATTACTACACTTTACTGCATTATTACTGTATTAGGGGCAGTGGTGGTCTAATGGTATAGGGCGTTGGATCACTGATCCATAGGTTGGGGGTTCGAGTCCCACTCTCCACAAGGTTGTCACTGTCCCCCCCAATGCAGCTAACTGGGTTATCAAAGGCAGGCCATGTCTGTCACTGTCTATGGTGAGAGGCATGTAAAAGAACCATTGCTGACTTTCGTAAAGAGGAGCTGCAAAGTCGTCAGCGTGTTTCTGTCCCTTGCTAAAAGAGTTGTGACAGGAAGGGCATCCGACGTAAAAACCTCTGCCAAATCAAACGTGCGAATCAGATGATTTGCTGTAGCGACTCCTGAGCAAAAGGGAAAAAGCCGAAAGGAAGACAGACAGCATTATTACTGTATTAATGAGTAAGACTGGCTATAGCATGTGTTTAACAAGCATATTTTAGAGCATGTAAAATCGGACATAGGGTTTTAAAACCGCGTTAATAATTTGCGGTGTGTCAGGATCTGCAGGAAGGGGCAAAATACATACACCCCCACCCCCCCCACCCCCGAATGAAGGGGGCTTACTGTATATCACAAATAAGCATTAAACTTGAAACAAAACAACAAGTCATAAAACACACACCCTCTTGTTCGGTGCCTTCAATTTTATGTAAATTTGATTTTCATGAAATTCCTCCTGTTCCTCCCTCTGGAAGGGACTCTTCCAGAGAAATATAAAGTGAATCTCTCCAACGCTTTGGAGGAACAGCTACTTCCTAATCACTAAATCACAGCCTACCACCTGTCTTCTGCAGTGCCTATCCTGGGCTGCTTCTAGAGAAAGTAAGGCAGCTGGATCATTGATTTCCTTTCCTTTTTGAGTAACTACGTTTTCCTCGATAGAGATTGTGTTTCTTCTTTTCCTCTGAATGATTTTATAAAACTGGTTATGGTGAGACAATTGTCTCAGCTGGGTTTTATTACAGATTATTCTGAGGAGAAGCCAGAACTGAGATTGTGCTTATCAGCATAACTACAGACTTTATAACGTTATGTGAGTATTAGAGGAGATTTAGAACTTCAGTCAGTTGATCATTCAAACCTCAGATGTTTTAATTCCTTTACAGGAGTATGTACACATTACATTTACACCAACATTCAGTGAGCTGGATCAAGTGGTATTCTATATGCTGCTGAGTAAAGACCATGGAAACCATTCTGGAAGTTCAATATTGTGATAATTACAGATAAAATTATGAACACAGTGATATTTAGCACTGGGCCACCATTATGTCATTTAATCTTTGTTTATTATCTCTGTCCAAATCAGTGTTCTGAGGGTATTACTGCAATCACCCAAGTTTGTCAGTTCCTCTTTGAGCAGAATCCTAATCACGCTCATAATTTTGGAATCTCTGCATCAAAGGTGAAGGTCGGAACAAGGTCACAAAATTTTGGAGGTAGAGAGCTTATAACTTCAAAAGGAGTGCACATGGACATGCTACTATGGAAACAGTAACAGGAAAAATGAATATTCAAATGAAGCGATTAAAGCTGACCCAAAGCACCCATCTCATAAATCCTTCTACTGAGAATTTTTTTCGCTAATTTGTTCCCACCTACATACTGTAGACCAGTGGTCCCAACCTTTTTATCACTACAAACCAGTCAACACTGAACAATGTTGCTTCAGATCGGGGTGGCAGAGATTGTTTGTATTGTAAATATAATAATAAAAGTAAATCCACTGTATGCTGGTATACAACTTTATTAGCAGCGTCCTCGTAACATTGCGCCAAGAACATAACATAACACTCTCTCTGCCCCAAAAATAAATTAGACCAAAAATTAATGTGGAAAAATAAATAAATGACAAGAACCTGCAATTCCACATTTCTTTCTCTATTATATAAATACTGCGGTGGCCTGGCAAGCCGTCCATGGTGTACCCCGCCCTTGCCCGGAGTCGGCTGAGATATACACCAGCTTCCCCAAGACCCTTATTAGGATTAAGCAGTTTAGAAAATGAATGAATATTATGTAAATATACCTACACAACATTTATTATTATTATTATTAGTAGTAGTAGTAGTAGTAGTAGTAGTAGTAGTAGTATTAATAATAATAATAATAATAATAATAATAATAATAATAATAATAATAATAACAAACACCCCATGAATTTTATTTTTCAACAGCTGAAATGAAATTGATTAGGAAGTCTGCTTTAAAATGAGGTTTGAAACATGATTATAGCACAAACATGAACTGAGTTACATCACTCTGTATGTCATTAATCAGTTAATGCTACTTTAGAGAAAATAGTAATTGCAGGTACAGAACCAAGTTCTAAATGTCCACATGTGAACCTGCCGAACATTCATCCATCCATTTTCTGTAACCGCTTAATCCTAATTAGGGTCGCGGGGAGGCTGGCGCCCATCACAGCTGACTCCGGGTGAGGGCAGAGTACACCTTGGAGAGCTCACCATGCCATCGCAGGGTGGAAACACACTGATAACTTTCCAGCTACTCTTGTTGAAAGTCAGCAATGGTTCTTTTACATGAACCTCACACCATAAACAGTAAGAGACATAGTTAGCTTATGATAACCCAATTGGCTGTAATTGGGGCACAACCTTGAGCTTGAACCCCCAACCTTAGGATCAGTGATCCAGCACGTTTACCACCAGGCCACCACTGCCCTCCTCCTGAACAGCCAAACACTAAATGAATCGGACGCTCCACCAATCGGCACCATCATACTCACGTCTTCCTCATGAGAGACAAGTTCTATTTACACCAAGTTGTGTCTGTTATGAAGCTTTTGATTGGTTTAGTATATAACAATATGATTGTGGGGGATCATTCTGTGGTTCTGTAAGTGGGGGGTGGGGTTCTGGCAGTGAATATGGATAATAAGACAATACCCTGAGCACCACAAAAACCGTTTAAAATCAGTACAATAAGTGGAGATTTCTATTGTTTTACAGCAGTTGTAGATGAGACTAAACGCAACAGCTGTGTTGGTCTCTTCAAGAATGAGCATGAAGTGAAAATCCACCAAGGGAAGACAACGTGCAAAACACAGCAAGACCAATACAAAACTATCAGTAATAATAGAGGTTTATCTTTGAGTTTTACATAGACAGCTCATCGGAGGTCTCATACCAGGACTCTAACCACAGTGCCCAGGACCTCCCAGTTTTTGCTGCACAGAACACTAGAGTAGAGGCTGGAAGCACCAAAGAAACAAAGCTTGAGAACGAAACCACGGCTGAACTTCCCACAGCATCAGAATGCAGATGGAAACAACTGAATGAGAGCCTTGATGCTATCCTAGAAAACACCTTGAAAGGAGACACAGTCAGCAGATGAAAACCATGACCCAGATTGTTTTCCAAGAAAGGTTTGAAACCTTCAGTGTGAAAGAGACCAAAGTGAAGGACCAAAAAACAAGCAAGCCCCAGCAGAAGACAGTAATAAAGTGCTTCTTAATGCAAGGATAAGCACAGTCTCAAGAAAAGGTGGCACAAGGCAGAAGATATAGAGAAAGCAGGACTAGAAGAACTCCACTCCGAGATGCACAAGAAGTTACTTCAACTTTGTGACATAAAGGCAGGTGAAAAGAAGCAGATGGCGAAAAGAAGGAAAAGACAGGCATTCATCAGAAGACCGTTCAGCTTTACTCTGACCTTTCAGGAAAGCCAGAGTTAACATGCTCAAGGGAAGAAGTAGAAGGCAGTATAGCAGCTTTACACAACAATCCAGAGAGTAACAATCCACTTGGGGAATGCTCTTTTCAGCTACCAATTCCAGAACCCCACACCCCCTTCAATATGTCAGATTTCACTCTTGAGATGATCAAGACAGTTGTGAAAAAAAGCTTGCTCAGCATCAATTCCAGGGCCATCAGGCACAACATATAAGATCTATAAGAACTGCCCTCTGCTACTTTGTAGACTATCCAAGATTCTGCTAGTGGTATGGAAGAAGAAGCAGTTGCCAAGCACATGGACCCTAGCAGAAGGTTGCTTTGTACCTAAGGAACAAAACTCTTCATTATACTATCCCAGTTTAGAGAGATTTCTTTGCTTGACATAGAGGGAGAGGGAAATATTTTCTGGTTAATATTAACAAGAAGAATGACATCTTATCTGCTAGCCAATGAATTTGTGGACCCAAGTATATAAAAAGGAGTTATCCCAGGCCGTTCAGGATGCCTGGAGCATATTGCAGCAATTAGCCAAATATTTTTCAGTGTACATTTTCTGAATGCGGTAGCACAGTGGTGTAGTAGTTCACACATCTGCCTCATAGCAAAAGTCCTGGGTTTGAGTCCAGGCTTGGGGGGGTTTCTGTGTGGAGTTAAATGCTCTGCATTTGCCCACTGTCGGCTGAAATAGGCTCCAGTCTCCCAGTGACACGAATATTTTTTATCTGGATTTTGTCAGATAAAATGATGAGATTTCCTTTTGGCTTTTTCCTTTTATCAGGGGTCGCCAGAATGATGTCTCTTTAAAATCATAACCTAAAGTAGAACCAGATTCTGAACATGTGGAACTACTGCTATAACCTTTGATATTAACCAAATGGTACTAATCTGTGAATTGTGAAAAAAAAAGCTGTGGTGCAAAGAAGCTCGCCGCCTTTGCTTTAGAAATTAGTATTGCTTATTAATCACAAACATTTTTTCCAGTAAGATCTGAAACAAAAACATTAACACAATCACCAAGAATGTCCTGCAGCACTGGCACTTTCCATCACAGCGGAAGAAAATTGAAGCTACTGAAACAATCATCATGTTTTCCATCTCTGTCTAGTTTAACTCAGCAGCTTCACACTCCAAGCACAATCCTTGAATTCAGACCCGTATACATAATGAGCCTCAAAGAGAAGGGGAAATCATGGCTCCTCCTACAACTGCACTTTACGGCAAAAACCTAGAGAAAGACCTAAAATCCAACACAGCTTCTTCGCTAGGTCATAATCTGGCTAATAAGTATCCCTTTTACACCTACACTCCGCCTCTCCAACAACTAAGAACAAATTCAACATGGTGATTACAGACGCTCCCCGACTTACATTTTTAATTGGTTCCGGATAGCCGAACGTAAGTTGAAAGTGAACGTAAGTTGTTACAGTGACGTATGATGTATGACGAGTGACATATGACGCTCATACTGCACGATACATCCATAAATACCATTACCGTATCTCATAAAACACCCCTAAATTAATTATTATAAACATAACGTTTTAAAATAATATTAAATATATCAAATAATATCACCATTAATTTCAAATAAATTAAATTCAAGCAGAATAATTTCAAATAGATAAATTTTACTCAAATTCATTCATCAAATATCAAATACAGTATCAAATATAACCTTTAACATTCTCTATGATGCGATCGTTTTGCTTGTAAATGGTTCCGATGGTCGATGGATGGTCACATTACATGAAGCTGAGTCGAGTCACATTAATATGTGAGGCGCTCAAAACCAAAAGTAGTGTACTTGCTGTGCTTGAGACAAACTACGGGTTATACTGACTTCCGGTCTTTCAAGTGAGCAAGGGCGCCATTGAACTCGTTTAGTACTCAACCTGCACTGATGTGAATCGCCAGCAGAGCAGAGAGTTCTTTCTTTTCTGGATTCGGGTTTTCATTTATTTTACAACTCTCTTTGCTTAACTGAGTATGCATAGTAGATTGCATCGATCCGAGCAGATAGTTAATTCATCTCTTCTGACCAACCATTTTGCTTAGGGTTACAAAAGTCCTCAAAACAGTGTAAACACAAAGATCACTGGGACGATTGTGACCTTGTGGGTCTTAACACAAGGGTAACACGCTATCTAACTGAAATATATATATATATATATATATATATATATATATATATATATATATATATATATATATATATATATGACTAAACTGGGAAGAAGGAGGAGCACGTTCAGTCTGTCATTTGTAAACAATGGACTCAGCGTACGTAGGTACGTCTAAACTCAAAATTTAAATTTTTGAAAAAAAACGTAAAATCGAAACACGTAAAAGGGATGAATGTAAGTCGGGGAGCGTCTGTATCTTTTCCTATGGCAAACTTGTCTAACTTATATTACAGATTGTTTACAGTTTTTCACAAACACCACATCGTACTTCTTCACTTCACTTATCCCTTAACATCCAAGGATGTCGTTGGGGCACCTTCATGGCGAGACTTGGGCTGATTAGCCCATCCCTTTCCAGGTCGTAGAAACACGCTGACGGCTTTGCAGCCTACTCTTTACGAAGGTCAGCAATGGTTCTTTTACATGCCTCTCACCATAGACAGTGAGAGATATGGCCTGCCTTTGATAACCCAGTTAGCTGCACTGGGGGGACATTGACAACCTTGTGGGGACTCGAACCCCCAACCTTAGGATCAGCAATCCTGCGCCCTAACCACCAGACCACCACTGCCCTAGATCGTATTTCTATCTGGTTATAATTACAGTTAATGTTGTCCATAAAACAAGATGTCATTTATGTTGTAGCAGCAATAAACACTCCTTCCCTCACCAACACCAGTAATGCTTTGAAAATACAGTCGGCCCTCTACTTATGAAATTAATCCGTTCCAGAGCCTGGAGTTTTCATAAGTAGAGGCAAATTTTACATGTAAAACGCATGATTCATTCCAAGGCTCCCAAGACTACCCCATAAACCCTTTAAAAATAATAAAAGTATACCAATTTTGTATGAAATATGTGTTAAAAGTAAAAGAAAATTATTTCTTAAACCATTTAAACATTTTATTAACATATTAAACATTTTAAACAGATTTAGTAATTAAACCATTATTAAACATTTTTATTAACGCACACACACACACACACTCTCTCACTGTCTCTCTCTGTCTCTCTCTCACACACACACACACACACACACACACACACACACACACACACACACACACACCACACATTTCTGCCACTCTCCGCCGAATGCAGGCTCCACCCACACACAGGATGCCGGAGCATTTTAAGACGGGGAATTCATTCCCTGCTTGACAGATCGGAGGTGTGGATTCAACTTTAACTTGTTTCCTTGAGGGATCGGAGGTCCGGATGAGCCGCGTTTTGCTTCACATTCGTGCGCCACATTTATGAAACATTTACTGAATTAAACAACTTAAAAAACAAAAAATAAGCTTCCATGTGCTCTCTCGAAAGAGAGTTAAAAGAATGCCTACTTTCATCTCTGACTGACTCTGTACGCAGTCTGTCTATCTCTCTCTCTCTCACACACACACACATACGCGCACACACACTGTCTCTCTCTCTCTATCTCCCTCTCTCTCTCTCTCTCTCTCTCTCTCTCTCTCTCGCTCTCTCTCTCACACACACACACACACACACACACACACACACACACACACACACACACACACACACACAAAACTCTCTCACTCTGGTGTGTTTTGCCGAATGTGGGCTCTGCCCACATGCAACGCGCAGCCGACGCGAAGAGGTTCCCGGTAAATTTGATGCTTGGCCAAATGTAACAAACATAAACTTTACTAGCTTTACTGGAAAAGTGCGGCATGAAAATAGATTTTCAAAATTTCAACTTTAAACTTCCAATTGAAATTTCCAAAATAGAAATAGAAGTTGATTTCTCCCCCTCCGTCATCCAATGTGGGTGTAAAAACTTCAAACTGAAATGTATTGTGTACAGATCATCACAGACTATTCAGATAGCTTTTTTTCTGATCAACCAATGAGACAACGGAAAAACGCTGGCATTATTATTGGCCAGCTAGTTGGCCCTGTGAGGCAAATCTGAAATCTTACTGGATAAAGAAGCAGCCACATTGCTAATTTAGTTTAAAAGACATCATAGGGCACAGCTGATTCTGAAGGCCCTGAGCAGATTAGATTGACATGGCAGGCACATAACAGCTGAAACCTGATTGGACAAAAAAAATTTAACAATCACATACATGTACGTACTGAAAGCAGTGCAGCCAAGAGACACTGCAAAATGAAGAGAATAGAATTTACATTGTAAATGTCAGCCAGTGCTTCTGATAATGTTTAGACCAGCATAGAAGGCTTTGCTTGCCCTGATGGCCCAGCAATGGAAGTACCTCACGCAAGCACTGGTAACATGCAAAATCCACACAGACATGCCCTCGCCAGACCCAGTACTTGAACCCAGGATCTTCTTGCTTTGAGGAAAACGTGCTAACCAGTACTGCACCACACCAGTTTTAAAGATTTAATTGATGGTCAGATTAGGGTCAGAGTCAAATTCTTCAAGGAGACAGATCTCCAGGAACATTGTTCGGGACCACTGGTTTTTACCTACATACACATAACCAAAATGGTGCTCACATGCACCTCACTTGTTATTTGGTAATATCATACATGTCTTAGTACATGGGATGTCACTAGACCAACAGAAATATTTGAGGCACTACAAAGACACACCAACCCAGAAGAGTGGCTTAATGTCCTAAACATATCATCTAGTTTCTGGTCACTGATAATAAAATTGTCTTCTCAGTGTCAACTTTAGCCAAATAAGTATTCAAGAAAGGCATTCCAGTGCTGAACTGAGATGTTTCAACTCTAGCCTACCCCTAGTGTAAAAAGATTCTTCATTCATTCATTTCTGAACCGCTTAATCCTAATTAGAGCCAAGCTTTCCATCCTGCTTTCCATCTTAGCCGACTCTGGATGAGGGCAGAGTACATTCTGGACAGCTTGCAGGGTAGAAACATGTCAACAGTTATGCAGCTCCTCGTGACAAAAGTCAGCAATGGTTCTTTTACATGCCTCTCACCACAGACATTGAGAGACACAGCCAGCCTTTGATAACCAAGTGAGCTGCACTGCGGGGACAGTAGTGACAACCTGTAGATAGTGGGGCTTTAACCCCTGACATCGGGATCAGTAATCCAGTACCCCACAACCGGGCCGGGAAAAACAGCCCCAGTGGAGAAAGATTTAGATATAAATTGTGGATATAAGATGCATAGATAGGCTATAAGAAAGCAGATTTCCAGTTTTAATATTACTATGCCTCTACAGACTGCAGGAATTAAAACCTCAAGACATGGAACTGAGCTAAGCAATTATTCTCTCAACAGAGTCCTTAGAGCAGTGAAGAACCTCTAGACCTGAAAGGTTGTGGCTTGTTTGCACACACCCAGAGATTATCTTAAAGTAATCGGATCAGTGTCTCTTAATAAAATGTAAAGGCTACCTAGAAGGTTACTGTTAAAAACTATTATTTTCACCTCAGCCAATTGTATATCTCTTTAAAACTCCAGTATTGAAGACTTGCAGTCTGATCGCCAAGGGAATGTCCATGACATTCTCCTCATCCACCAAATTCATAAAGACAGTGACAGACTGCAATTGGTAAGCAGGACTCCCCGAGGACAGAATAAATAGGATTTTGAGTTGGCTGTCTCGCTGCTCGCCAGAGACCGCCGCTGCTTTAGCGAGAATTTGGTTTTTTACCTGTCTCGAACCAGTATTATTTAAAGCTTCTCACTGCACAACAACATCACCCCAACCACTAAAATGCCACCATAGCTATACACTTCCTAATGGTGTGTCTGAACATCATCGCTCTCCCATTAACCTGATGATTAAAGACCTGACACGGCTCTAAAGAGAATGATCCTTCCAGGTCATGCTGGTCCCGTAGCGCTAGAGCTCATTCCGAGAGTCATCAAATGATAACTGCAACTCGAACACTTTCTGCAGAGAAGCATACGGTCTGAGATTCACAGATTAATGAACATTGAGTCAGAAACGCTTTTCTCCTTTATACTGCCATGCCATTTCTTCATGGCTCTGAAAAAGCAATGAAGAGAAGTGACGGCAGGTTTTGGCACAAGCTATGAACAGGTGATTGATACTGCAGGCCAGTGGGACTTCTGACTCGTTGCCCAGGAAGAACGGGATATGGGGTCGGAAAAGTTCGAAGCAGCTCAGTTTGTTGGGAGAAATTGTCTGAATGTGATTTCTTCCTCTGGCTCAGTTTTGTTAATCAGGAGTTTATATAATAGAAGAAAATCGACATGAGGAATGTATAATAAAAACAACTAGCAACTTTAGGAACTTTGAAAGCATTAGTGTGTCAAATTTAAGACAAATTATCCAAATGCAGCCAGCTGCCCCTGCGTGAGCTACAAATACAAACTTGAAACAGCCTGTAGTCCCTATTACTCAAATTTGCATCACATTGCACTGAAATGCTTCTCAAAATGGACTCTGGTATGTTGCATTTGACCATGAGCAGATGTGTATCCAAAATTATTCAGGAATACCTCAGATGTTTACTTTAGTGTGACTTGATGATTCACTCCAAAAGCTTGAAATGTACTGCTCAGTATCGCCTACACACATACTGTACACTTAAAAAAATAGACAGTAGAGATGAGAAACTAAAGATTTGGATATTCTTAGCTACAAATACAATTCTACACCAGTTCTCCTAAAATCACTTTCATTCCCTCTATACGCACTATTTTCACTGAACTGAAAGGGAACCTGTATAAGGGGCTGCACAAGAAATAAGCTTCAATCAATATCTCATCAACGAGGACGTTTCCTTGCAACATTCCTTACCATGTCTTGTTCTAGAATCTAGAACCTCATTTCAGGGTTCATTAGAGGCAATTATTAGAGTTTATTGATAAGAATAAATATTATTACATTAAAACATTATAGTACCTATAGTTACAGCTCATCACCAGGCAAAGCTTCACAAAATAACTGCACATGAAATAAAAAAAATTACATAAAATCTGGTTTGGATCAAAATTCTAGTGACTGTAATCAATGTTTCAGCGAAGTTCAAGTTCTAATTACTGTAACGCAGTTCAAGTTAAATCTAAGATTAACTATCATAGTTCAAATTGTAACTGGGAATCTTCTTCTTTTCCTTTCGGCTTTTCCCTTCAGGGGTCACCACAGCGAATCATCTGCCTCCATCTCACCCTATCCTCTGCATCTACTCTTACTCCAACTACCGTCATGTCCTCCTTCACCACAGCAATAAATCTTCTCTTTGGTCTTCCTCTAGGCCTTCTGCCTGGTAGGTCCAACCTCAGCATCCTACTACCAATATACTTACTATCCCTCCTCAGGACATGTCCAAACCATCTCAATCAGCATCCGACTACCAATATACCCACCATCCCTCCTCTGGACATGTCCAAACCATCTCAATCTAGCCTCTCCTACTTTGTGTCCAAAACCTCTTACATGTGCTGTCCCTCTGATGTACTCATTCCTGATCCTATCCATCCTCGTTACTCCCAAAGAGAACCTTAACATTTTCATCTCTTCTACCTCCAGCTCTGCCTCCTGTCTTTTCCTCAGCGCCACTGTTTCTAAACCATACAACATCGCTGGCCTCAACACCGTTTTGTACACTTTTCCTTTCATTCTTGCTGATACTCTCCACTCTCCTATCACACAGGACACTTTTTTCCAACAATTCTAACCTGCCTGCACATGCTTCTTCACCTCTTTTCCACACTCTTGCCTGGACTGATGAGCCTTCTTCTTTTCTTCTTCTTTTACTTTCGGCTGCTCCCTTCAGGGGTCGCCACAGCAAATCATCCGCCTCCACCTCACCCTGTCCTCCGCATCTTCTTTTCTGACTCCAACGACCTTCATGTCTTCCTTCACCACATCCAAAAATCTCTTCTTTGGTCTTCCTCGAGGCCTTCTGCCTGGTAGTTCCAACCTCAGCATCCTACTGCCAATATACTCACTATCCCTCCTCTGTACATGTCCAAACCATCTCAATCTAGCCTCTAGGACTTTGTCTCCAAAACATCTTACGTGGGCTGTCCCTCTGATATACTCATTTCTGATCCTATTCATCCTCGTTACTCCCAGAGAGAACCTCAACATTTTCATCTCTGCTACCTCCAGCTCTGCCTCCTGCCTTTTCCTCAGTGCCACTGTTTCTAATCCATACAACATTGCTGGCCTCACCACCATCTTGTACACTTTTCCCTTCATTCTTGCTGACACTCTCCTATCGCACATCACACCGGACACTTTTCTCCAACCATTCCAGCCTGCCTGCACACGTTTCTTCACCTCTTTTCCACACTCTCCATTGCTCTGGATTGTTGAGCCTAAGTACTTAAAATCCTCCACCTTCGTTATCTCTGCTCCCTGTAACCTCACCGTTCCTGTTGGGTCCTTGGCATTCACACACATGTATTCTGTCTTACTGAGGCTAACCTTCATTCCTCTCCTTTCCAGGGCATACCTCCACCTCTTTAGATTTTCCTGCACTTGTTCTCTGCTCTCATGACAGATCACAATGTCATCTGCAAACATCATAGTCCATGGAGATTCTTGCCTAACCTCATCTGTCAGCCTGTCCATTACCATAGCAAACAAGAAGGGGCTCAGAGCTGATCCTTGATGCAGTCCCACCTCCACCTTGAACTCTTATGTGACACCGACAGCCCACCTCACCACTCTCTTACATCTCTCATACATGTCCTGCACCACTTTAACATACTTCTCTGCCACTCCAGACTTCCTCATCCAATACCACAGTTCCTCTCTCGGCACCCTGTCATATGCTTTCTCCAGATCCACAAATGCACAATGCAGCTCCCTCTGGCCTTCTCTGTACTTCTCTACTAACATCCTCAAAGCAAACACTGCATCTGCGGTGCACTTTCTTGGCATGAAACAAAACCGTTGTTCACAAATGCTGACCTCTGCCCATAGTCTTGCTTCCACTATTCTTTACCATAACTTCATCGTATGGCTCATCAACTTTATCCCTCTGTATTTGCCACAACGCTGCACATCTCCCTTGTTCTTAAAAATGGGCACTAGCACACTACTCCATTCCTCCGGCATCGGCTTACTCTCGAAGACCTTGTTGAATATTCTTGTCAGAAAAAATACTGCTACCTCGCCTAGACACTTCCATACCTCCACAAGTATGTCATCAGGACCAACTGCCTTTCCACTCTTCATCCTCTTCAATGCCCTCCTCACTTCACCCTTACTAATCTTTGCTACTTCCTGGTCCTCAACGGTCACCTCTTCTACTCTATTCTCTATTTTCTTCATTCATCAGTTCTTCAAAGTACTCTTTCCATCTTCCCAGAACACTTCTGTCATCAATCAATACGTTTCCCACTCTGTCCTTAATCACTCTAACTTGCATTTTCTCCCTCCATACTGCCGAGCCTAGCATACAAGTCATCATACGCCCTCTGTTTGGCTTTTGACACTGCTATCTTCACCTCACGCTGGGTCTCCCTGTACTCCTGTTTACTCTCTTCGGTCCTCTCTGTGTCCCACTTCTTCTTTGCTAACCTTTTCCTTTGTACACACTCCTGTACTTCCTCATTCCACCACCAAGTCTCCTTATCTCCTCTCCTTCCAGAGGACACACCAAGAACTCTCCTACCTGTCTCCCTGATCACATTAGCTGGAGTTGTCCAGTCATCTGGAAGCACTTCCTGACCACCCAAAACCTGTTTCAACTCCTCCTTGAAGACAACACAACACTCTTCCTTTTTCAGCTTCCACCACTTTGTCTTCTGCTCTGCCTATGCCTTCTTCACCTTTCTCACCATCAGCATCATCCTGCCCACCACCATCCTATGCTGTTTGGCAAAACTCTCACCCACTATTACTTCACATTCACTGACTTCCTTCAAATTACATTGCCTACACAAGATGCAGTCTACCTGTGTGCTCCTACCTCCACTTTTATAAGTCACCCTATGCTCCTGTGTCTTCTGGAAGAAAGTATTCACCACAGCCATTTCCATCCTTTTTGCAAAATCAATCAACATCTGTCCTTCTGTGTTACTGTCCTGGATACCAAACCTGCCCATCACTTCCTCGTCCCCTCTGTTTCCTTCACCAACATGTCCATTGAAGTCTGCACCAATGACCACTCTTTCACCTCTGTGGATACTCTGCATTACTTCATCTAACTCACTCCAGAATCTCTCCTTCTCTTCTGGCTCACATCCTGCCTGTGGGGCATAAGCACTAACAACATTGAACATCACGCTGCATTCAAATTGTAACTGGGAATTATTCTAGTAATCACAATTTCTAGCTATACAGTTCACCAGGTTCTGTTTACTGTCATGCAAATTCTAGATGAATGCAAGTTCTAGCTAAATGGAGGTCCTGATTATCATAACACAATTTCTAGTTATACATGTTATTTCTCCCCAAGTGCAGCTAACTGGTTATCAAAGGTTGGCCATGTCTCTCACTGTCTATGGTGAGAAACATGTAAAAGAAGCATTGTTTACTTTTGTCAAGAGCAGGCTGCATACCCATCAGTGTGTTTCTGCTATGAAATGGCCTGGCAAGGTGTCCGGGGCGTACTCTGCCCTCACAAAGAGGAGACCAATACAAATTCTAAACAACTACAAGCCTCATTTGGCTCAGTTAATGTCAATGTTCATGACTCCACCATCAGAAAGACACAAGGCAAACATGGACTCCATGGAAAAGTTCTGAAGTGAAAGCCACTGTTGACAAAAAAGAATATCAAGGCATGACTTTCATTTGCCAAGAATCATCTTGATCATCCCCAAAGCTTTTGGAAAAATGTCCTCTGGACTGATGAAACTAAAGTTGAACTTTTTTGGAGAAATGCATCCTGTTACATCTGGCACAAAAGCAACACTGCATTTGATAAAAAGAACATTGTGCCAACAGTGAAACATGGTGGTGGAAGTGTGATGATCTGGGCCTGCTTTGCTGCCTCAGGACCTGGGTGACTTGTCATGATTGATGGAACCATGAATTCTGCTCGCGACCAAGAAATCCTGGTAAAGAACGTTCACCCATCAGTTCGAGACCTCAAGCTAAAGCACACCTGGGTTCTGCAGCAAGACAATGATCCGAAGCACACCAGCAAGCCCACTTCTGAATGGCTAAAAAAGAACAAAATGAGGGTTTTGGAGTAGCCTAGTCAAAGTCCCAACCTGAACCCTATTGAGATGCTGTAGCATGACTTTAAAAAAGCTGTTCATGCCAGAAAACCATCCAATCTGGTTGATCTTAAACAATTCTGCAGAGAAGAGTTGGCCAGAATCCCATTACAGTGATGTGAAAGGCTCATCGCCTCTTATTGCAAACGTTGACTGCAGTTATTGCTGCAAAAGGTGGTTCAACCAGCTATTAGGTTTAGGTGAATTATTTATTCACACGGGCCCTTGTAGGTTCAGATATTTTCCCCCTTAATAAATGCAATTGGCACTGAAAACTGCATTTTGTGTATACTTGTGTGTTATCTTTGTATAATATTTAGGTTTGCTTGATCTTAAATGGATGACAGTGACAAATGTGCAAAAAATGTCAGAAATTGGTCAGGGGCAAAAACCTTTTCACAGCACTGCACATTCCCAGCATCATAATGTAATTTCTTACTACGGACAAGTTTTACTAGCTGATATTCAATTTCTAGCGAAACACAAGTTCTAGTTATTGTAATGCAAGTTTAGGCGGATGTAAGCTCTCTAGTGTACTGTCATTCTATCTGAAGGCAAGTTCTACATTTTACATTTACAGCATTTGGCAGGTGCTGTCATCCAGAGTGACTTGCATTTCTATTTTCATATATATATATATATATATATATATGCATTTGAGCAATTGAGGGGGGTTAAGGGCCTTGTTCAAGTTTCCGAAAGTGGAAACTGAACTACTGACATTCAGATCAGTAGACCATTGCCTTATCCACTAAGCCACCAGTGCCAAGTTCTAGTTACCATAACACGGGTTCTAGCATTAGTTCTTAAATTATTTCACAATTCTATCTCTATCAGTTTCCAGACTTTGTCGCTTAGTTCAGCAACTCCATTTGAGTTCATCAGCTAGTAAAGAATCCTGTCATATCAAGTGACATGTAGCCCCAAGTTAGCAGCAAACGCATACACCGAACCGTTAACATGGGAATTGCCATAAAATTTAAATGCTCGAAAGTTCTATGAAAAACAAAAGGAAAATATGGTATAAACAGGAATGATTATAACACTACAAATGCAAATGCTATTTTTATATCACACACCTACAGTCATGTGAAAAAAAAAATCAGACAGCCAATTAAATAGTACTTTATTAAGAATTATGGGGCCAGTGGCATAGTGGTTAGTGTGCTGGGCTCATGATCGGGAAGTTGTGTGTTCAAATTGTAGTTCGACCCCCACTGTGCTAAGACCCCTGGGCAAGGTCTCAACCACAAGTGTGCCTCTGTTCACCCAGCATTATAAATGGGTACCAGTAAAATATACTGGGAAGGTAACCTGCGTTGGACGAGCGTCCCATCCAGGAGGAGTTGAACTCTTAGTCGCTTCACGCTATGGAAACTGGGGATAAGCACCGGCCTGATGAGCCACTAAGCTCAGGTGGAAAAAGCCAAAAGGACTTTTCCTTACCTTACCTTACTTTATTAAGAAATGATCTAATAACAATGTCCAATCTTCTTTTTATTTATTTTTGAGAAAGTGATTTAATTGTTATTAAACAACATTAATATATTTTTTTACTCATCAAACAAAATATATAAACAACAAGGCGTATTTCAATGTAGGACCCAGCATTTTGAAGACCACTTGCCCTATTCAAAAGTCAGATATTGATTTTGCTGCCTGTCTGTTAAAGTGAGACTGAGCACCATGGTAAGATTCAAAGAGCTCTCTGAGGCCCTCAGAAAGAAGATTTTGTTGCTCATGAGTCTTGTAATGGATTTAAAAAGATACCAAAAGAATTTGACATTGTCATTTCACCATCCAGAAAATTGTTTGCAAGTGCAGGACATTCAAAACAATTACCCCATGTCCAGGTCTGGCCGTCTCAGCAAGGTCACCCCCAGAGCAGCCTGGAAGATGTAAAAGAAATCATCAAAAGTCCTAAAATATCATCAAGGGTCCATGAAATGGAGGTTGGGGTGGTTCCCTTCTGCATCTTTCAGTCGACTGACTGTGATGCTGGTGCACTTTGCTGCTCTGAAGAGGACATTCCATTTAGTTGCCCATTTCTGGATTTCATGCAGGTCTTCATTTAAGCTTTTAGCTGCTGTGGTTCTATGTTTCCTATCTTTAATGATGCTTAGAACTGAGGAGTCATCTGCATTTTGGATAGCTTTGTTCTTAATTATATCACTAAAATCGTCAATGTAAATGATGAATAGTAATGGGCCCAGTATTGACCCCTGGGGTACGCCTGCATTGATTGGCTTAGCACTTGAGGTGGTGCCATCCTAGCAGAGGTGGATGAAGTGGAGTTACTAGGAATTACCGTCCGCAAGGACCTCACATGGACCCACATCGTGAAAAAGATGCCTAAAGATGCTGGCTGTCGCTTGGGACTCCTGAGAAGAGTGTCCAGGTCCCTGAACCCTGACCAGAGAGCTATGATATATAAGAGTATGGTGAGGTCCAGAATGGAATATGCCTCATCGGTCTAGATGGATGCCTCTCCTACATCATTATCATGGCTTGATACCATACAAAGAAGAGCTATCAAAATAATAGGATCTAAGCCAGGCGACCTGGTTTCAATGCAAATTCAGCCTCTGGAACAACGTAGAAATGTGGGAGCACTAACACTGCTACACCATATGTACCACAAAGAAGCCCCTGCCATACTAAATGCCCTACTCCCTCAGCCTAAACCAGCAGGACGTGTTACCAGACAGTCTAGTGCTCAGCAGACAGCAACACTAGAATGCCCCCACTCATCAACAAGCCACCTGAGGTCTTTTCTTCCAGCCACAGTAAGATTGTGGAATAGTCTACCTGAAGAAACTGTGACCACACATGACAGGCAAAAATTCAAATGTGAAGTCAACACCTTCCTCAGTGCTCAACGTCAGCGTCCCACCAAGTGACTGGTGGTCCAGCTGCTAATGCTGAGGTTAGGACAATGCATAAAAAAAATTTTTTTAAAGGGTGCTGAAAGAACTTATGAAACTATCTGTAAACAAAGTCAAAGCTGAAGCTTAACTTGACACATCAAGATGACAATGACCCAAAACATACCTGTAAATGCACCAAGGACTGGTTGGAAACTAAGTGGAGAGTCCTGGAATGGCTGTCAAGGCCCAGATCTTAATCCCATTGAGATGCTGTGGAGTGACTTGAAACAGGCTGTGCATGCAAGAAACCCCTCAAATATCTCATAGCTGAAAGAATTCTGCATTGAGGACTGGGGCAACCTTTCCTCAGATTGACGTGAGAAACTGGTCCATGGCTACAAGAAGCATCTCCCTAAATTTATTTTAGCCAAAGTAGGTAACATTAGTTTTTAAGGGGTCAGGTGTCCTGATTTGTTCCTCCATTGAAATACACATGTTGTTTAATTACGATTAAATCACTTTCTTTCCCATAAATAAAAACAAGATTGGACATGTAAACATTTCTTAATAAAGAGTTGACTTTAATGGGGTGTCCTAATTTTTTTTGCATGACATGATGTGAAGTTTACATTTGGTGAGGTCAAAAGCTAGTGAGGCAATGACTCTATTATAGTCAGATTTACAAATACAAATGAAGTCAGAAGAGAATTTTATTCATCATTTTACTGACAACAGACATTAAATCAATACCAAAGAGAGAAGCAATGGCATGACTGTCCACACAGTTCGTATGAGGTTGATTGTGAGGTGTAATTCAGTCATAGATCATGTCTCCTATTTTAGAACCCTTAGGATCTTTTAAAATAAATGAAATTCTTTTCAGACAACGCATTGTGTTTATATCTCATATCTGCGTTTTTATTCAAACATGTAACGCTTACCATATACGACATGATAAAAACAGAATAATTTAAAAAAAAAAAAAGACCTTTTAATTTTCCCTCCCGGTGCTGTTCCTTTAAATATCCCCCCCCCCCCCCCATGTAAAATCGAGCCAATCAACATGAATGTCAACTTTAGCACATGGCAAGTTGAAAAGCACATGGCCAGGAACAAGCTAGTGAGCAGGAGAATCGGGTGAAATATACTCGTCATCACTTTCTGATGGGTCCATATTTGGCTCATCGTTCCATTCATTGAGCATTACCATCATTTTGCTGTAGCAGTTTCTCATGGTTCATCTTGTTGGACATTTACCAAGAGGACACAGCAAAATATTTTCCTGTTTTTTAAAGCACGGTGGAACAATCAAACAGGTTGTTTCTTCTTCTTCTTCTTCTTTTCCTTTCAGCTGCTCCCTTCAGGGGTCGCAACAGCAAATCATCTGCCTCCATCTCACCTTGTCCTCTGCATCTTCTTTTCTGACTCCAACGACCTTCATGTCTTCCTTCACCACATTCATAAATCTCTTCTTTGGTCTTCCTCGAGGCCTTCTGCCTGGTAGTTCCAACCTCAGCAACCTACTGCCAATAAACTCACTATCCCTCCTCTGTACATGTCCAAACCATCTCAATCTAGCCTCTCTGACTTTGTCTCCAAAACATCTTACATGGGCTGTCCCTCTGATACACTCATTTCTGATCCTATCCATCCTTGTTACTCCCAGAGAGAACCTCAACATTTTCATCTCCTCAACCTCAAGCTCTGCCTCCTGCCCTTTCCTCAATGCCACTGTTTCTAAGCCATACAACATCGCTGGCCGCACCACCGTCTTGTACACTTTTCCCTTCATTCTTGCTGACACTCTCCTATCGCACATCACACCGGACACTTTTCTCCAACCATTCCAGCCTGCCTGCACACGCTTCTTCACCTCTTTTCCACACTCTCCATTGCTTTGGATTGTTGAGCCTAAGTACTTAAAATCCTCCACCTTCGTTATCTCTGCTCCCTGTAACATCACCGTTCCTCCTGGGTCCTTCTCATTCACATACATGTATTGTGATTTTCTGAGGCTAACCGTCATTCTTCTCCTTTCCAGGGCATACCTCCACCTCTCTAGATTTTCCTGCACTTGTTCTCTGCTCTCACTACAGATCACAATGTCATCTGCAAACATCATAGTCCATGGAGATTCAGTCTCACCTCGTCTGTCAGCCTGTCCATGACCATAGCAAACAAGAAGGGGCTCAGAGCTGACCCTTGATGTAGTCCCACCTCCACCTTGAATTTGTCGGTCACACCGACAGCACACCTCACCACTGTCTTACATCTCTCATACATTTCCTGCACCACTCTAACATACTTCTCTGCCACTCCAGACTTCCTCATGCAATACCACTGTTCTTCTCTTGGCACCCTGTCATATGCTTTTTCCAGATCCACAAAGGCACAATGCAGTTCCCTCTGACCTGCTCTGCACTTCTCTATTGACATCCTCAAAGAAAACATTTCATCTGTGGTGTTCTTTCTTGGCATGAAACCAAACTGTTGTTCACAAATGCTGACCTCTGCCCTTAGTCTAACTTCCACTATTCTTTCCCATAACTTCATCGTATGGCTCATCAACTTTATCCCTCTGTAGTTGCCGCAACTCTGCACGTCTTCCTTGTTCTTAAAAATGGGCACCATCACACTTCTCCTCCATTCCTCTGGCATCCTCTCACTCTCAAAGACCTTGTTGAATGTTCTTGTCAGAAAATCTGCTGCTACCTCGCCTAGACACTTCCATACCTCAACCGGTATGTCATCAGGACCAACTGCCTTTCCACTCTTCATCCTCTTCAATGCCCTCCTCACTTCACCCTTACTAATCCTTGCTACTTCCTGTTCCTCAACGGTCACCCCTTCTACTCTTTTTTCTCTCTCATTTTCCTCATTCATCAGCTCTTCAAAGTACTCTTTCCATCTTCCCAGCACACTTCTGTCATCAGTCAATACATTTCCCTCTCTGTCCTTTATCACTCTAACTTGCTGCACGTCTTTCCCATAACTATTTCTCTGCTGTGCTAACCTGTATAAATCATTTTCTCCCTCCTTACTGTCCAACCTATCATACAAGTCATCATACGCCCTCTGTTTGGCCTTTGACACCGCTACCTTCGCCTTACGCTGTCTCCCTGTACTCCTGTTTACTCTCTTCGGTCCTCTCTGTGTCCCACTTCTTCTGAGCTAACCTTTTCCTTTGTACACGCTCCTGCACATCCTCATTCCACCACCAAGTTTCCTTATCTACTTTCCTTCCAGAGGACACACCAAGTACTCTCCTACCGGTCTCCCTGATCACATTGGCTGTGGTTATCCAGTCAACTCTTCCTTTTTCAGCTTCCACCACTTTGTTTTCTGCTCTGCCTTTGCCTTTTTCACCTTCCTCACCATCAGCATCATCCTGCACACCACCATCCTATGCTGCTTGGCAACACTCACCCACTACTACTTTGCAGTCACTGACTTCCTTCAAATTACATCGCCTACACAAGATGTAGTCTACCTATGTGCGCTTCTGGTCTTCTGGAAGAAAGTATTCACCACAGCCATTTCCATCCTTTTTGCAAAATCAATCAACATCTGTCCTTCTGTGTTCCTGTCCTGGATACCAAACCTGCCCATCACTTCCTCGTCCCCTCTGTTGCCTGCACCAACATGTCCATTGAAGTCTGCCCCAATGACCACTCTTTCACCTCTGGGGTACTCTGCATCACTTCATCTAACTCACTCCAGAATCTCTCCTTCTCTTCTAGCTCACATCCTGCCTGTGGGGCATAAGCACTAACAACATTGACCATCACGCCTTCAATTTCTAACTTGAGACTCATCACTCTGTCTGACACTCTTTTCACTTCTAGAACATTCCTGACAAACCCCTCCTTCAAGATGACTCCTACTCCATTTCTCTTCCCATCCACACCGTGATAAAACAGCTTAAATCCTGCTCCTAAGCTTTTAGGCTTGCTACCTTTCCACGTGGTCTCCTGAACACACAGTATGTCCACCTTCCTCCTCTGCATCATGTCAGCCAGCTCTCTATCTTTTCCTTGCATAGTTCCAACTTTCAAAGTGCCTACTCTCAGTCCTAGGCTCACGCATTTCCTCTTCTCTCTCTGCCTACGGACATGCCTCCCGCCTCTCCTTTTTCAACGAACAGTTGAACAGTACATTACAGAAAATAATGAACTTTAACACAATATGCTAATTTTTTGAGAAGGACTAGGATATATATATATATATATGGTAGGCCTCCATCAGTCCCGAAGGACTATGGCTGCGCTCTGGCTGGTATCATTTCAATGGGGTTCAAGTATGGACTTTGACTTGGCCACTCCATAACATGTATTCTGTTTTTCTGAAGCTATTCTGAAGTTGATTTACTTCTGTGTTTTGGACCATTGTCTTGTTGCAGCATCCATCCTCTTTTTTATATTCAACTGTCTGACAGACGGCCTCAGGTTTTCCTGCAAAACACCCCGATAAACTTTTGAATTAATTTTTCCATTAATGATTGCAAGTTGTCCAGGCCCCGAGGCAGCAAAACAGCCCCAAACCATGATGCACTCTCGACCATGCTTCACGGTGGGGATGAGGTGTTGATGTTGGTGAGCCGTTTCATTTTTCCTCCACACATGACGTTGTGTGTTCCTCGCAAACAATTCAACTTTGGTTTCATCAGTCCACAAAATATTTTGCCAGAACTTCTGTGGAGTGTCTAAGTGCCTTTTTGCGAACATTAAACGAGCAAAGATGTTTTTTTAGACAGCAGTGGCTTCCTCCTTGGAGTCCTCTCATGAACACCATTCTTGGCCATTGTTTTACATATAGTTGATGTGTGCACAGAGATATTGGACTGTGCCAGTGATTTCTGTAAGTCTTTAGCAGACACTCTAGGTTTTTTTTTTTTACCTCTCTGAGTATTCTGCACTAAACTCTTGGCGTCATCTTTGGTGGACAGCCACTCCTTGGGAGAGAAGCAACAGTGCCAAACTCTCTCCATTTGTAGACAACTTCTCTGACTGTCGATTGATAAACATTTTGGAGATCTAGACTTTTAGAGGTGGTTTTGTATCCTTTCCCAGCCTTATACAAATCAACAATTCTTGATTGCAGGTCTTCAGACAGCTCTTTTGAGCGAGCCATGGTGCACATCAGACAATGCTTCTCATCAAGACAAATCTTACCAGGTGTGTGTTTATAGTGGGCAGGGCAGCTTTAAGACACTCATCAGTGATTGGGCACACACCTGACTTAAATTGTTTGGTAAAAATTGGTTTCAATTGCTCTTTAAGTCTCCTTAGGTAGAGGGTTCAGTTACTTATTCCTCCCCCTTCTGTCATTGTTTGCATGCTATCCTCATTAAAATATGAAAACCTATAAATGTTTGGGTGGTTTTAGTTAAAGCAGACACTGTTTTTTCATCTGTGTGATTTTGACAAAGATCAGATCACATTTGATGGTGATTTTATGCAGAAATGTGAGAAATTCCAAAAGGTTCAGATACTTTTTCATACCACTGTATATATATATATATATATATATATATATATATATATATATATATATATATATATATATAGCCAAGTGTCTGGTACTTTTATATACAGTATTATGTCTATGTACACACAGTCCATTTTTGATTTGTATTCCATGAGGATACCGAACATGCAGTACTTATTAAAACCTTCAATACACTGTCGTATTGCTCGAGCTTCTAATCAGTCAGGGCGTCAGTAGTTCTGGCGAGTATGGGACTTCCTTCCTCCTGAGGATGCACCTGTTATGAGCTGTACTTGGCATTACAGAGATTCAGGTTTTATTCCCAACTGCACCGTTTGCTGTTCATAGCAGGGGTTTTGGTGGATTGGGGGGGCATCCTCTTGTCTGTTGCTATGCGACCCAGCAGTCAGTCAAGCACCCTTATAGGCTGTTCAGAGCGAGTGTGCAGGGTGAGGGGGTGCAATATTTCCTCATTTAAATCCAATAAAAAGCAAAGAAACAAAATTTGAGCAAATGATCCCAATAAATGTATTGCAGACTAATGATCAAGGAAACAGTTACCACCTGCTATGTATTTATTTATGACGCCACTTCCAAAGTGAAATAAAGATAAAGGAACAATTTGAAGAACAGTATCATGTGCTGTTAGGAGGCATCTGAGATGAAAATGTTCTTATCCACATTATGTCATATGAAAGAAATAAAACACGTCTTGACGTGCTGCGAGAGAGAACCACTAATCCATACACTGCTTCACAGTAATAGTTGCATTGTTAAACGATGGATCAGGTTTCAAAACTTTAAGCTGTTCATGGCGTGAAAAAAGGCTCGCGTCACTGTAAACATTTAGATCTCATTGTGCTGCTAAATATGCCTGCTATTAGATGCTAGCAGATCCTTCATGATGCCGGAAAATTATTTCTGATAGAACCTCCTTTTGAGGCATTTCAATTTCAATAACACTCACGTAAACTATACATCATACAAAATAATACTTTAATAAAGTACCAATATACACATGCTCCAGGATTCTTCTGTTCTGAGTTAATGAAAAACTCCCTGACAAGTTGATGGTCCTGATTCAAGCACTGATGCATTCAATACCTGAGAAAGAAAAAGCATCTCAAGCCTCTTATGTGATATCTAACTGGCCCTGAGGCATAAGGAGCACTCAAAAGTGGAAAACCTAATGTCCAGGAGCACCGCTTACATAGCAAAGTGGACATAAAAAAAACAGGAGCAGAAAGACTTGACACAGTTTCTCCTGAAAAGCACATTAATGGCAGACAGCAGCAGAGCTCGACCCTTGACAGGCTGTGGAAGCAGTCAGCATTTACAAGGGCACAGTTTCTGTGTTTCTAGCATAAAATATTAATTTATCTTCATCCAAAATGTATATACTGTTGTGTTTCTGTGGCAGCATGGTTTCAGGAAAGTAAAGTTAAAACAAAAGTTTCTTAATAGACCTAAATTTCCGTTGAGAATTTGTTACTTTCAGTTTGGCTACAGGACGAGCTGCTGTTAGTCTTTGGCTTTATGTCGACCAATAATGTCCCATAAGTATATATCAGACTTCAATGGGAACAACCATAGTAAACATTATTTCATTTCATTCTGATTCTACCTTATTTTCAACCTAAAATAAGGGAACTCTGGACCACTGGAACATAAAATCTTTGCACAAAATGAAACCAAAATGAAATTCTTTTTTACTTCCTGTCTGTAGATTTTATTATTAAATAACACTGGGTGAGTATTTAACAAGATAGTTAATTTACTTTCATTTATATAGTTAATAATACCCCCAGTGCGGCTAACTGGGTTATCAAAGGTCGGCCGTGTCTCTCACTGTCTCTGGTGAGAGGTTCATTTAAAAGAACCATTGCTGACTTTCAAAAGAGGACCTGCATAGCCGTCAGCGTGTTTCCCACGATAGCCTGGCAAGCTGTACTAGGTGTACTCTGCCTTCACCCAGAGTCGGCTGAGATGGGCGCCAACCTCCCCGTGACCCTAATTAGGATTAAGCGTTCAGAAAATGAATGAATGAATGAATGAATGAATGGTGAATAGTATCATGTAATTTAGTATAATTTCACCGATTTAAATTGTTAGGTAATATATATATATATATATATATATATATATATATATATATATATATATATATATATATATATATATATATATATATATATATATATATATACATATATATACTATACTACCAGGCTAATTTAAAGTAATTTAACAAACTTAATTAGCAGGCTAATTTAATATAATTTCCAAAAAAAAATCAACTTGTAAATTTCAACTAATTTACAGAGATAAAATAGCCAGCTGATCAAATTTAGCCAACTTAAGTGGCTAAATAGTATAGGCTAATTTAACAAATTTAGCTAGAAAGCTAATTTAATCAAATTCACAAAACTTTACCAGCTGGAATTTACTGGCTGACTAGTATATAAGCTAATTCACAGAACTGACCTAGCCAGCTGGTTACGTTTAGCAAAAGTCACATGGGCAGAGCTTTGGCGGGCAGAGCCGCACCGAATAAAGTTCCTTGTCCAAGCGGTCTATGACATTCTGCCCAGTCCATCAAACCTCTCCATTTGGGGTAGAATAGAGTCTCCCAACTGCCCGCAGTGCCCAGGCAGAGGCACGTTGGAGCACATTCTGAGCTGCTGTCCAGTAGCCCTTGGGCAGGGGCGGTACACCTGGCGCCACAACCAGGTTCTGAAACCCATTGCGGAAGTCATCAGCATGGGAATCAGCAAAAGCAGCAGACGGTCCTGCCCCACCACTCAGTTGATCACCTTTGTGAAGGCGGGTGAGAAGTTGGGAAAAACCGCAGGAGCCAGGAACCCATCGGGGCTACTGGCAACCGCAAAAGACTGGCAGCTGTCTGTTGACCTGGAGAAACAACTCAAGTTCCCCCAGTGTATTGTTTCAACCACCCTGAGGCCAGACATCCTTCTGGTGTCAAAGGAGACAAAGAGCATCATCTTGATGGAGCTCACCGTGCCATGGGAGGACCGACTGGATGAGGCCCATGAGAGAAAGAAGACCAAATATGAAGATCTGGTCGTAGGCTGCCGTAAGCAGGGCTGGAAGGCACAGTGTATGCCCATCGAGGTTGGCTGCAGAGGGTTCGCAGGCCAATCACTCTATAAAACCTTGAGTGTGCTGGGCATTACGGGGATAGAGAGGAGAAGAGCCATCAAGAGGATCACTGAGGAAGCAGAGAAAGCCTCGAGATGGCTGTGGATTAGGAGAGGAGATCCATGGAAAGCAAAAGCCACCTGAACACAAGTCGGGTCTGATCAACCATGGCTGGGTCGCCTGGGCGAGGGTGTCTGATGTTGAAAGACCCGAAACATCCGAGGACCTCAGGTTACATCACTGATGATGTGTTCAGGAGCATCCTGATGATGTATCATAACAATCACTTAGCTGGTGAAACCAGTGGCGACCAGGAATAGACTGGTTGGCAACCAAGAATAGATTGGTGACAACTGGAGAGACAGTGGACAGCACGGAGAGACGGCAACCGGGGCAGGGAGGGTTGGCAGCCCGAACTGCATCTTCTGAGAAGAGGAAACCCAAGAAAGCTACGAATCAACTCATGGAACGATACCCCCAGGGATGCCCGAGAGGGGGGGAGGATGAGCATCCCAGCCTGATGGACCTAGGGTTAACGAACATTGGCAATGGTTAATCGACGATGAGTGTGAAGTGCAGATGTGGAAAGGTCTGCAAGAACAGCCGAGGTCTTAAGATTCATAAGACTCGGATGAAGTGTTTAGAGGGAGAGCAAGCGTCACAACGCACAGGGAACACACCTGGTGAGACACAGGAGGAGCCAGGCCCGGAGATACCCCACAGAGCCAGGAACCTCCAAGTGCCGCAACCAATTCCTCAGAACAGACTTCCGGTGAGGGTTCGAGTCAATTGGCCGCAGGCCTGTAAGACGGCAGTCTGGCAGCAGTTCGACGGGGATGTGGACTCTGTGTTAGAGGCAACAGCGAGGGGAGACGCGGACCGAAGACTTCAAACAATGACCATAATCATCGTTAGTCTGGCTGTGGAAAGGTTCGGAGTAGTGGAGAAGAGGACGGAAAGAGCACCCTTCACCATGAACCAGAGAGCAACAAAAATCCATCGGATCCGGCAGGAGCTCAAGTCCCTTCAGAGGCAGCACAAGGAGGCAAGCGAGGAGCAATGCCCCCCCTTGGTAGAGCTGCGAACCATCTTGAGAAAGAAGCTGTTGACTCTCCGAAGAGCTGAGTGGCACCAGCGGAGGCGAAAGGAAAGAACCAGGAAGCGGGCATCCTTCATTGAAAACCCCTATGGCTTCACCAAGTAACTCTTGGGACAGAAGCGTGGAGGGAGATTGACTTGCTCCAAGGAAGAGATAGATCGGCACATCCAGATCACCTATAGCGATCCTGACAGGCAGCAGGAGCTGGGCCATTGCAACACCCTAATACAACCATCACCCCCCACGAAGGAGTTTGATGGAAGAGAGCCGCTCCTTAAAGAGGTACAGGATGTTGTGAGAAAAGCCCGAACCAGTTCAGCTCCCGGGCCAAGTGGAGTGCCATACAAGGTTTATAAGAACTGTCCCCTGTTACTGAAGCGGCTATGGAAGATCTTGAAAGTCATCTGGAGAAGAGGGAAGGTGGCGCAGCAGTGGCGATATGCTGAGGGAGTCTGGATCCCAAAGGAAGAAAATTCCAAGAACATCGACCAATTCAGGATTATTTCCTTGCTGAGTGTGGAAGGGAAAATCTTCTTCAGCATAGTAGCAAGGCGGTTGACCGACTTTCTGTCCAGCAACAGCTACATCGACACCTCAGTGCAGAAGGGCGGCATATCTGGGGTGCCAGGTTGCCTGGAGCATACGGGAGTGGTGACCCAGCTCATCAGAGAAGCTCGGGAGAACAAAGGAGACTTGGCAGTGCTTTGGCTTGACCTCGCTAACGCCTATGGATCCATCCCACACAAGCTGGTCCAAGCAACCTTGGAGAGGCATCATGTGCCAGGCCAGGTCGCACAACTCATTATGGACTACTACAATCAGTTCAGTATGAGAGTGTCAGCAGGGCTTGTAACATCAGATTGGCACAGAGTCGAGGTTGGGATCATCACAGGCTGTACCATCTCTGTGATCCTTTTTGCCTTGGCAATGAACATGCTAGTCAAGTCTGCTGAAACTCAGTGTCGGGGCCCAAAGTCTGCAACGGGAGTGCGGCAACCACCAATCAGGGCATAGATGGATGATCTTACCATCACCACTGAGTCAGTACCAGGAAGCAGGTGGATTCTGCAAGGGCTGGAAGAGCTGTGTAGATGGGCAAGAATGAGGTTTAAGCCGTAGAAATCGCGGTCACTGGTGCTGAAGAGGGGCAAAGTTGTGGACAGGTTCCGCTTCAGCATCGGTGGGGCACCAATCCCAACTGTCTCTGAAAAACCAGTGAAGAGTCTTGGCAAGGTGTTCAACAGCAGCCTTAAGGATTCAGCATCCATTCAAGAAACCTGTCAGGAGCTGGAGAGCTGGTTGACAACAGTGGACCGGTCTGGGCTACCTGGGAAGTTCAAGGCCTGGATTTATCAACATGGCATCCTGCCCAAAGTGCTGTGGCCTCTACTCATCTACGAGGTTCCAATTGCGATCGTGGAGGGCCTAGAGAGGAAGGTTAGCAGTTTCCTCAGGAGGTGGCTGGGTCTGCCTAGGAGTCTTAGTAGCATCGCTCTCTATGGACGCAACACCAAGCTCCAACTGCCTCTGGGATCACTAGAGGAGGAGTTTAAGGTGACAAAGGCAAGAGAAGTGATGATGTACCGGGACTCCAGCGACCCTAAGGTGGCCCAGGCAGGGGTCAGAGTGAAAATCGGGAGGAAGTGGAGAGCCGATGAAGCTGTCACAAACGCTGAATTGCGGATACGACACAGAGCCCTGGTCGGAGCAGTGACCCACGGTAGGGCTGGTCTGGGAACATGTACAACGCCACAGTATGAGAAGGCCAAGGGGAAGGAGAGACGGCGATTGGTGCAGGAGGAGGTGAGGGCAGAAGTGGAGGAGAGGAGGAGCAGCAGAGCAGTCGGCCTAAGGCAGCAGGGTGCCTGGACAAGGTGGGAGCAGGCCATGGAACGAAAAGTCACATGGGCAGAGCTTTGGCGGGCAGAGCCGCACCGAATAAAGTTCCTTGTCCAAGACATTGACATTCTGCCCAGTCCATCAAACCTCTCCATTTGGGGTAGAATAGAGTCTCCCAACTGCCCGCAGTGCCCAGGCAGAGGCACGTTGGAGCACATTCTGAGCTGCTGTCCAGTAGCCCTTGGGCAGGGGCGGTACACCTGGCGCCACAACCAGGTTCTGAAACCCATTGCGGAAGTCATCAGCATGGGAATCAGCAAAAGCAGCAAACGGTCCTGCCCCACCACTCAGTTGATCACCTTTGTGAAGGCGGGTGAGAAGTTGGGAAAAACCGCAGGAGCCAGGAACCCATCGGGGCTACTGGCAACCGCAAAAGACTGGCAGCTGTCTGTTGACCTGGAGAAACAACTCAAGTTCCCCCAGTGTATTGTCTCAACCACCCTGAGGCCAGACATCCTTCTGGTGTCAAAGGAGACAAAGAGCATCATCTTGATGGAGCTCACCATGCCATGGGAGGACCGACTGGATGAGGCCCATGAGAGAAAGAAGACCAAATATGAAGATCTGGTCGTAGGCTGCCATAAGCAGGGCTGGAAGGCACAGTGTATGCCCATCGAGGTTGGCTGCAGAGGGTTCGCAGGCCAATCACTCTATAAAACCTTGAGTGTGCTGGGCATTACGGGGATAGAGAGGAGAAGAGCCATCAAGAGGATCACTGAGGAAGCAGAGAAAGCCTCGAGATGGCTGTGGATTAGGAGAGGAGATCCATGGAAAGCAAAAGCCACCTGAACACAAGTCGGGTCTGATCAACCATGGCTGGGTCGCCTGGGCGAGGGTGTCTGATGTTGAAAGACCCGAAACATCCGAGGACCTCAGGTTACATCACTGATGATGTGTTCAGGAGCATCCTAGAGATGTATCATAACAATCACTGACTAACTAATTTTAGCAAAATTACACAACTTAAGTGGCTAGCTAAGATAGCAAAGTTTATTTAAGTTAATTTACAAAATTGAACTCAGCAGCAGCAGCATTATCAGCTGTTGCTTGGTCCGGAGTTGGGTCCTTGGGTGTGACAGCCGAAGCAGTCCAGACGTCTCTCTCTCCAGTCACTTCCTCCAGCTCTTCTGGAGGGACACGAGGTGCTCTCAAGCCAGTTTATAGACATAATCCTTCCAGTGTGTTCTGGGTCGACCATGGGGTCCACAAATCACATGTGGACAGATAGGGTGAACTCCCCTTTCCATGATCCTGTAGTGTGTAGAGCTGTTTGAGTGCTGTAGCTGGGATGAAAAGGTTCAAACATCTGTTGGATCCTCTTCTCCAGAAATAAATAGACATTCTCCTGTAAGCAGAGGAGTGTGATTCCACGATAGGGAGAACACACCCTCTGGTCCTCCATTTTAAAAAGAGGATCTACCAACCAGGCTTTTCAATCAAAAAGGTACAGTCCCTGATGACCACGCAATATTGCAGAAGATTGACACCAAAAACAGTCTAACAACATCCAAAGCCATGAAGTATTTAGGGCAGATTTCATCCACACCCGGAGCCCTGCCAATGTGGATTTTTTTTTTAAACTACCTTGGCGATCTTAACCCCAGTGACGAGTGGACTCTCCTTTTGAATTCCCTTGGCTATTTCTCCTCCATGAAGGGTATGTAAGAGGGATTGAGGAGGTACATGAAATATCCCTTCCACCTTTCAACAACCCAGTCAAGGTGAGCAGCTTCTCACTTCCACTGTGAACAGTGTTTGTGGGGTAGTCAGTTTCCAGGCACTTATTCAACTCCTCCTACTCCTGCCTAGGTTGCAAAATGTTTGGCTTGCCAGTACTTGTCTGCCAGCTTTGAGTCCTTTTTGTCAACCAGGGAGAACCCCAACATGTGGACATCAAGACACTAATACCTACATTGCTCCCAGCCTCCCCAATGTTCATCTCCAAAATAGAATAAGGTCCAGTCCCTCTCAAGAGGGCTGGTTCCAAGACTGCTTCCCCACCAGAGAGGTGACATTCAATGTCCCAAGAGCCAGAGTCAGTAACCAAGTATTGGTCTGACAGAACCCGTCCCTTGGCTGACACCTAGCTCACATTGCACCCGACCCCTATAGCCACAGGTATTTTCTTCAGACAGGGCTCAGCTGGGCTCCATAAACATAATTTTGACCACTAGGAGCTCACTTTCAAGCCATTTCCCCAGACCTGGCTGCAGAGCTAACCCACATCAAGGCAAAGGAAACTGAGTTTTGGACCTGTTTTTCTTGGGTGACCCTACCAAGGGCATAATGACCTTGACAACATATCTCATAACATCATTAGGACATGCAAACCTTTCCATCATAGTAAGGTGCAGATTCAAGGAGATGCAGCAGAATTGAACTAGCAAATTAATTATCTTCATCGGTATCATACATCTTTATGGGCAGTAGCTAGACCCAGCTTGAAGCCAGTCTAGAATGAAGAGGTAAGACACCTCCTTCCCTCCCCTAGTCTGGGTGCTCACCTTGGGTAAGTGACAGTACACCCTTAGTCAGTGCTGTAGTGGTCAAAAAATAAGTGAGTACATGATGGCAGCGAAGCGACCGAGGTGCGCAGCAGCACCTCATCCACGAAGTGGGCTGAGGTGCGCGGAGCGTGGGGAGGGTATGGCTTTGGCTTTGAAACTATTTATCACTTCATCTCCACTGTTTCTTTACACCGTCGTGGAAATTTACGTTGATCAGCTTTAAAGTAGATCAAATTAAGTCAGTACACGCAACTCAGTCACTAAAACAAGTTTGTACACGGCATGTAACGGTGTGTATCCAGCACTACAGCACTGCCCTTAGCCCTCCTTACCAAGGTTACAGTGTACATGTACAACAATCGTGGTGAATACCCTCTAGGTAGTGCTTCCTACCCTATTCTCTTGTTAGAGGAAGAAGCTACTGATACTGCTTGTGTCATAAAATGGGGGCAAAGGAAAGATCTTTTCCAGTTTGGCACACAGTATTCACTTGTGGTTTGGCGTCATGTGAATTACATTAGCTTTGTTAGCCAACCACTATGGAATTGGAAATCCCTAGTGGTTGCCCGCCCTAGGGCAACCAAGTAAGTAAGATCTTTATCATCTTCCAGGCAGCAGCTTCAGCAGTGAGGTTCAGATGTCCTTCTCCTCATCCACTTTATCTGGCTCTTAGATGGGGGCACTAAGGCATTTCCAGACCAGCCAAGAAGCATAGTCTCTCTAATATGTTCTGCATCACTATAGGATCTCTTTCCAGTTGGATATGTCAACACCATACCAGGAAGGTTTGGGAGAAGTTCTAATCAGATGTCTGAGAGACCCCAACTGGCTCCTGTGAATGCAGAGAAGCAGTGGTTCTACTCCGAGCTCCTCTTAGATTACAGAACTTCTCACCTTCTTGCAAGTTAGTTAAATTGAGCAAAATTAACTGACTGGCTAACCTAAAATAATATATAAAATTTAATTATCTAATTTGCCTAAAGGAGCAGAACTTCACCTACCAGTCAACATACACTAATACAAAAAAAAAAAAAAAAACTTCACTACCTGGTTAATTCACCCTTTACAAATGTTACATATGGAAGTTAGAAGATGAAAATTGCCCCGTGAAACCACAAAAGCATGACAAACCACGACATACAAGATATACAATTTAATAATATGAACAAAATAAGACAGAATAAGTTATAGTTTAAACCTAAACAAAACACAGAAATACAACAAGAGTCATAAAATAAAGATAGTCACCAAGCAGCTGGAGTATAATTTAGAGACAATGCATGTGCTGGCAGTAAAAGGCTTGGAATCTCGTGTATCGAAAGAAACGAATGATGAAAATACTTGCGTTGGCTCTGGATGAAGGTGGATGATGGACTTGGGTGATGAAGTCTTGAACGAAACTTGGACAAAGCACATTGGACAATCCGCCTTAGATGATTTTCCTTAGATGGTCCGTTCGAGCCAGTTGGCAATAGGTCCTTATATAAATTCCCTAATTTTCAGGAAAGTTCCATTCTGGAATATTCTAATCACCTGACCCGTCACCAGGGCGCATGCACAACTAGGTCCATCTTGAAGTTTCCCTAATATGCTGGAAAGTTCCAGACCCAATTAGACTACACAGGCAAAAAACAGTGACCCAAAAACAGGTGAGTCACCATTTATAGCACACCAATATAATATAATTACATACAACGTTTATACAGCCATTATATTTATATTTACATTTATGCATTTATTTACATGCCCATAAGACAAAATATACTCATTAGCCAATTCATGCTCATTTAAAAAAATATTAGCAATCTAAGGAAAACAATATTTGATTATTTCACTGATATCACAACTTGAGTAACTTGGTCAGTGATGGGTGTTTTCTAACTGATCAGACTGTGATGCAACACAGTACACAGAACAATTACTTTCCTATATGAAGAACATCTGTGTGAAAATGCATTAAGAAGACAGAATAAAACCAGAGGATGAGTAAGATCAGGTTAAAGTTTACGAGTGGAGATTGATGAATATTTAACGATGGTTGATGAACACTACATAAGAGGAAAAACTTGCTGAGTTTTATTCTGGGTACTGCTCGAACCGTTCAGAGCTTGGCAGTCAGTGACAGTACAGCTGTGTGTGCTGACAGTGGGTGAGAAGAATCGCTTAATCTGTCTCTCTCTGTCGATACCAAGCACACTGTACATTTTTGTTTAGCACCATTATTGCACTCTTAGGTGTGTTCTTAAAATATTGTATGATATAAATTTAAAAATGGAGGTGAACTATGGTGACTTTCACACCTGAGATCTTAATCCTAATTCCGAAAAAGTCGAAATATTAAAAAAATAGATAAATATAGACACACACTCGTCCACAGGCATAAACACACACACACACACACACACACACACACACACACACACACACACACACACACAAGCACGGGCAGTGGTGGCCAGGTGGTAAAGGTGCTGATCCTAAGGTTAGGGGTTCAAGCCACACTCTCAACAGATTGTCACTGTCTCCCCAGTGCACAAACAGGGTTATCAAAGGCCAAGCATGTCTCTCACTGTCTGTGAGGTATGTAAATGAACCTTTGCTGATTTTCGACAAAAGTGGGCTGCATAACCATCTGCATGTTTCTGCCCTGTGATGGTCTGACCTATTTGGGGAGTACTCTGCACTCGCCCAGAGACGGCTGGGATGGGTGCCAGCCTCCCCAGTACCCTAATTAGGATTAAGCGGTTACAGAAAATGAAATGAAATGAAAAGCACACACACACACACACACACACACACACACACACACACACACACACATACAGACACACTCACACACACAAACACATACACACACACACATGTGCATGCATATACAGACATGCATACATACACACAGACGCGCGTACACACACACACACAAATTCCAAAAAAATCAAAATATTAAAAATAGATAGATAGATAGATAGATAGATAGATAGATAGATAGATAGATAGATAGATAGATAGAGAGATAGATAGATAGATAGATAGATAGATAGATAGATAGATAGATAGATAGATAGGTGGTGGGTGGGTGGGAAGGATGCATAGATGGGTGGGAAGGATAGCTGGATCACTAATGGTGGAAGGATTGATGGATGGATGTGTTGACAGAAGGATGGAAGGATGAAAAGGTGTGTAGGTTGGATGGATGGATGGATGAATGGATGGTCAGTTGTTTTGCTATGGAAGGACATGCTAACCACAGAGCCACTGTACTGCTTCTCCTAAATGTTTTTTTTTTGTGTGTGTGTGAACAGTATGAACCATTTGTGGCAAATGATTCATGGCATCATCATACTGTATTTACGGCACAATGAGGATGTTTTATCATCAGGTGCACTGACTCACTCATGGGTTCACTGTTACAGAGCTAAAACACACAGCAGAGACACAATGAATATCTTCTACATGTACAATTCATTCAGTTAAATCTTTATTTTGCTCTTTTTTCTCTAGTTTTTTATCCATCCATTGACAAACAGTATTTCATTTATACTGCACTGGAGCTGTACGTGGATATTTCATTTTAGGATGGATGGATGGATGGATAGATAGATAGAAAAAAATCTTGGGATTGTACAAGGCTGTGTCAGTTTCCGTGTAACATATGAACACACACACACACACACACATAGACACGCACACACCTACTCACACACACACACACTTACACAAGCATAAACATACACACACACACGTGCACAAGTACACACACACACACACACACACACACACACACACACACACACACATACATATGCACAAGGACACAGACCCACACAAATAGACATACATACATACGCACACACACACACACACACACACACACACACACATAAACTCACACACACACGCAAACGCACACACATACACACACCTGTATGCACGCATAAACACACATATGCACACGCACACACATACACATGAAAAAACACACACACCTGTATGCACGCATAAACACACACGAATGCAAGCGCACACACACCACACACACATAGAGACATGCATACACACACACACACAGATACGCATGCATAGACACACACTCACTCACACACATGCACAAGCACATACATGCACACACAAAGACACACATGCATGCACACAGACATACACACATGCAGATGCGCACCTACACAAACACACACGCACACAGACACGCATACATACAGAGACATACACACACATATACACATGCACACGAATACACATGCATACACACATACACACACATACACACACACACACAGAGACATGCATACTCACACAAGCACACAAAGAGACACACACACGCAAACGCACACATACACACACAAACACACATCTGCACATGCACACACACATGCACACGTATACACACATACACGTATGCATACACACACTTACACACACACACACACACACACACACACACACACACACACATGTTCATTTGCATTTACAGTATTTAGTAGAACCTCCATCGATGAATACACTAGGCCCTCATTTTTCACGATGGTTCGGTTCCTGCCCTTCCAGCAGATCAAGAAATTCCATGTCTGTTATTCTTAGATAAACCATAATATCGTTTGGGAAGTTTTGGACACAGGCTATGGGCTCTCCAACCAATCAGAAGTAAGAAATAATTCCGGTGTAAAATAGTGAACCTTTCTTTCCATAGTTACTGTCAGGAAGAGGAGTCTTCACTTCCACTGGAAAAGCATATTCTCAGTGTCACAACAAACAGGTCTTCCTTCTTGATTATTATTATTATCATTTTTATTATTATTATTATTGGGCAGTGGTGGTCTAGTGGTATGGGGCGCTGGATCACTGATCCAAAGGTTGGGGGTTCGAGTCCAACTCTCCACAAGGTTGTCACTGCCCCCCCCCCCCCCCCCCCCCCCAGTGCAGCTAACTAAGTAGCAAAGGCCGGCCATGTCTCTCACTGTCTATGGTGTGAGGCATGTAAAAGAACCATTGCTGACATTCGACAAGAGTAGCTGCATAGCCGTCGGCGTGTTTCCGCCCTGCGATGGCCTGGTGAGCGGTCCAGGGTGTACTCTGCCCTCGCCCGGAGTTGGCTGGGATGGGCACCAGCCTCCCCCAACCCTAATTAGAATGAAGTGGTTACAGAAAATGAACTGATTATTATTATTATTATTATTATTATTATTATTATTATTATTATTATTATTATCATAAGTCATTTGTAGAGAGTGGGCCATTGGGTTGCTGTCTGTGTGCGTCTATCTGTGTGATTTCCTGGTTGTACCCTGCCCTTGTCCAAATTCAGCTGAGATGGACACCAGCTTCCCCACAACCATAATTTGGATTAAGCGGCTCATAAAATAAATGAATGAATGAAACATTTTTTTTTATAATATTTACATTTATAATATTTAATATATATAAATAATATAATATTTATATATATATATATATATATATATATTTATATATATATATATATATATATATATATATATATATATATATATATAACACACACACACACACACACACACACACACACACACACACAGCATATATAATTGTAGTATTATTGTATTATTGTTAGTAGTAGTATTTTGTATTTGAGGAGTAAGGCTGCAGAGGAAACTATAAAGTAAGGAACTTGTTTTGCTGTAAATGAATAAAAAGCACAGTGTTGTTTCGTAATAAATAAATAAAAGTGAACTTAAACATTTCTAGACATAGTGTTATTTAAAAATAATCGACTTTGTTGAGGTAAGTGGAACTCGGCTTCATTGCACCATTTCACTGTTGATCATTTTCCTGTATCAGAAGGGCTGACGTGTCAAGTTCTCCGCATAACACGTGGATGATTTAGTAACATGCTGTTATGCGGTTAATGAAAGCCGTATTTCCTCTTCGCCTGCACAGGTACTGTATCATATGTAATTACTACTCTTATTTTAGTGGCTCTGTGAATAGAAGACATTTACTGAAATAAAACTATTTTGGTTTTCCTAACTTTCTTACTAATTGCTCTGCGGAGGATAAGGATGACTCCCAAAGCTGGCTTTATTAAAAATCATGACTGTTCTCAGAACACAGGATCTAGTCATTAAGAATTAAGTACAGGAAAAGTGAATAAAGACTGAAGTTTTCTGTTAAAAGAATAAAGTAGTTTTACTTAATTAGTGTTCCTTAGAGACTGTCGACAGGGTGAGGTGGGGTGTGGTTGGCACATATTTATATCTTTTTTCATCCCAGGTGTCCCCACAAAGATAGGAATCCCTTCCAGCTGGCTCACAGACATGGTCATAAGAAATCAGTTTAACTTTCCAGTTATCGTTCTTCTTCTTCTTCTTTTCCTTGCGGCTGTTACCTTCAGGGGTCGCCACAGCGAATCATCTGCCTCCATCTCACCCTATCCTCTGCATCTTCTTCTCTTACACCAATTACCTTCATGTCCTCCTTCACCACATGCATGAATCGTCTCTTTGGTCTTCCTCTCGGCCTTCTGCCTGGTAGTTCCAACCTCAGCATCCTATTACCAATATACTCACTATCCCTCCTCTGTACATGTCCAAACCATCTCAATCTAGCCTCTCTGACTTTGTCTCCAAAACATCTTACATGTGCTGTCCCTTTGATGTACTCATTCCTGATCCTAACCATCCTCGTTACTCCTAAAGAGAACCTCAACATTTTCATCTCTGCTACCTCCAGCTCTGCCTCCTGTCTTTTCCCCAGAGCCACTGTTTCTAAACCATACAACATCGCTGGCCTCATCACCGTCTTGTACACTTTTCCTTTCATTTCTTGCCGATACCTTCCTATCACACATCACACCGGAAACTTTCCTCCAACCATTCCAACCTGCCTGCACGCGCTTCTTCACCTCTTTTCCACACTCTCCATTGCTCTGGATTGTTGGAGATATACCTTTAACAGCTTATCAGACTGTTGCAGGATCAACACACACTACCATTCACACTCCCACATAGGGGCAACTTGAGACGACTAGTTAACTAAATGTTTATGTTTTTGGGCTGTGGGAGAAAACTGGAGTGCCCGGACGAAACCCACGCAAGTATGAGGAGAGCATGAAAATTCCATAGAGATGTACTGTCGCCAAGCTAAAACTAAAGCCCAGGCCCTTCTTGCTTTGACGTGGACATAATAACCACTTCGCCAGCCTGTCACTTTCCAGTTATCATATGAATCATAATTTAACAATAAAAAATCATGTGTATTAGTATTCACCCCTACACACATTCAAACTATTTCCACTGTGAGCACTGCAGCCTGGAATGAAAAAACAACATAAAACCATATTTGTAAACCTTTTTGCCTTCTTCAAAGTAATACATCACTTCCTTTCAGACAGTTATGCTTGGAAGAATGATGTTTGTTTTTATTTCTACTCGATCCTCTCTATAAATCAATCAGTCAATCAATCAATCAGTGAATCAATAGAACAACAATTTGTTGTATTTGTTGTAAAATTTGTTGTACAATTTGTTGTAATTTGTTTGTAAAAGCTGAGCAGGAATGTAAAATGATCGGGCTAATAGGAGTTACAGTAGAATAAACTTATGACTTCCTGCTGTGTCAGCATCCTGTGCCGTGTGTATTTCATCGACATACTGTAAGTTCGCTACACGTATTGCTGTTTATGTGTTATTCAGACACTTAGTCTTGTCAGAAAGCCACCTCCCACAGTCCTGGTTGTACAGTTCTTGAGTGAATGCTTGGGGCAGCCCTGAGGCCACTGGAGTGCGAAAGTCCCTGAGCAAAGGATCCACCAATATGGATCATCATCAGAAGAGGAGCTAGACTTGCTCTAATTGGCTCTGCAGTGTTAGCAGGTACAGTGATGGTATGAGTTCAATCACACCGGACAGCATAATCGAACAGAAACGGCTCCAGAGGAAACCCACTACTGCTGCAGTTCATCAGAATCCTACACCAGAAAAACTTCTGTACCAAGACACCGCTGCAAAAAATTCCACACAGTTTAACACAATCACAACATTTATTTACCGTGTTTTTCAGACTACAGGTATACCTCAACTTAAGTTGTTTCAAGTTAATTTGCTCTCAATTATACGTCGGTTTTCAAATATATATAGAAATATTAAAAAATAAAAATAAAGTTTACGTCATTATAATCAGACATATTATATTTTATATATATATATACACAGTCGGCCCTCTACTTACGAAAACCTCTGAATACGAAAAATCCAGGTTACGAAAAACATTTTCCTAAATTATCGCCCTCTGTATACGAAACAACCTCTTCTTACAAAAAGCGCCAAAATGCGCCATTCAAAAAATGCGCGAGTTGCTGTCTCATTGATGGGCACCAAAATCCCGCCCTACCAGCTTCCCATTGGCCTCCCATTGGCCTCCCATTGGCCAGGAGGGAGCTGAATCTCCATAGTACTGTACCCATAAGCTTGTTCGTCACACGCGTAAAGGAGAGCTATAATGTTGGTTCGTGAGTTTCGTGAGTTTTCAGAGTACCCATTGCAGCTTATTTGAGGAGGTCCAGATGAGCCACGCCCTGTCTCAAAAGCTCCGCATTCGGCCAAGAAGCATTTTTGTGCACGGAAGTGGGTGGTGCCACAAGACCTCCGATCTCGTAAGGAAGCAAGTTAATATTGAATCCGGACCTCTGATCTCTCGAGGAAGCAAGCTAATATTGAATCCGGACCTCAGATCCTTCAAACAGGTAATTCCGCTTTAAATACAACACCTCAACTCAAAAGCTCCATTGGTTGCACGCTGTGTGTGGGCGGAGCCCGCATTCGGCAGAGCGCGCACTCAGAGAGAGAGAGAGTTTTGTGCGTGTGTGTGTGTGTGTGTGTGTGTGTGTGTGTGTGTGTGTGTGTGTGTGTGTGTGTGTGCATGTGTACATGCGTGAATAAAAATGTTTAATAATGGTTTAATTAATAAATATGTTAATAAAATGGTTTAATACGTTAATAAATTGTTTAAATGGTTTAATAAATAATTTTCTTTTACTTTTAACACATATTTCATACATATTTCATACAAAATTGGTGTACTTTTATCATTTTTAAAGGATTTATGGGGTAGTCTTGGGAGCCTTGGAACGAATCACGCGTTTTACATGTAAAATGCGCCTCTACTTACGAAAACTCCAGGCTCCGAAAAAGGCAGCGGATTAATTTCGTAAGTAGAGGGCCAACTGTATGTATATATATATATATATATATATATATATATATATATATATATATATATATATATATACACACACACACACACACACACACACACACACACACAGTGGAGCCTCAGTACTCGAACTTAATCTGTTCCAAACGGCTGCTTGGATTCCTATTTGTTCAGATTCCCAATCCGCTTTTCCCATTACAAATAATGTAAATGGTCTTAATCCGTTCCATCATCTTTTGAACAGAAGTTAACGGTACCGTAACTCATACCATAGGTGGGCAAATTAAGTGAAAAAATTATTGAATATACTAGTCCTAAAGTCCTAGTAAAGAAAAACCAAAGATCCCTATCTCAAAAAAATTAGCATATTTTATCCGACCAATAAAAAAAGTGTTTTTAATCCAAAAAAGGTCAACCTTCAAATAATTATGTTCAATTATGCACTCAATACTTGGTCAGGAATCCATTTGCAGAAATGACTGCTTCAATGCGGCGTGGCATGGAGGCAATCAGCATGTGGCACTGCTGAGGTGTGATGGAGGCCCAGGATGCTTCGATAGCGGCCTTAAGCTCATCCACAGTGTTGGGTCTGGTGTCTCTCAACTTTCTCTTCACAATATCCCACAGATTCTCTATGGGGTTCAGGTCAGGAGAGTTGGCAGGCCAAATGAGCACAGTAATACCATGGTCAGTAAACCATTTACAGTGGTTTTGGCACTGTGAGCAGGTGCCAAATTGTGAAGAAAAATGAAATCTTCATCTCCATAAAGCTTTTCAGCAGATGGAAACATGAAGTGCTCCAAAATCTCCTGATAGTTAGCTGCATTGACCCTGCCCTTGATAAACACAGTGGACCAACACCAGCAGCTGACATGGCACCCCAGACCATCACTGACTGTGGGTACTTGACACTGGACTTCAGGCATCTTGGCATTTCCTTCTTCCCAGTCTTCCTCCAGACTCTGTCACCTTGATTTCCGAATGACATGCAAAATTTGCTTTCATCCGAAAAAAAGCATTTTGGACCACTGAGTCCAGTGCTGCTTCTCTGTAGCCCAGGTCAGGCGATTCTGCCGCTGTTTCTGGTTCAAAACTGGCTTGACCTAGAAAGTGCCGCACTTGTATCCCAGTCCACTGCTTCCACAGGTCCCCAAAGGTCTGGAATCGGACCTTCTCCACAATCTTCCTCAGGGTCTGGTCACCTCTTCTGGTTGTGCAGCGTTTTCTGCAACACTTTTTCCTTCCCACAGACGTCCCACTGAGGTGCCTTGATACAGCACTCTGGGAACAGCCTATTCGCTCAGAGATTTCTTTCTGTCTTACCCTCTTGCTTGAGGGTGTCAATGATGGCCTTCTGGACAGCAGTCAGGTCGGCAGTCTTACCCATAATTGCGATTTTGAGTAATGAACCAGGCTGGGAGTTATTAAAAGCCTCAGGAATCTTTTGCAGGTGTTTAGAGTTAATTGGTTGATTCAGATGATTAGGTTAATAGCTCATTTAGAGTAACTTTTCATGATATGATGACACACTAAGTACTCTACCATCTGTGTCCCTGATCACATTAGCTGTAGTTGTCCAGTCATCTGGAAGCACTTCCTGACCACCCAAAGCCTGTTTCAACTCCTCCTTAAAGACAACACAATACTCTTCCTTTTTCAGCTTCCACCACTTTGTCGTCTGCTCTGCCTTTGCCTTCTTCATCTTCCTCACCATCACAGCATCATCCTGGACACCACCATCCTATGCTGTCTGGCAACACTGTCATCCACTATTACTTTGCAGTCACTGACTTCCTTTAAATTACATAGTCTACAATGGACGTAGTCTACCTGTGTGCTCCTACCTCCACTTTTATAAGTCACCCTATGCTCCTGTCTCTTCTGGAAGAAAGTATTCACCACAGCCATTTCCATCCTTTTTGCAAAATCTATCAACATCTGTCCTTCTGTGTTCCTGTCCTGGATACCATACCTGCCGATCACTTCCTCATCCCCTCTGCACCAATGACCACTCTTTCTCCTCTGGGGGTACTCCGCATCACTTCATCTAATTCACTCCAGAATCTCTCCTTCTCTTCTCGCTCACATCCTGCCTGTGAGGCATAAGCACTAACAACATTGAACACCACGTCTTCAATTTCTAACTTGAGACTCATCACACTGTCTCACACTCTTTTCACTTCTAGAACATTACTGGCCAACCCGTCCTTCAAGATGACTCCTACTCCATTTCTCTTCCCATCCACACCATGATAAAACAGCTTAAACCCTTCTCCTAAACTTCTAGTCTTGCTACCTTTCCACCTGGTCTCCTGAACACACAGTATGTCCACCTTCCTCCTCTGCATCATGTCAGCCAGCTCTCTATCTTTTCCTGTCATAGTTCTAACATTCAAAGTACCTACTCTCAGTCCTAGACTCATGCCTTTCCTCTTCTTTCTCCTCCTACGGATAGACATCTCCTTTTTCAAACCACAGTAGCCCAGTTTTCACCAGCACCCTGTTAGCTAACAGCACTGATGGTGGTTGTTCTTAACCCGGGCCCCAACCGATCCGGTATGACATTCTTATTTGTGACTCGCATTGTAAACTTGGGATTGGTTTTATGTCAGATGCCCTTTCTGACACAACTCTCTGCATTTATCCAGGCTTAGGACCGGCGTGAGGAAGAACACTGGCTTGTGCCCCCCCCCCCCCCCATGGCTGCATTTATATATAGATACATACATATATATAGAGGATTTTCTGAGTAGATCCTTCCGTTGGAGAGTGCTCAATAATTTTTGGTGGAGCAAATAACAATAAAAATAAAAATAAAAGGACAGGACAAAGACTTTCTATTGAAACTCCATTTATCACTACAGATCTGTTTCGAGGGGTGGTGAATCCATCCTCTCTCTTCAGGTGATTATAGAAGAATGATTACAAAGTGCTGGGGGCGGTACTATGCCGATAAACATGGCGTCCTCTAGATGGGGTGATGCACATTATGTATTCGGGGGCGGGTTCTCTTAAATATTGGTATCAATACATGCATATATGTGCATACATTTTTTACATACCTGTGAACTCATATATGTACACACACATATATATATATATATTTACACAGTGATACCTCAACTCACGAACATAATTGGTTCCCAGAAAGTGTGTGTAAGGCGAAAAGTTCGTCTTCCGAACATTTATAAGAAACCATTAAAATGAGAATAATCCGTTCCCAGGTCCCCATAAAACATAATTTTCTACTAAATAAGCCTTAAAACTACACAAAAATATACCTTATTTTCTGTATAATAAATGTGCTATTGTATTGTAATTAAAGAAATAAACTGTACTGTATAATAAAGTGGTTTTATTTACCTTTGTGATGGTAGTTGATGGCTTGATGGAATGGAGTGGGAGGAGGAGGGAGGGAGGGACTTACTGTTTGGAAGGAGTGTTTGGAAACGCCTACTGTTTGGAAACACCCTTCGCCACACACGCACCCTTAATAGCTTCCTTGTTCTTAAGGATGGTCGCAATGGTAGACTTAGCGTACTGGTACTGGGATGCTGAGTCACACAAACGCAAACCTCGTTCGTGTTTTTCAATGATCTCCGCCTGTGGTGGGGTCTTTTTCGGTCCCATAATAGCAAAAGTACACTCAATATGGTCCAAAATGTCTAGCAAACACAAACCACTTCCGCATTCAAAGAAAGGGGGTGGCGAACTGTGACGCCATGAGCGTGCGTCAGCTTCTCGTGGCCGCCACCGTGGCGCTGTTCGACCACGTGGCTTGATTCGTCCGCCGAAAACTAGTTCGTCAGCAGAGACTATATGCTCGCAAATTTAATGTTCTTGAGGCGAAAAGTTCGTGAGCTTAAGCTGTTAAATCAGCGGAGGTTTTACTGTATATATATATATATATATATATATATATATATATATATATATATATATATATATATATATATATATATATAGGTATCCACACATACACACTTACACACACATATATATATACATACACATACATATCCATATACTTTTATATATATATATATATATATATATATATATATATATATATATATATATATATATATATATAAATATATATACATACACATACATACATCTTCTTCTTCTTCTTCTTCTTTTACTTTCGCTGCTCCTTCAGGGGTCGCCACAGCAAATCATCCGCCTCCACCTCACCCTGTCCTCCATCTTCTTTTCTGACTCCAACGACCTTCATGTCTTCCTTCACCACATCCATAAATCTCTTCTTCGGTCTTCCTCGAGGCCTTCTGCCTGGTAGTTCCAACCTCAGCATCCTACTGCCAATATACTCACTATCCCTCCTCTGTACATGTCCAAACCATCTCAATCTAGCCTCTCTGACTTTGTCTCCAAAACATCTTACGTGGGCTGTCCCTCTGATATACTCATTTCTGATCCTATCCATCCTCGTTACTCCCAGGAGAACCTCAACATTTTCATCTCCGCTACCTCCAGCTCTGCCTCCTGCCTTTTCCTCAGCGCCACTGTTTCTAAGCCATACAACATCGCTGGCCTCACCACCATCTTGTACACTTTTCCCTTCATTCTTGCTGACACTCTCCTATCGCACATCACACCGGATACTTTTCTCCAACCATTCCAGCCTGCCTGCACACGCTTCTTCACCTCTTTTCCACACTCTCCATTGCTCTGGATTGTTGAGCCTAAGTACTTAAAATCCTCCACCTTCGTTATCTCTGCTCCCTGTAACATCACCGTTCCTCCTGGGTCCTTCTCATTCACACACATGTATTCTGATTTTCTGAGGCTAACCTTCATTCCTCTCCTTTCCAGGGCATACCTCCACCTCTCTAGATTTTCCTGCACTTGTTCTCTGCTCTCACTACAGATCACGATGTCATCTGCAAACATCATAGTCCATGGAGATTCTTGTCTCACCTCGTCTGTCAGCCTGTCCATCACCATAGCAAACAAGAATGGGCTCAGAGCTGACCCTTGATGCAGTCCCACCTCCACCTTGAATTCGTCGGTCACACCGACAGCACACCTCACCACTGTCTTACATCTCTCATACATGTCCTGCACCACTCTAACATACTTCTCTGCCACTCCAGACTTCCTCATGCAATACCACAGTTCTTCTCTTGGCACCCTGTCATATGCTTTTTCCAGATCCACAAAGGCACAATGTAGCTCCCTCTGACCTTCTCTGTACTTCTCTATTAACATCCTCAAGGCAAACATTGCATCTGTGGTGCTCTTTCTTGGCATGAAACCAAACTGTTGTTCACAAATGCTGACCTCTGCCCTTAGTCTAGCTTCCACTATTCTTTCCCATAACTTCATCGTATGGCTCATCAACTTTATCCCTCTGTAGTTGCTGCAACTCTGCACGTCTCCCTTGTTCTTAAAAATGGGCACCAGCACACTTCTCCTCCACTCCTCCGGCATCTGCTCACTCTCTAGTACCTTGTTGAATGTTCTTGTCAGAAAATCTACTGCTACCTCTCCTAGACACTTCCATACCTCCACAGGTATATCATCAGGACCAACTGCCTTTCCATTCTTCATCCTCTTCAATGCCCTTCTCACTTCACCCTTACTGATCTTAGCTACATCCTGCTCCTCAATGGTTACCTCTTCTACTCTTTTTCTCTCTCATTTTCCTCATTCATCAGCTCTTCAAAGTACTCTTTCCATCTTCCCAGCACACTTCTGTCATTAGTCAATACAGTTCCCTCTCTGTCCTTTATCAATCTAACTTGCTGCACGTCCTTCCCATCTCTATTTCTCTGCTGTGCCAACCTGTATAGATCATTTTCTCCCTCTTTACTATCCAACCTATCATACAAGTCATCATACGCCCTCTGTTTGGCCTTCGCCACTGCTACTTTCGCCTTACGCTGTGTCTCCCTGTACTCCTGTTTACTCTCTTCGGTCCTCTCAATGTCCCACTTCTTCTTGGCTAACCTTTTCCTTTGTACACACTCCTGCACTTCCTCATTCCACCACCAAGTCTCCTTATCTACTTTCCTTCCAGAGGACACACCAAGTACTCTCCTACCTGTGTCCCTGATCACATTTGCTGTGGTTGTCCAGTCATTTGGAAGCACTTCCTGGCCACCCAAAGCCTGTTTCAACTCCTCCTTGAAGACAACACGACACTCTTCCTTTTCAGCTTCCACCACTTTGTCTTCTGCTCTGCCTTTGCCTTTTCACCTTTCTCACCATCAGAGTCATCCTGCACACCACCATCCTATGCTGTTTGGCAACACTCTCACCCACGATGACTTTGCAGTCACTGACTTCCTTCAAATTACATCGCCTACACAAGATGTAGTCTACCTGTGTGCGCCTACCTCCGCTTTTATAAGTCACCCTATGCTCCTGTTTCTTCTGGAAGAAAGTATTCACCACAGCCATTTCCATCCTTTTTGCAAAATCTATCAACATCTGTCCTTCTGCTCCTGTCCTGGATACCAAACCTGCCCATCACTTCCTCGTCCCCTCTGTTGCCTGCACCAACATGTCCATTGAAGTCTGCACCAATGACCACTCTTTCACCTCTGGTGGTACTCTGCATCACTTCATCTAAGTCACTCCAGAATCTCTCCTTCTCTTCTAGCTCACATCCTGCCTGTGGGGCATAAGCACTAACAACATTGAGCATTACACCTTCAATTTCTAACTTGAGATTCATCACTCTGTCTGACACTCTTTTCACTTTTAGAACATTCCTGACAAACTCCTCCTTCAAGATGACTCCGACTCCATTTCTCTTCCCATCCACACCGTGATAAAATAGCTTAAACCCTGCTCCTAAGCTTTTAGCTTTGCTACCTTTCCACCTGGTCTCCTGAACACACAGTATGTCCACCTTCCTCCTCTGCATCATGTCAACCAGCTCTCTACCTTTTCTGTGCATAGTTCCAACATTCAAAGTCCCCACTCTCAGTCCTAGACTCATGCCTTTCCTCTTCTCTCTCTGCCTACGGACACGCCTCCCACCTCTCCTTCTTCGACGTCTTCGACCAACAGTAGTCCAATTTCCATCAGCACCCTGTTGATTGACAGCACTGATGGCGGTCGTTGTTAACCCGGGCCTCGACCGATCCGGTATGGAGGTAATACTTTTGATTTGCATCATCAATAATTGGCATTGGTTTTACGTCGGATGCCCTTCCTGACACAACCCTCTGCATTTCTCCGGGCTTGGGACCGGCATGAGGGGGAGAGACACTGGTTAGTGCCCCCCACCTCATGGCTGCATTATACACATACATACATATACATACATATATATATATATATATATATATATATATATATATATATATATATATATATATATATATATATATATATATATATATACACATATATATACATACATATATCTACATATATATGTACACATACATTCACGTGAGTATGCACAGACACACACATACACATGTATATATATATAATGTATAGTTACAGATTGTTACAATCAAATACTTAGTGTACTTAAGGGGGTGTGTTGCATAATAATGATTTTTTTCCTGTGTCGGCATGAAGTTACGAGTTCGTTTCTTTTGTTTAATGAAGACAGTTCGCGTCTGTATATAATGAGGAACTTCTCCCTGAGGCATAAATTGCATCTTTTGTTTGAGCTGTTGTATGTCGGGTGTGATGATAAAATTCTCCATGAGATCTGGTGATCAATGTTCGTGTCTTTGAGTGTCCAGATGTGCTTGCTGAGTTCGGTGGAGTTTCTACTTTTTTCGTTGCGGAAGGATGCGATGTGGTTCCTGTATCTGGTTTTAAAAGTGTTTTCTGTGAGTCCTACTGTATATGTCTTTGGACTGTGAAAGGAAACCGGAGTACACAGAAAACCCACACAAGCCCAGGGTGGACTCCACACAGAGTCAAACCCAGGACCTTCTTGATGTGATGCAGACATGTTAACTATATATAATATAATCACAATACGTAAAAAGTGTTAATGGTAAGAGCTTTATGAAAAAAAGAATTTTGTAGTATTTTAGAGTGTATACATACTTCATGCACCACCCATAATCCCATGCACCAGTCACATGACTCATGCATGTCCAACATGTTCATTTAGGGGCGGGAAAGAACGTCTAGTATATTGTTATCAGTGTATGACCACTTTATTTATTCATTCCTCTCCCAAACTGCTTATTCCTATCAGGGCCATATAGAGGCTGGACCTTGTCAAATCTGGACAAAGACATGAACCTGGAAAAAAGTTCACCTTGAAGCGATTACATCTATCTCTCTATCGAGCTGTCTATACATACATATCCTTCCATCCCTCTATCCATCTATCCAGTTTCCCCCACTTATGTGGAAGCATTGGTCGAGAAGGGAAACCCCGACATTACTCTACTGAGCAATATTCTCCAGCTCCTCCTAGGGAGTAAACAAGGTAGGCCAGGCAAGATATATAATCCCTCCAGGGAGTTCTGTGCCTACCCTGAGGCTTCTTTCTGGTTGGATGTGCCCAGAACACCCCTAGAGGGAAGTGACCAGGAGGCATCCTAATCAGATGCCCAAATCACCACAGCTGACTCCTTTTGATGTTGAGGAGCAACCGCTGTACTCCAAACAATCCCACCCCAGCCTACAGATGACTGAGCTCCTCAATCTCTCTATATATAATATAGAACTGGCTTATTTCCATCCCCTCAGTGTATCACGTTGAAAGCTAGGATTTTATGAATTATTTTACTCAAATAACTTCCATTTACTCATCAGATTTGTGAAACTTGACGCTTCACACTATTATACATATACGTGCATTAAGTTGCTGAAGCGTGAGGAGGAAGTCAACTGGGATGTCCACCATCCTTATACTTTTACACACTCAGTCCAGAAGCTTGAGACCAAAGGGCAAGGAAGCGCATGTGTACAGATCTGATTAGTCCAAGATACCATTAAATGGGTAAACTCAGTATGACGCTACCACCACCATGTTTCATTCAGTAGTGGTCTCAGGTGGATTTTCCCCCTGTTTTTAAATGCATATTGATTTTGTCATTCAGATATCAGTACTATCGTTCCATGCTAATATATGGCACATTTATATTGTGGAGTGATAAAAGAAGCAAAGACACTGTAATGACACTTCAGTGGCACTCACGACGTAAGCAGAGAGAGTGCAGAGAGGAAGTACTCTGAAGAACCCTTACTTCACCGACAATCCACTTGAACAGAAGTACAAGTCTCAGAAAGCTAGTATTTTGCTTAAAAGCACTTTTGTATTTCAAAAGTTATTCGGGATTTGACATATAATCAACTCAAACGCACACACACACACACACACACACACACACACACACACACACACACACACACAGCATGATGGTCTTGTTTTGTTACTGAACCCAGTATATATTATTCATAAGTGCTGTTAAGATACATGCTACGAAAAAAGATTCCGGTGGTAAGAATGCTTATCCAGTGCAACACACCTATCTGGGAAGGGCGGGACAGTAGAGGGCGAGAGATGGAAAGGGAGAGAAGAGGCAAAAAGTAGAGCAAGTAATAGTTATCAGGGAAACACTAAATTCATGGTGAACGACTATTTCTTCTCAGTGCTCCTCTCTGTTTTGTATGTGTTTCTGGAGATGCTTGCATATCTTGGTGAGGTCCAAATTTTCTTTTAAGGATACAGGGGTTCCAAAAGATTTGCTTTAACTTATTAAGTGTTGGGTTCGGTTCATGTGTATCTTCACAAAAATGAGCAGTGTTCTAGTAAATATGTCAGAGACAGGTCCCTACAAGAATAATACTGTGGGATGTGTGGGTTTGTGTGTGCTTCTGTGTGTGTGTGTGTGTGTGTGTGTGTGGGTGTGGGTTTGTGTGTGTGTGTGTGTGTGTGTGTGTGTGTGTGTGTGTGTGTGTGTGTGTGTATTCACACGCGTGTGTGGGTTTGTGTGTGCTTGTGTGTGTGTGTGTGTGTGTGTGTGTGTGTGTGTGTGTGTTTTACAACTTCACACATATTCAGGCCACTCGGTAATGTTCTGGCAAGAACCCCCCACCCCCACCCCAGCCAACTGGCCCACACACACACACACAAGACGTTGTGGCACTGTAAGGCACAGGCTTGAGATTGAACGGGTCTCTCAAGTGAGAATCGGCTCGGCGATTATACACAACACTTTCAATCTTCTTTTCAATGCTGATGGTCACCTATTAACCAGTGACTTGATTCTCTCAGTCAGAGTAATTCATCACAGGAGAAAATGGAAATGGACGGTACATGGTTAGCAAGTCCGCCTCACAGCAAGGACTTCCCAGGTTCATGCCTTGGGGAGGGCGTTTCTGTTTGGAGTCCGCATGTTTTTCCCCTGCTTCCCTGAGTTTATTAGGGGTACTCCGGTTTCCTTTCACAGTCCAAACACACGCACATTAGGCTAACTGGCTGCTCCAAATTGCCCTGAGGTGTATGATGATTAGCCCTTAATATCTCATGCATTAAAACAGCAGAAACAGTGATGGAGACAAGACAAACTTTTGACCAAGACCCTCTTCATTCATGAGGAAGTGATGCAGTTCCTCCTACAACAAATTATCAGACACATGTTCCGAGACCTTCTCCAGAGTGATAAAAACCCATTCCGAAAGGATTAGAGTTTCCCAGGAGCCCTTGCAGGGCTGTGAGAGAGCACGTGATTTAAAATTCATTTAAATGGTTTTAAATCGAGTCTGGTGTCTCACATGCACACGTTTATGTAATTCTCATCCGTGGCCTTCTTTTTCATCCTCTCTCTCTCTCTCTCTCTCTCTCTCTCTCTCTCTCTCTCTCGTTATCTCTCTCTCTTGCTCTCTTTTATCTTCTCTCTCTTCCATTCTTTCTCATACTCTCTTTTTATTTTCTCTTATACACTCTCTTTCCTTCATTTTCATGCTCCCTCCATCCCTCTCGCTCTCATTCACTCTCTCTTTAGCCTCTCTCCCTTGTTTTTCATCCTCTTTCTGTGTGTGTCTCTCTCTCTCTTTCTTCCCACTCATCTCGCCTTGGTATTTGTGATTTGTCCTCACTGAGCGCATTCTTGCTCATCCTATCTGCACAGACAGATTTTTTTAACTTGCTTTTTATTTTATTTTTTTAATCCATCCTTCCATCTCCCCATCTTTCCATCTTTCTCCATGCGCTTCCTGCCATGTTTATCCAAACAGAATCAGGTTCACTTCATGCCCACTGGAACCTCACGAATGTGAAAAATAAATAAATAAATGAATGAACTGATTGAAATGGTCCCTGCGTCTTCCAGAGGGCATTTGACTGAAAGTATTTGGGCTCAGAAAGCCTTGAAACCTTCTGTTGGTCACTGCTGCCCCCTAGTGACAGTTAAATAAATTTTGCTTTAATGAGCTGCTTTCTGCTGAAAGAAAGAGGCCACCCCATGTTGCATCATGGGACAGACAAATCGTACCACCAGATATGTAATGTGTTGCTATGGTGATCTCTTTGCAGAGAGAGGAAGAGTAAATTCACCATGAATGGCTTTATCATTAACAGTGATGCAGTTCTCTTTGTTACTCACAAGCTCGCTGCTGATCGAGGCTTCAGAAAGAATTTTTCTTTGTTTTATTTCGAGATAAAGGCAGTGTTGCAGCAGCACTTTATTCCTGTAATCTGTGTATGATTTAGTCTTCCACCATTATCAAGGATTTAGTCTTTATCTGGACACATTGCTCAAATTTCAACTTTTTTGCTAATATGACGACATCACGCTAATTACATCTTACATCACAAACCAGATTGTCAGATTGTGAATTACCATTGTTCCTGATATTTATATTCAAGCTTCAAGATTTTTAATCACCATTTGTGCTTTTACACACATAGGAATTCTTGTACAGTTGTTCAAAGAATAAAGTTACAAAACAGAAAGGAAGGCTCAAATCAACAAAAACACAAACTGCTATAAAATACATACATAAAAATTCAATATTTAAAAGGACCCAATAGACCCAATAAACAATATAATAATAATAATAATAATAATAATAATAATAATAATAATAACAATTATAATAATACAATGAATAAATAATCAGTAGACACAACAGCAATAAATTTAAATTGCTCGAAATTATGTTATATTATAGTATAGGGGCCGTGGTGGTCTAGTGGATAGGGTGCAGGATCGCTGATCCTAAGGTTAGGGGGTTCGAGTCCCCACAAAGGTTGTCACTGTCCCCCCAGTGCAGCTAACTGGGTTATCAAAGGCGGGCCATGTCTGTCACTGTCTATGGTGAGAGGCATGTAAAAGAACCATTGCTGACTTTCGTAAAGAGTAGCTGCAAAGCCATCAGCATGTTTCTGTCCCTAAAAAGGGTTGTGACAGGAAGGGCATCCGACGTAAAAACTTCTGCCAAATCAAACTAATCAGATGATTCGCTGTGGCGACTCCCGAGAAAAGGGAAAAAGCCGAAAGAAAGAATATGTTATATTATAGTATATTATATTATGATTATATTATATTATGATTATATTATAATTATAATTATATATTTATATTTATATTGCACTATGCCCATTATTTTGTTGGGGAAAAAAATGAACAATTCTATTATATTAATATATAATGCTGAGAAATTAAAACTGATTGAGAAAAGACAGAAGATCATAATTACACTATCATCATCTGTTCATTTTCTGGTACCACTTCATCCTAATTAGGGTCACGGGGAGGCTGGCACTCATCCCAGTTGACTCTGGGTGAGGGCAGAGTACACCCTGCACGGCTCACCAGGTCATCACAGGGGGAAGCACACTGATGGCTATGTAGTCTACTCTTGTCGAAAGTCAGCAATGGTTCTTTTACATGAACCTCCCACCAGAGACAGTGAGAGATAACCCAGTTAGCTGCCCTGGGGGACGGCTTAATTGGTTTTCTATTATTTCTTATGGGAATTTTGGTTTTATCTAATGAATAACCCAGTTAGTGCACTGGGGGGGGGACAGTGACAATCCTTGGAGAGTGGTGCTTGAATCCCCAAACTTAGGATCAGTGATCCAGCACCTTTACCACCAGGCCACCACTGCCCATATAGTTGCACTATCAGTAACAATAACAACTTGAGACACACTCAAAAGAGAGTGTAAGGTGGCTCTGCTCCCACCATAAATAATGTACCTAGACCCTACATGGACACTGGTTTTAATTATCCATGTGATTTGTTTTAATTCTATAGCACGTGGAAATGAAAAAAAATATCAAAGAAACTCTCTTGCTCAAAGAATTTAAAGGATGACTAACGTTTCAAGGTCAAACAAGGTCAAAGGTAACTCAGTAAGGTTGGTGAAAATCTGTGCATGGGTGTGGTCAGGATTGTGCTCGCTGAGAAGCACTTTACTTTGAGGTGGAGGGACAAAAAATCCACTGATTGGAGAAAAAAAAACACTGTCGGGTTCAAACAATCACAATGAAATTAAGAAAACTATATATAACCATATAACAAAACTCTCTGATCTCTTTAAACAAGTAAGCTTCATCAACTCCGCCCTCAGCATCATCATCTTCATCTATATCCTGCTCAGCAGATAAAATCACATCTTCACATACACCAGTCATCACACTTTTATTAACAGATGCCTCTTCTTCATCAACATCAAAATCAAAATCTTCATCAACACAGCTGGCATCATCATCATCATCCGTTTGTCAAAAGTAGTCCGTGCAACAAGCGCCCTCATTCGGTGGAGCGCCTCACAATTTATTCAGTGACTTTCATGTAACTCTGTATTTACCAGTATTATACTATATCTATTGACTTAAATAAGCTCTTTTTAATGTAATGATAAAAGTACACCAATTTTGTATGAAATATGTGTTAAAAGTAACAGAAAATTATTTATTAAACCATTTAAACATTTTATTAACGCATTAAACCATTTTATCAACATATTAATTAAACCATTATTAAACATTTTTTCTTAACACACACACACACACACACACACACACACACACACACACACACACACACACACACACACACACACACATTCCCTGCTTGATCATTTACTGAATTAAAACAACTTCAAAAACTCAACTAAAAACTAAAACGTTATTCTCTGTCTGTCTCTCTCTCTCTCTCTCTCTCTGTCTCTCTCTCTCTCTCTCTCTCTCTCTCTCTCTCTCCCTCTTGCGCACACATGAATTCAAAGCGCATTCCCTGCTTGACAAACTCAACTTTAATTTGATTCCTTGAGGGATCGGAATTCCAGATGAGCTCAAATGCGCCCACATTTATTAAACATTTACTGAATAAAAACAACTTAAAAAACTAAAGAGTGAAGCTTCCTTCTGTCTCTATCTGGGAGGCCAGCGGGGCGGGATGTTGAGAGACAGCCAATGAGAGAGCAACTTGCGCGTCCTGCGAAATTTTGATTGGCGCGTTTGAATTTTTAATTTCTTTTCGTAAGAGGGGGTTGTTTCATATTTCGGGGACGGAAACCCATGGAAATGTTTTTCATAATCCGGGGATTTCATACACAGGGGTCTTCATAAGTTGGGGGCCGACTGTAATTGTAAGGACCCCTGGTACTGGGTATGACATTAAACTTCATCCGCACATGGTAGAGAGATAGCACCTTCCCCCAGAAAGGGCCCTCTGGCAAAAAGGACACGTCCCTCCTGGCAGACCTGGTCTTCCTACTACGTGTGGCACTGTTTGTACAAAGCTTTGTACAAATAATTTTTGCTTTTTATGCCATCTAAGAAACACAAAATTATAAACTATTTATGGCATAAATTATTATTGACTGATATATTGCACTATATCATTATTATTATATATTTTTTATTATATTTGTTATCATTATTATTTATATTTATTATTTGCGAATGTTGAAATCAAATAAAATCATCATCATCATCATCAAGTTGCTTTGGATAAGAGCACTTGCTAAATGCTGCTAAAGAACAAACTCGACTCCCATGGCATGTGTGATAGAACTGATCTGCAGGGAACAAAAACAAAACAGCAAATTTTATTCATTTGTCCATTTTCAGAACCGATTAATCCTAATGATGGCCGTGTAGAGGATGATTAACATCTCAGCCGACTCTGGGCAAGGGCGGAGTACACCCTGGATTGCTCATTAGGCCATCGCAGGGCAGAAACACGCTAACGTCTGTGCAGTTCCTCGTTTCAAAAGTCAGTGATGTTTCTTTGTGAGAACCTCTCACACCAGTGAGAGACATGGCCGGCCTTTGATAACCCAGTTAGCTGCACTGGGGGACAGCACTCACAACCTGGTGAGAATGGGGCTTAAACCCCCTGCCTTTGGCCCACAGTCCAGCATCTGCAACTGTAGGGCCATCACTTCCCCCATATTAACTGGAGATATTTTGCCACTGGGATTGTAAACCCACCAAAGATATAATTCATAAAATACAATAATAATGAGCAGCGCATGAACATGAACATTTACCACCTCCAGTAAATACACAGTGTAATACCATCTACCCCAGGCTCTTACACAGCAACACACCACACACACACACACACACACACACACACACACACACACACACACACACACACACACACACACACACACACACACACACACACACACACACACACACACACACACACATATCGACTCCAGTAAATAGACACTGTAATAATATCCACTAAAGGCTTTTGTAGTGCAAAAACTCAAAAGACACAGACAGACATGCCCCCCCCACACACACACACACACACAAACACACACCTAAGGCATTTTGACACTGCAAGGTACAGATTTGAGACTGCACGCGCATACACACGCATACAAGCACTCACGTATACGCACACACATAGACATGCACACATACACACAAACACATGCAAACACATGTACATAGACATGCACACCCACCCACACACACTCACCCACACCACCTCCAGTAATTACGCAAAAATTACCATCCGCCTGAGGTTTTTTCACAGCAACACACTACAAAGAAAACAAACAAACACACACACACACAAACACACAGCGCGTGCACAAGCAAGCCCTGAAATACAAATAGACCCTAACTCCAGAAAATACACAGTAAATTACCATCCATCCTGTGATTTTTCACAGTAACACACACACACACACACACACACACACACACACACACACACACACACACACACACAAACATTCGCAAATGATTTCCTTTCGACTTTTCCCTTTTTCAGGGGTCGCCACAGCGAATGATTCGCATGTTTGATTTGGCAGAGGTTTTTACGTCGGATGCCTTTCCTGACACAATCCTTTAGCAAGGGACAGAAACATGCTGACGGCTTTGCAGTTGCTCTTGTCGAAAGTCAGCAATGGTTCTTTTACATGCCTCTCACAATAGACAGTGAGAGACATGGCCGGCCTTTGATAACCCAGTTAGCTGCACATGCAGACACACACCTGTGGAGAGTGGGACTCAAACCCCCAGCCTTAGGATCAGCGATCCAGTGCCCTATACCACCAGACCACCACCGCCCCATTCGCAAATGAACAGTGGAATAACCTCCACTGCAGGCTTTTTTTGTACAGCAACACACTAAAGTCTCACGCGCATACACACACACACACACACACACACACACACACACACACACACACACACACACACACACACACACACACACACACATCCACTCCAGTAAATAGACTGTAATAACATACAATCAAGGCTTTTGTCCAGCAACACACAAAAGATACACAGAGTTAAGCCAGCCTGACACTAGTACGCATTTTAAATCCTCAATGGCACTCATTCATGCGTACCATGGCGGAATGATTTTGTGTTTATTTCACCTGTCAGTCAAACAGTTCGTGCCAGAGAGGAATAAGCTTTGGTCATAGCTTGCTCTTTTGTGCCATTGAGGATGTTCTGCGACATCACACTAAAAAGGTGAACACACTTCCATTTATGACACGCTTTGTCACGCTTCACAAGTGTATATATATATATATATATACATATATATATATATATATATATATCTATATTGGGTGCTGGATTCGTCCACCATTCATTCTTGTAGTCGTCAAGATGATGAACTCTAGAGATACCGAGAAAATGGCATTAAATCAACAAAGTGTCTGTCTTGCAGGTGCTGCTGCATTACTACTAATCGAAGACTAAGACATTGACATATGTAAGCAGCTAGAATCCACACCTGATACTTTCTTCCTCTACCTGGCATTCTGAATATGTAAATGTCATGCAACTGAACACCCTTCCCTTTAAGATACAGGGCAAGTCAATGTGGACATTGCTGATTGGTTACCGTTTGTGCGTGGTGTTGTGGAATACAGTGGTTTGAGTGTTCACCAAAACTTAAAGGTGAGTAGACTATGATTACCTTTGAGGAAACAGTGGGAAACACAGTTCTGTCCACAACTCACTCCCTGGTCCACCAACAGTTAATTTTGGACAATGCATAGCCATCAATGAACACCATGGAGGACACAAGAGCACCATTGAGGATACAGGTGTAATGTTGTGTGGCATTGATTACCATATAACGTGCATGACATGGTGGGCATTTACACGTTCCCTCACTGATTCCTCACAGTTTCCTTATAGTTCGTGGAAAGGTACGCAAAAGAGTGCGTGACAAAATTAATGAACATGTTTCATTTTTTGGGTCGGCAATGCCCCTCAATGGCACTCATCTCACTCATAGTTTCCACATTGTTCCCGTGATGGCGCTCACAATTCCCGTGAAGGTACTCACTTTGGCGTACCGTGGCGTACCATGAATGCGTACTAGTATCAGGCTGGCTTTACACACCATACACACACACACACACACACACACACACACACACAAATAAAGACACATATGCACATACAATCACACTCCTGCACTCGCACGCACAACACATACACACACATGCACGCATGCACAGACGTACACACACACACACACACACACACACAAACACAGACACACACACGTAATACACACAAACATACATATATACACACACACACACACACACACACACACACACACACACACACACACACACACACACACACATATAGACATGCACGCCTGCACAGACGTACACACACACACACACACATTCCACACACAAATTCACATATACACACAGATATATAGACAGACACACACACACACACACACACACACACACACACACACACCAACTCCTATTAAATACACAGTGTTACAACACCCACCCCAGGCTTTTCCACAGCAACACACACACAACACACAAACTCAAGGGAAAACAGTCTACAATAATATCAACCACCCAAGGCTTTTCCACAGCTGAAAACCACACACACAGACTTTAGTGTAATAGCATCCCCGCACATTCCACACACCATACAATTAGAGATTCAAGATTCTTTATTGTCATTATGTTTGTTACAGGAAACTTTCAGAGACTTTGGCAGACGCTCTTATCCAGAGCAACTTACAATAATCACTTTTTATACAATTTGGCAATTAAAGTTAAGGGCATTGCTCAGAACCCAACAGTGGTGATAGTGGGGATTGAACTGCTGACCTTCAGATTTGTAATCCATCACCTTATCCACGAAGCCACCACTGCTGATTATGTTCACACATTACATACACACTACATATGACACACTACACACACATAAAACACACCATACACACAACACAAATATACTACACACAGACACATATTACATAATACACACACACAGTTAACATACACACTACACACGACACACTACACACACAACACACACAACACTCCACACACTCCACACAGACACACACACAAACAGACACACACAACACACACACACTACACACACACACACACATACAACACACCATACACACAACACAAATACACTACACACAGACACATACTACATAATACACACACACACAGTTAACATACACACTACACACGACACACTACACACACAACACACCATACACTCCACACACCACACACAGACACACACACACACACACTACACACAGACCCCACACACATAACAGACACACACACACACATGCTAAACAATCCACACACTCCACATCCAACATGTTACACACACACACACACACAGACACACACACACACACACACACACACACACACACACACACACACACACACACATATCACTTCAGGTATTGTTCCTGTGATGCCAGCCCCTGTTTTTGAATCGTGGTTTAAGTGAGCTTTTCCCTTCTGATTTTCGAATTTAATTTTAATATTTTTAAAATTAACTAATTTTAATTTCACTGTTTTGCTTTTCTTTTCTTTCTTTTTATTTTCACTTGAAGGAGTTTTGGTGATTTTATTTATATTTTATTTTCTTCAAATCCCAGTTCTTTCACACTTCAAAGCAGCACACAGAGAAAATCAACAGCCTCCTGCTACTATCTACAAGTCTCCAGCTAAGGCTTGTTTTTAGGCTCACGGTGACTTTTCAGCTTGTTTGGTGTGTTGAGTGCAGGATGTTTAATTCGCCCTCCCTTATTATCAAGAAGTTTATCTGTGATAGTTGTGTACTAGCTAACTGTGTGCTGGAGAAGATTGTAGCGTTAGGAATAGTGAGAGTGAGAGTAGCGTTCATCTAGCCAGAAGTCTGGGTGCATTAGGAGATAGTAACCCCAAACCTCTGGCATCAGGCCCTTGCAGTGAGGGAATGGGCCACAACTCGGTGGCAAATTTAAAAAGCCAAAGCTAACGCTAAGGCTCGCTTATGGGAGCACCAGTCATCTGCACCTCACGTGTTGAACCGGTTTGCTCTCCTCGGTGAGGCACTCACTGAGAAACCTGAAAGCTCTGGTTGTACGAAACTCCATTTTAAGGCATGTGAAATCAGCTCGTCCTTGAGGGGTACCAGCAGCACTTGTTAGGTGTATTCCAGGAGGCAGAGGCCAGACATAGAAGATATGTTAGATTCTCGGCGAGCACAGGTTCTCTAAAACAGTGATACATTCTGGAGTTAATGATACACGCCTTTGTCAGTCAGAGGTGACTAAGAAAAACTTTACAGAGGTGTGGACATTAGCAAAGGCAATGTCTGATGCTGTAATATGTTCTGGCCACATCCCAATATGCATGGTGATGTAACTTTCAGCAGGCTATGGTCACAGAAACTTTTGGATGTCCAAGTGCTGCTCCGAAAACAAAGTTGGCTTTATAGATAATTGGAGGACTTTTGAGGGTAAACCTGGCCCAATAGGGTAGGCGGTATCCATTCCACTCGGGAATGTGCTGCTCTCATTTATTACAGCATAGCACATAGTTTAAGAACAGGACTAGTCAGTCAGTTAATATCCAAAGCCAAGGCCAGATAGCAGACAAACAGGCTAATCTGAGCATCTGCTAGCTGAAAAGAGTCATTATTCAAGATCGAGTTCAATGCTATAGAAACTCTGTCTGTTTCCCGAGCTAAATAAAAATGTAAAAACTCTCAGAATATTCTCAACATAAATTTAAATCATACTGAATCTACAGCCTGCACCTCTGATGTAAAGATCGGGTTATTAAATTTTAGATCTCTTGTATCTAAAGTGCTTATCGTTAATGAAATCATTACTGATCAGGAGTTTAGTGTAATGTGTTCAATAGAAACATGGATTAAACCCAATGATTGTGTGGCATTAAATGTATCCTTCCGGATACAGTTGTATACACCAACCTCATCAAACTGGTAGAGGCAGAGCATCTCGATTGTTTATACTGATAATCTAGGCCTTATACAAAAATCTAGACATGAATTTAACATGTATAAAATTGTATACAGGGATCCCTTGCTACTTTGCGCTTCAATTCATGTGACTTCAGTGCATCGCAGTTTTTTGTTTTTTTTTAATATTCATCAAATTAAAAATAAGAAAATTAAGGAAGAATAGGGGGAAAGTTAAGGAAAATGCCACAAAAACAAAGCCAATCATGCAAAAAAACGTAAACAAACAAAAAACTCAACCCAAAACCCTCCATCAAAACTACTTACATTTTAATGCAAGATGAGCAGCTGAGTGCGTGCATCCGCACGTGCATGCGCTCATGCGTCTGTATGTGTGTGTATTTATATATTTTTCTTACATCTTGTGCATTATTTTGAATGTTTAATAGTTATTCTAAGCATTTATAGTGTTGAGTATGTTTTTATTAATATTATATACACATATACATGTACGTATACCTCAGTCTGGGGAGGTTGATCCGACTTCGAAGAATTTAGCAGTCACTGGGGGTCTCGGTCCCAATTAACCGCAGAAAGTGAGAGATTCCTGTATAGTAAGATTCCTGGAAAAAAATATGCACCCACAGCTGATTCCTTTAATTATTCTTTACAGACCCAGAGGTCCGGACTCCGAATTCCTACATGAATTTGCAAATGAATTCAGTTTTATTTGTATAGCGCTTATGATTGACCTTCTTGCAAAGCAGCTTTACACAGTAAAAGTAGAAGCTTACAAAGCATTTCCTACAACCAATACACATCCTTAATGAGCATTGCCGATGGCGAGGGTGGCAAGGAAAAACTCCCTACTAGATGCGAGGAAGAAACCTTCAGTGGAACTGGGCTAAAAAGGGAAGCCCATCTTCGAAGAATGGGTTTCCAAGATGAAAACTCCAGTCAGCATCAGCACACCTGGACAGATCACGGTACTCAGAAAGCAGAAGGATCAGTATCACTGGCATACTGAAAGAAGAATGTGTACCTCAACAAGAACAGGGAAATGGAGGGGCAAGAAAGAGCGAGAGAGAAAATGGGAGAGAGAGAGAGAGAGAGAGAGAGAGAGAGAGAGAGAGAGAGAGAGAGAGAGAGAGAGAGGCTATTAGATATACTCATAATAGTATAACGGAAATGGAAGACTTTATTATTGCTGAGTGCAGCAGTGACTCCGGCATGACTGGCTATGGCAGCATAAAAGAGAGAGAACCAGAAGGAAGACAGACATGAGTGACCCTGTGACGCTGGGCAATCAGCCACCCCACTGTGAAACGGACCTGGGTGAGCAGTTTTCAGATTTCTTTTCAAACCTGGTTGTTGCTTGAGATGAAGCTTTAATTTTTGGTGACTTCAATATTCATTTTTATATCCCAGAGGACCCTTTAAGAACAGTGTTCATATCAATCCTAGATTCAGTCGGGTAAATCAGAATTTAATAGGATTCACTCATAAAGGTGGCTACACTCTCGATTTAATACAAACTTTAGGATTAAATACTGTATTGTAAATCCTGTATTGGCCCCCTTCTTACAAAAACCACTGAATACGAAAAATCCAGTATATGAAAAACATGTTCCTAAATTTTTGTCCTCTGTATACGATAAAACTTCTTCTTACGAAAAGTGCCAAACGCGCCATTCAAACATTCAAATGCGCCGTTCAAATATTCAAACAATGCATGAGTTGCTCTCTCATTGGCTGTCTCCCAACATCCACCCCCCTGGCCTCTCATTGGCTAGGAGGGATGACGCTGTCGTTCCAACTTTGTTCAAGTTTTTGTGAACCGTGTTCCAACTGTATTTTGCGGCTCAGGCTTTCAACCTTCCATAAACATTTGTAAAATTATAACTCTGCTAAGAAGACATGGTCAACACACCCACACACACACACACACACACACACACACACACATGCATACCTACACATGTGCACACACAGATACGTGCACATGCACGGGCACACCTGCACACACACACACACACACACACACACACACACACACACACACACACACACACACACACACACGTGCGCATGTCATTCCCAGTGAAAGTGATTCCCGGTGCCATGGTCATTGTAAGATTATAACTCTGCTAAGAAGACATGGTCAACACACATGCGCACACACACACACACACACACACACACACACACACACACACACACACACACACACGATTCCCGGTGAACTTGATTCCCGGTGCCAGTGTCATTGTAAGATTATAACTTTGCTAAGAAGATATGGTCAACACGAAGTAAGTACCTTAAAAGGTATGCTTTTATCATTTTTAAAGGGTAGTCTTGGAACAAATCATGCGTTTTACATGTAAAATGTGCCTCTACTTACGAAAACTCCAGGTTCTGAAAAGGGCACTGGAAGAGATTAATTTCGTAAGAAGGGGGCCGACTATATAGTCGCAGTTCCACAGTCACAAAGTATTTCAGATTGTTATTTTATCTCGCGTAAAGAGGGATAAAGAGGGATAAAGTTGATGAGCCATACAATGAAGTTATGGGAAAGAATAGTGGAAGCGAGACTTAGGGCAGGGGTCAGCATTTGTGAACAACAGTTTGGTTTCATGCCAAGAAAGAGCACCACGGATGCAGTGTTTGCTTTGAGGATGTTAATAGAAAAGTACACAGAGGGTCAGAGGAAGCTGCATTGTACCTTTGTGGATCTGGAGAAAGCATATGACAGGGTGCCGATAGAGGAACTGTGATATTGCATGAGGAAGTCTGGAGTGGCAGAGAAGTATGTTAGAGTGGTGCAGGACATGTATGAGAGATGTAAGACAGTGGTGAGGTGTGCTGTCAGTGTGACAGAAGAGTTCAAGGTGGAGGTGGGACTGCATCGAGGGTCAGCTCTGAGCCCCTTCTTGTTTGCTATGGTAATGGACAGGCTGACAAACGAGGTTAGACAAGAACCTCGATGGACTATCATGTTTGCAGATGACATTGTGATCTGTATTGAGAGCAGAGAACAAGTGCAGGAAAATATAGAGAGGTGGAGGTATGCCCTGGAAAGGAGAGGAATGATGGTTAGCCTCAGTAAGACAGAATACATATGTGTGAACGACACGGACCCAAAAGGAACGGTGAGGTTACAGGGGGCAGAGATAAAGAAGGTGGAGGATTTTAAGTACTTAGGCTCAACTGTCCAGACCAATGGAGAGTGTGGTAAAGAGGTGAAGAAGCATGTGCAGGCAGGTTGGAATGGTTGGAGAAAAGCGTCCGATGTGATGTTCGAGAGTATCGGCAAGAATGAAAGAAAAGGTGTACAAGACGGTGTTGAGGCCAGCGTTGCTGTATGGTTTAGAAACAGTGGCACTGAGGAAAAGGCAGGAGGCAGAGCTGGAGGTAGCAGAGATGAAAATATTGAGATTCTCTTTGGGAGTAATGAGGATGGATAGAATGAGTACATCAGAGAGACAGCACATGTAAGATGTTTTGGAGACAAAGTCAGAGAGGCTGGATTGAGATGATTTGGACATGTACAGAGGAGGGACAGTAAATATATTGGTAGTAGAATCCTGAGGTTGGAACTACAAGGCAAAAGGCCTAGAAGACCAAAGAGGAGATTTATGGATGTGGTGAAGGAGGACATGAAGGTAATTGGTGTAAGAGAAGAAGATGTAGAGGATAGAGTGCGATGGAGGCAGATGATTCGCTGTGGCGACCCCTGAAGGGAACAGCCAAAAGGAAAAGATCTTATCTCGCGTACACGCCTCTTAGTATTAATATAGACACTTCGCCACGTTATCATATTCAGCAACACTTTTACATCAACGACTGCACAGAGTTTCATTAATAATCTTCCAGAATTATCAACTATGATTGGATCACCATCAGACCACACAGAACCTTTCTTAAAAGAAAACCAATCAGAGAGAAAAAAATTACCCACCTCGTAGAATGACAAAACACACACAGTAAAACAAGAACAGATGCAACGAAAATACAACGAAATAGTGGCAAACTAACTTACTGCTTTTCCAATTAGAATGGAAGGAGAGTCACTTCAATTATAAATAAAATCTTTTAGTGCTGCTGGAGCAGAATATTTTTCAAATCAAACGGAAAATAACAAAAATAATCAGAAATACTTATTTAATATTGTTGCAGAATTAACCAGGAATAAGACCATGAATAAAACATGGAGACCATCAATTTATAGCAGTGACAATTTTCTGAAGAGATAATTTCATTAATTTCCGCATTACTCATCAACCTGTGTGTTTGATCCAGTCCCTCCATTTTTCTTTAAACAAATAGTATCAGAATTGATCAACCTTTTATTAAATATATAAGTTCTTCCCTAAGCACTGGTTATGTACCGAAATACTTTAAACTAGCAGTTATCAAACCTCTGATGAAAAAAACCTGATCTCTGCCCATATCAACTGTCCAACTATAGACCAACATCAACCCTGCCATTTATCTCTAAGATCTTACAAAAAGTTGTGGAGCAGCAGTTATGTTCATATCTTTGTAGGAATAACATTCATGAAATGTATCAGTCTGGATTTAGGCCTCATCATAGCACAGAGACAGCACTCGTGAAGGCGGGAAATGATCTACTGGTGGCCTCTGACCATGGCTGTGTCTCCCTGCTTTTACTACTTGACCTTAATGCAAGCTTTGACATAATTGATCACACAATTATCCTGGAAAGATGTTGTTGGAATTAAGGGAATGAAGGACCCTCTCCTTGTTTAAACCTTATTTAACTAACTGTTATCAGTTTGTCGATGTAAATGGTGATTTCTCTGTATGTTCTAATGTTAAGTTTGGTATTCCTCAAGGTTCTGTCCTTGGTCCATTGCTTTTCCCTCTATACATGCTCCCTTTGAGTAATATCATTCATGGTCAGAGTATTAGTTTCATTGTTATGCTGACACAGTTATATATTTCAGCAAAGCCAGATGAGAGACATCTTCTTCTTCTTCTTCTTTTCCTTTCGGCTTTTCCCTTCAGGAGTCGCCACAGCAAATCATCTGCCTCCATCTTACTCTATCCTCTGCATCTTCTACTCTTACTCCAACTACCTTCATGTCCTCTTTCACCACATGCATAAATCTTCTCTTTGGTCTCCTGGTGGTTCCAACCTCAGCATCCCTCTACCTTTACGTATATTTCATTTTAAGAAAAGAAGTGAAGAATATTAATGAATATCATGATAATAAATGTGTTGTCTGCATCACTGAAGATCATATACAGCTGGAAAATCCGTATCTACATCCATAAATCTTCTCTTTGGTCTTCCTCTGGGCCTTCTGCCTGGTAGTTCCAACCTCAGCGTCCTACTGCCAATATATTCACTATCCTTCTTCTGGACATGTCCAAACCATCTCAATCTAGCCTCTCTGACTTTGTCTCCAAAACATCTTACATGTGCTGTCCCTCTGATGTACTCACTCCTGATCCTATCCATCCTCATTACTCCCAAAGAAAATCTCAACATTTTCATCCCTGCTACCTGCAACTCTGCCTCCTGTCTTTTCCTCAGTGCCACTGTTTCTAAACCATACAACATCGCTGGCCTCAACACCGTCATGTACACTTTCCTTTCATTCTTTTCGATACCTTCCTATTACACATCAGACTGGACACTTTTCTCCAACCATTCTAACCTGCCTGCACATGCTTCTTCACCTCCTTTCCACACTCTCCATTGCTCTGGACTGTTCCTTTTGGTTCCTTGTCGTTCACACACATGCATTCTGTTTTACTGAGGCTAACCTTCATTCCTCTCCTTTCCAGTGCATACCTCCACCTCTCTAGATTTTCCTGCACTTGTTCTCTGCTCTCACTACAGATCACAATGTCATCTGCAAATATCATAGTCAATGGGGAATCTTGTCTAACCTCGTCTGTCAGCCTGTCCATCATCATAGCAAACAAGAAGGGGCTCAGAGCTGACCCTTGATGCAGTCCCACCTCCACCTTGAACTCTTCTGTCACACCGACAGCACACCTCACCACTGTCTTACATTTTTCATACATGTCCTGCAGCACTCTAACATACTTCTCTGCCACTCCAGACTTCCTCATGCAATATCACAGTTCCTCTCTCGGCACCCTGTCATATGCTTTCTCCAGATCCACAAAGGCACAATGCAGCTCCCTCTGGCCTTCTCTGTACTTCTCTATTAACATCCTCAAAGCAAACACATTTTCTCCCTCCTTACTGTCCAGCCTAGCATACAAGTCATTATAGGCCCTCTGTTTGGCCTTTGACACCGCTACCTCTGCCACACAGGAACGCCCAGGCCGGGAATAGAACCCAGGCCTTCTTGCTGTGAGGCAGACGTGCTAACCACTACGCCACCATGTCGCCTTTTAACCTATAAAGCACTCAAATATGCTGTGATGACTTTTTACTGTTGGTGGTATAAACATATTCCCCACACTTATTTAGGACTTACAGGTCTGATAAAACCAACCAGAGTACATTTTGGACTGTAATGAAGTTTCTCATATATGGTTCGTAGCTTCATGATTCCACCCAAATGAGGATATAAAGCACAGCTGCATACAGACTACACACACAACACAACACACACTCCACAAACGGTATGCAACCACACACACACACACACGACATACACACTGCACATACTGCAAACATAATACACACTCCACAAACTATACACACCACTGCACATACTACATACTATATACACACTACACAAACATACTTCACATACCACACACAAACACCAAACACACACTCAACACACATTCCACACACCACACACACCACACATTAGGCACATCACGCACAAACATAATACATACCCAACACACCATATAGACTCCACAGACACACTACATAATCTCCACAACACATACTACACCACTACGCACTATACAAAAACAGTCCACACACACACATTACACACTACACATAACACACACACATACTGCACAATTTATACACACACACACACAGATGCTACATATAGAAACCACACAACATACTCCGTACACACTACACACATCACACACAATAAACACAGTACACACAGACCAACACACACATTATACACTCCTCACACACACACTCACCACATTGCAAACCCTGCATGTGTAAGCAGAAAGCCGATATCTTTATCACAGATCTCATTGCGACTCAAGGCTGAGCAGGATGCTGTGCTTTTCTTTTTGGCCTCCAATGATAAAACCTGATGCTTTCAGTACATGTACAAAGTGTTGTGGTTCCCTGAAGCTTTTTTAAACACGACATTGTTTACTTACTTTCAGAACCAGAGCCATGGCTGGGTGTTGCAGTGAGTCAATCCAACAAACAGGAGCCTCAATAGAAGATATGGCTCTTTAGATGAGTTTAGGGTTCTCCATACGGATTTTCTCTGAACTTGTGCTTAAACACTGTGTAGGAGTGGAACTTTGGTATACACTGTACATTTATAGACAGATTTTATTGCAGTGTTCAGGACAAGCTAATGCTTTTCTCAGGAATGTGTTAATATTTTAACGGGAAAAATTGACATAGCATTACATTTAACAACACCAAGACGCCTTGACTATTCGCAGTTTTGCACTCGCGGCTTTGCATATTTGCGAAATGCCGAGCAACTATCACGTGATTCAAATTCAGCTAATGGAACCTGCCTTAGTATTCTGGATACTTCTAGTTCAGGGGTCAACAACCTTTGCCATTCAAAGAGCCATTTGTACCCGTTTTCCACATTAAAGAAAACACCGGGAGCCACAAATTCTTTTTTGAAATTTAAAATCAAATAACACTGCATATAATGTTTTTCCCCTTTTTCCGTCATGTTAATATAAAACAACAATGCGTTGCATCGACTGCAGAGGCCATTAAATTACAATTCTGCTCGCAAGAAAAACATTTAGATTAAAAATAAAAATCGCCAGCCTCCCCGTGACCCTAATTAGGAGTAAGTGGTTCAGAAAATGAATGAATGTGTTCGAGTAGTTCTTGTATTTTATAAAGAAAAAGAATATCTGTCCCATGGAACGGGGTGCAGCCAGATGTGTTAACGGATTGGATCGCCCATCTCACCATCACTCCTTTCGTGAGATCTCATTTTCTTTATTCATTATATTAATGTTGTTTTGTCATCGTTTTAATTTACAAAAACGACAGTAACACAGAAAAGTATATGAAGACTTATGTTAAGAAGGAGCCTGCTCAAAATTCTTTTAAATAATATAATACTTAATGCGGCACTGACCAACCCATTCTCAGAGTGGGACTGAACCACACCCAGTCTTTTATTTTGTCACTGGGAGGAGAGTTATTTAATTCGGAGATTGCTGTGTATAAAAAAATCTCATTCACAGTCTCTTACTTCAGCTGTGATTTCCGTTCCTGGATTACAAACCCCGATGACGGAAAAATCTCTCTCGCTCACTGCTGGCTGATGGAGAGCACACTCCTTGCCATGAGCACAAGAATTTGAAAATCCACCAACTCAGCAGATCAGAAACACTGAGACTCTCAATGTAGCTAATTCAATAGCCATGTCCACAAGAACAAACACACACAAAATCACCCCGCCCACACCAAATAAATGTCCACCCTGACCCATGACTGTTAATTTTCACCTATGTAATTTTCAACCCTAAAAAGAGCATTTTTGAAAGGGTACCCAACCATTGCAGGACTCTGCCTTAGGCAGATTCTCCCATCATTAAGGTGAAAGCTGGTTTAACTATCCCTGGAAGCTTGAAGTGCTTCCTATCTGAGTAAATCAGTGGCATTTTCTTTTTGCAGTTGAGCTGTGGGTTGCCAACCCCTGGTATAATACAATACCTCTCACTAGTGGGCATTTTTGAAAACTACAGTGCTGTATGTTTAATGAAACCGAGTATAGTCAGTTAGGGCAGTGGTGGTCTAGTGGATAGGGCGCAGGATCGCTGATCCTAAGGTTGGGGGTTCGAGTCACCACAGGTCTGTCACTGTCCCCCCGATGCAGCTAACTAGGTTATCCAAGGCGGGCCATGATTCTCACTGACTATGGTGAGAGGCATGTAAAAGAACCATTGCTGACTTTCGTAAAGAGTAGGCTGCAAAGCCGTCAGCGTGTTTCTGGGGACAAGTAGCAAGCGTTCCTTGCTCCCGGTTAATCTTTTCTGGAAGAGACCAATGGTTACACTACCCTACGAGGATAAGATATATATACATATATATATATATATATATATATATATATATATGTATGTGTGTGTGTGTGTGTGTGTGGTATAATATTTATATTTCATTATCAATAATTAATCATTACTACATTTTACTACATTAATACTGTATAGCTGGTATAACTGTCTATAGCAGGGGTCGGGAACCTTTTTGACTACGAGAGCCAAAAAAAAGACATTTTAAAATCTAATCCTGTGAGAGCCATTTTTCTTCTTCTTTTCGGCTTTTTCCCATTACTGAGAGTTGCCACAGCGAATCATCTGATTCGCACATTTGATTTGGCATGGGTTTTTACGTCGACTACCCTTCCTGTCACAACCCTTTTAGCAAGGGACAGAAACACGCTGATGGCTTTGCAGCCTACTCTTTACAAAAGTCAGCAATGGTTCTTTTACATGCCTCTCACCATAGACAGTGAGAGACATGGCCTGCCTTTGATAACACAGAGCCATACATATATATAAATATTGAATACAACTAAATTGAAAAAGAAGACCAACAATTTGAGAGTATAATAAGACTGAATTTATTTTAAATGGCATTGCCATAATGAAGTAATTTATTAATGCAACTTCTGGTGCTGCATGGTTTCACTGCAGTGTTTATGTGACAGTAAGCGCGTCCCAAGTTTTAGCAATCAGCTGGTCTGCGGGTTGAAGTTTTTACATGTCTGTCCATTTGTGTTTGCTTTCCAGCTGTGCTTGGCTTCGTTCAAATGAGCTGATCAAAAACGAGGAAATTTACCTCTTCACTCAAAAACAGTCTGTGGCTGTTGTTGTAATCCAATAAAATTAGAGTTTCAAGATATCGGACCCACCCACACACTGGAGTACAGAAAGGATTGGCTCTCCGCTGCGCGCCACAGTGATGTAGCATTGAAAAGAGATGTATAGATTTAAATGCGCAAGATTTATTAATCTGTTTTTGTTTTATTTGATGGCTTTTTTTGTATTTTTATTTAAATGACAGTGAAATAATGCATTCGTGATTCTGTTAAGAAAGGCCACCTGATTTATCTGAGAGCCAGATATAGTCATCAAAAGAGCCACAACTGACTCGCGAGCCATAGGTTCCCGACCCCTGCTCTATAGAATGTATTTAAGAAGCATATTTTAGTGCATGTAATAGATACATAGTATTGTACTTTCGGTTGATCATTCGCAGATGTAATATGATACATGGGGTATTACTCCCGGGTACAGAACTCGCAGATTATCTTCATTCATGGGAGGGGCCGGAACCAAAACCCCGCGAATAATGAGGGTCTACTGTACAGCTGAGGATAGCAGCAAACACTGATTTCTTATGAATCTTTTATTTTATTAGTTGTAAGGGTGATTGTGTTGAAAGTTACGCAAATTCGTTTTCCCATCTTCAACAAAGTTCTTATGGTGTGATATTTGTAATTTTGATGATACCGCCATTGCAAACTTCCCTACCCCGATGGAAAAATATATGAGAACTATTGTGCATACACTGAAAAAATAGTGTCCAGGTTCTCTGCCTGTACTCCTCTACGCTATACAAATACACAGCTGGATACAATTGCCAAAAATAAAATTAATTGATTTTGGATGAGGCCAGGAATCGAACTCCATTCGTGTTTTGAGTGTACTGAGACGTTATGAAAGTTTTGCTCTGATACATGATGTGTTTTTCAAGTCATCCTGCTAAAACCACTAGACTGGAACTGAAAAGAGAGTCACAGTAAACCAAGGAAGATCAAATCATCCAAGTTAGATAAGAACAATTAAATATGCAAATTTAATTATTTCTCAGACACACCTTCATTTGAATAAATATTACCATGCATTTTATTATACAAAATACTCATAAGAATATCAAAAAATCAAGACAAAGATTTTATATTTCGTTTATCAGTCACTGGAATCAGACTATGGAGCAGTATGAATGTGGAGATAGTCCGAACATTAAAAATTTTTAATTAAATAAATAAATCATTTTCATTGGTTGCAGGAACGGTGGGTGGGGATAAACACGTCTTTATAAGCTTATGGTTTACATTCAGTTATGTATTAATTCAATACTGGGAAGTTTCTCAAGTTTATACAGGCCTCGAACTGTTCACCTGACTTGGACCTTCTTTGTTGCACTTTCCTCTTTATGATGCGCCAAATGTTCTCTATAGGTGAAAGATATGGACTGCAGGCTGGCTGTTTTAATACCCGGATCCTTTTCTACGCAGCCATGATGTTGTAATTAATGCTGCATGTGCTCTGGCATTATCATGTGATCATCTGAAAGAGCCGACATCTGGATGGGAGCAGAAAGGGAAATTCAGGTTCTAGAACAACATATGCTCCCATCCAGATGTCGGCTCTTTCAGATGATGCACTCAGGTAACATCACAGATGCAGGCTTCTGAACTGAGCACTGATAATTTGTCCTCTTTAGTCCGGATGACATTTCGTCCCAGTTTTCCATAAAGAACTTCAAATCGTGATTCGTCTGACCACAGAACAGTTTTCTACTTTGTCACACTCCATTTTAAATGACCCCTGGCCCAGAGAAAACTCCTGCGCTTCTGGATCCTGTTTAGAAATGGCTTCTTCTTTGTACTGTAGAGTTTCAACTGGCAACGGCGGATGGCACGGTGGATTGTGTTCGCCGACAATGGTTTCTGCACATTTTGAGATTCCCCCTGAGATTGAAGTAGCATTCCTGTTTGTGGTGCAGTGCCGTTTAAGTGCCCAAAAATCACGGGCATCCAGTATGGTTTTTCAGCCTTGACCCTTGCGCACAGAGATTGCTCCAGATTCTCTGAATCTTTGGATGATGTTATGCACTGTAGATGATAATAACTTCAAACTCTTTCCAATTTTTCACTGGGAAACACCTTTCTGATATTGCTCCACTATCTTTCTGCACAACATTGGGGAAATTGGTTATCCTTTACCCATCTTCGCTGTGGAGAGACACTGCCATTCTGGGAAGCTCTTTAATACTTGGTAATGTTGCCAGTGGACCTCATGAGTGCTAATTGGTCTTCCAGCTATTGGGTATAAATGCAATTCACTTTTCCAGCCTTATAGCTACTTGTCCCAACTTTTTTGAAATTTGTTGACACCATGAAATTTAAAATCAACATATTTTTCTCTTAAAATGATACATTTTCTCAGTTTAAAATTTTGACCCATCATCGATGTTCTATTCGGAATGAAATACTGAAAGTTGGCACTTCTACATCATTGCATTCAGTTTTTATTCACAATTTGTATAGTCTCCCAACTTTTTTGGAATCTGGTTTGTACATGAACCTCTCACCACAGACATGGCCAACCTATGATAACCCAGTTAGCTGCACTGAGGGAGACAGTGACCACCTGTGGAGAGTGGGGCTTGAGCCCCCAACGTTAGGATCAGTGATCCAGCACCTTTACCATTAGGCCATAACTGCCCATTGCATTGCTGTTTTCTGGGTAATTACCAATGAATGTAATGAACTTTTGTAATTATTTCCCCAGACTTCCACACGGTGATTGAAATCTGGTGAAACTAGTGAACTGTATAGAATGTGAAGAGACTTATGATCCAGAAAGCTTTCTTTTCCTTAATACTGAAATGCACCTGGATAGTATAGTCTGTGTCTATTTAACATGTGATTTTGAGTTGATTCTATCATCGATAATTACCTCAAGAAATCTATTTTCATGAAGTCTTTTAATTTCAACTCCATCTATTTTTATCTGTACCTGTGTGTTCATTCTGTAACTACCAAATAGCGTTACTTTGTTTTGCTCAAGTGATATAATTTATTCATATTGAACCACAGCTTTAATTTGCTCATTTATTCAGTGACAATCTGCAGTAATTGTTGTAATTTTTCTACAGAAATAAAATTATTTGAATCATCTGCAAACAACACTAGTTTTATTAACTTTGAAATCTGGCATATATAATTTATAGATCTGATCATTTTGGCCCCAATACTGGCCTCTGGGGAACAACAAAAGCAATATCCAAGCACTCTGAACAGGAAATACCAAACCTCACAAACTGCTGGCTCTTATCTAAATAACTTTTCACCCAAAATTAAAGCTATTCTCCTGATCCCACCCCTCTCTAGTTTTTTAATAATATGTCAGAGTCAACTGCATCTGTAACTGCCAATCTGTAACTGCCAAGAAAGAGCACCACAGATGCAGTGTTTGCTTTGAGGATGTTAATAGAGAATTATAGAGAAGGTCAGAGGGAGCTGCATTGTGCCTTTGTGGATCTGGAGAAAGCATATGACAGGGTGCCGAGAGAGGAACTGTGGTATTGCATGAGGAAGTCTGGAGTGGCAGAGAAGTATGTGAGTGGTGCAGGACATGTATGAGAGATGTAAGACAATGGTGAGGTGTGCTGTCGGTGTGACAGAAGAGTTCAAGGTGGAGGTGGGATTGCATCAAGGGTCAGCTCTCAGCCCCTTCTTGTTTGCTATGATGATGGACAGGCTGACAGACGAAGTTAGACAAGAATCTCCATGGACTATCATGTTTGCAGATGACACTGTGATCTGTAATGAGAGCAGAGAACAAGTGCAAGAAAATATAGAAAGGTGGAGGTATGCCCTGGAAAGGAGAGGAATGAAGGTTAGCCTCAGTAAGACAGTATACATGTGTGTGAACGAGAAGGACCCAAGAGGAACGGTGAGGTTACAGGGGGCAGAGATAAAGAAGGTGGATTATTTTCAGTACTTAGGCTCAACAATCCAGAGCAATGGAGAGTGTGGAAAAGAGGTGAAGAAGCGTGTGCAGGCGGGTTGGAATGGAGGGAGAAAAGTGTCCGGTGTGATGTGTGATAGGAGAATATCGGCAAGAATGAAGGGAAAAGTGTACAAGACGGTGATCAGGCCAGCAATGTTGTATGGTTTAGAAACAGTGACTCTGGGGAAAAGACAGGAGGCAGAGCTGGAGGTAGCAAAGATGAAAATGTTGAGGTTCTCTTTGGGAGTAACAAGGATGGATAGGATCAGGAATGAGTACATGAGGGACAACACATGTAAGATGTTTTGGAGACAAAGTCAGAGAGGCTAGATTGAGATGGTTTGGACATGTACAGAGGAGGGATAGTGAGTATATTGGTAGTAGGATGCTGAGGTTGGAACTACCAGGCAGAAGGCCTAGAGGAAGACCAAAGAGAAGATTTATGGATGTGGTGAAGGAGGACATGAAGGTAATAGGATTAAGAGTAGAAGATGCAGAGGATCGGGTGAGATGGAGGCAGATCATTTGCTGTGGCGACCCCTGAAGGGAACAGCTGAAAGGAAAAGAAGAAGAAGAGAGTCAACTGTATCAAATGCCTTTTTAATGTCAACAAATATTCCTGCTGCATATTGTTCTATGGTATTTGTGATGTCCTTAGTTGATTCTATTATTGCGAGTGATGTCCATATGTTTGCTCTGAATCCATAATGACTGTCTGTGCGTAATTTATACTTTTCTAAGACTGCATCCAATCTATTCTTGAAGAATTTTTCTGAAAATTTACACAATTGGGGACGCAGAGAGACTGGTCCGGAGTCTGTTTCTGAAAGAAAGGAAGAAAGAAAGAAAGAAAGAATTGATGTAGATGAATGCGAACAAGTCTGTGTGTGAAACAGTTCCGATTGGTGCACAGCTTTGCTTGTGGGTGATCCCCGGTGTCTGTTGATTAATTTATAAAATCCATTTCTCAGGAATTCTTCTGGGTACTCCAGTAGAGCCCCGCCCACCCAGCTCATTCTCACAACGGTTCCTCCATTCATAATTACAAACTTTAAAAAGCTTTGAGATTCCCATTCATATATCTAGTTATATGAAATAAACATGAAACACGGTGTGAGCTGTGTAATCAGTGTAATCAGCAGAGACGCAGACGACAAGAGCAATGAAAAATCTCGAACTTTAGGGAACTTTAGAGAACATGTCCAGAACACAACAATATCATTAGTTCGTTATTTATTTACTCATTAACAGTGATGTCACATCACGTGACCCAACTATTATGCCTCTTGTCCTCTATATTACTCTCTCCTGGAAATATTTTGTTCCGTGTTTCCTTTATGTCAATATAAGCTCTGCTGTATAGAGACAATTTAGAAAAATCTTCACCTTTAATTCTGTTTGTTTCCAGTGATCCCTCTTGTCTTTGTTTTTAAATAAATATTTTTTCCTTTCTACCCTTTGAACTTTGATGAGGTAAACGGACATGTGTTAGAAGTGTTGCTACACCTGACACCACATTTGCAAGCAACACTCTGCAGACAGTGCCTACGCATTATTTGTACATTTTCTTGAGCAAAATTGAGAAAGACGAGTGAAAAGAGCATCAGAATAATATGAGAACCAAACTATGTTGAGGCATTTGAATTTTTTTGTGTGTTTTGGGTTATAATAACTTGAAATTTTTGTTCATTTCGGTTTTTTGGTGATAGTAACTAGGGATGTCTGTTATGACCTCTCTCGTTTTGACAGAGAAAACACTGATTTACAATATGAGTGAATACAACACTGAAGTAGCAGTCACCATCATGGTACTCCCGAATAACGGTCAAACCCCACCCACCAAAGGTATTTATAAACAAAGCATCGTACTAAGCTTTATATAGATTTGCATTCATGCGTTTGGCAGGCAGCCTTACCCATTGGGCCTTTCTTTTTTACAACTAAGCAATTGAGGGTCTTGCTCAAGGGCCCAACAGTGGCGGTTTGATATTTTGTCGGTGTGTATGTACATTATACAGGGATCCCTCACTTTCCATGGTTAATTGGGACTGAGATCCCCACGAGACCATCGAAATCCACAAAGTAGGATTACCCCCTAACCCCCCCCACTGATGTATACGAATACGTACATGTATATATGTACTAGTATATAATATCAATAAATACATGTTCAATGCTATAAATACTTATAATAACAGTTAAACATTACAAAATAATGCATAAGAGATAAATAAAATATAAATGCACACACATATACACACCTCACAACAATGTAACTAGTTTTGATGAGAGATTTTGGGTTGATGGTTTTTTTTTTTTTTTTGCGTTTGTTTAGGGGTTTTTTTGTTGTTGTTTTTTGTTTTTTGGGTTTTTTTTTTTTTTTTTTGCATAATTAGCCTTGTTTTTGTGGCATTTTCTTTAACTTTTCCCCCATTGTTCATTACTTTCCTTATTTTTGAATTCGATGAATATTTAAATTTAAAAAAAAAAAACGCGATGCACTGAAGCTGCATGAATTGAAGCGTGAAGTAGCGAGGGATCCTTGTATACAACCGAAATCCAAAATAGTTGGGACACTACAAATTGTGAATAAAAACTGAATGGAATGATGCGGAAGTGCCAAATTTCAATATTTTATTCTGAATAGATCGATAGATGACAGGGTCAAAAGTTTAAACTGAGAAAATGTATCGTTTTAAAGGAAAAATATGTTGATTTTAAATTTCCTGCATTGTGCCTTGTGGATCTGGAGAAGCCATATGACAGGATGCCGAGGGAGGAACTGTGATATTACATGAGGAAGTCTTGAGTGGCAGAGAAGTATGTTAGAGTGGTGCAAGACATGTATGAAATATGTAAGACAGTGGTGAGGTGTGCTGTCGGTGTGACATAACAGTTCAAGGTGGAGGTGGGACTGCATCAAGGGTCAGCTCTGAGCCCCTTCTTGTTTACTATGATGATGGACAGGCTGACAGACGAGGTTAGACAAGAATCTCCATGGACTATGATGTTTGCAGATGACATTGTGATCTCTATTGAGAACAGAGTGCAGGAAAATCTAGAGAGGTGTAGGTATGCCCTGGAAAGGAGAGGAATGAAGGTTAGCCTCAGTAAGATAAAATACATGTGTGTGAATGACAAGGACCCAAGAGGAACGGTGAGGTTAAACAGAGATAAAGAAGGTGGAGGATTTTAAGTACTTGGGCTCAACAATCCAGAGCAATGGAGAGTGTGGAAAAGAGGTGAAGAAGTGTGTGCGGGCAGCAGATCAGAGGGACAGCACATGTAAGAGGTTTTGGAGATAAAGTCAGAGAGGCTAGATTGAGATGGTTTGGACATGTGCAGATGAGGGATAGTGAGTATATTGGTAGTAGGATGCTGAGGTTGGAACTACCAGGCAGAAGGCCTCGAGGAAGACCAAAGAGAAAATTTATGGATGTGGATACGGATTTTCCAGCTGTATATGATCTTTAGTGATGTAGACAACACATTTATTATCATGATAATCATTAATATGTCTCTCCCTTGCCCCTCTCTCCCCCCTGTCTCTCCCTGGCCCCTCTCTCCCCCCTGTCTCTCCCTCTCTTTCCATTCCCCTCCCCTCTCCCTCCTCCCCTCTCTCTCTCTCTCTCTCTCTCTCTCTCCCTCTCTCCCCTCCCTCTCTCCCTACCTTTCTCCCTTTCTCTCTGCTCCCTCTCTCCTCCCTCTCTCTCTCTCCTCCCCTCCCCTCTCATCCACCCCCTTTCTCAACCTCTCTCCCTCCCCTCTCTCCCTCTCTCCACCCCCTTTCTCCCTCCCCATCTCTTTCAACCCCTCTCTCTCTCCACCCTCCCTCTCTCTCTCTCCACCCTCCCTCTCTCCCTTCATCCTCCCTCTCTCTCCCTCTCTCTTCCTCCCCTCTCTCTCCACCCCACCCCTCTCTCTCCCTCCCACCCTGCCTCTCTTTTAGCAGCCCCTATCTCTCTCCCTCCCTCTCTCCACCCTCCTCTCTCCACTCCCCTCTCTCCTTCCCCTCTCTCTTCCTCTCTTTCCACCAGCCTCTCCCCACTCCCTCCCCTCTATCTCCCTCTCTCCACCCCCTCTCTTCCTCTCTTTCCACCAGCCTCTCCCCACTCCCTCCCCTCTATCTCCCTCTCTCCACCCCCTCTCTCTCCTTCTCGCTCCCTCTCTCTCCACCCTCTCTCTCCCCTGTCTCTCCCCATCTTTCTCGCTCTCCCTCTCCCTCCCTCTCTCTCTCCACCCCTCTCTCCACGTTTCCCTCCCCTCTCTCTCCCTTTCCCCCTCTCTCCACCCCTCTCCTCTCAACCCCTCAACCTCTCTTCCTCCCCTCCTCCCTCTCTCCACCCCTCTATCTTCCTCTCTCCACCCCCTCTCCACCCTCCCTCTCGCCTCCCTCTCTCGCCTCCCCCTCTCTCCCGCCCCTCCTCTCTTTCTCTTCCTCCCCCTCTCTCTACCGCTTTCCACTAGCCCCTCTCCCTCCCTCTTTCCATCCTCCTCTCGCCACCCTTCTCTCTCCCCTGTCTCTCCACGTCTCTCTCCCTCCCTCTCCACCCCCTCTCTCCATCCCCTCTGTCTTGCCCCTATCTCTCTCCCTCTCTCCACCCCCTCTCGCTGTCTCTCTCCACCCCCTCTCTCTCCCACTCTCCCCTCTCGCTCGCCCTCTCACCCCCTCTCCCTCTCCCCGTGTCTCTGCACCCCATCTCTTTCCCCTGGTTCTCCCCCTCTCTCTCCCTGTCTCTCTCCTTCTCTCCAACCCCTCTCTCCAGCCCCCTGTGTCTCCCGTCTCTCTCCCGCGCTCTAAACAGTTAACGTAAACAATTCACAGAGTTTGGAACGTGTGAAATTTCTTCATAAATATAATGAGAGTTGCCTTCCATGTTTCTCGGAAACATGGTTAACAGACAGTATTGACAGATGGATGGAAATGTGTCAAGACCATTCTGCGAACCACTAAGAAACAATCAGACATCAATGTTAGTGACAGTGGAGCATTTGCAAATGAGCTTAACAACTTTTATTCTCGTATCAATGTAAATGACTTTTCGGAAGAAAGAAGTGTTTTTCTGGACAACCTCACCATCAGTGACAATCTTGAAATGTCTACTGACAACGTCAGAGAAACATTTAGGAATTTAATCTGTCGCAAGAGTGCCGGTCCAGACAATATCGCTCCTGTGATTCTTAGGGAACGCTGTGATCAGCTGTGCGACGTATGTCACGGTGTTTTCCAAAAAACTCCTCTACATCATCAGATACCTGTCATATGGAACACATCTCACGTTGTTCCACTTCCGAAGATATCAAATCCCAGAGGGTGTAATGACTATCGCCCAGTTGCACTCACGTCTGTAGCCATGAAGTGCCTTGAACGGATTGTTAAAAAGCTACTAATGCGAGAAGTTGAAGACCAACTTGATCCACTGCAGTTTGCCTACCGACATAGAAGGGGAACAGACGACGCTACGCTTACCCTCCTGAACCTCATCTACAAACATCTAGAATCCAGTGGTGCATACATCAGAATCCTTTTTGCTGACTTCTTATCTGCTTTCAACACTATTCAACCCCATCTGCTTCTGTCGAAACTTTCCAACTTGTGTGTAAACAGTAACTTAATCAGATGGATCAACGCTTTCTTGATTGACAAACCTAAGTGTTACTGTAAATGGAATGAAGTCCTCCATTGCAGCCTGTCCACTGGAGCACCACAAGGTTGTGTTTTGTCACCCATTCTGTTTATCATTTACACCAACGATTGTGTCAGTAAGGCATCAAACTGTTTTAACTTCAAATTTGCTGATGATGCAGCTATTGTTTCCCCTCTTAAATCTGCTGACTTTGACCATAAAAATGAGGTTTCTAATTTTACAAATTGGTGCAAAGATAACTTTTTGATCTTCCATACTAAAAAAAAAACAAAGAGTTTTAATCTACTTTGTTGGTTTGGTAACCTGACTGTTCAAAACAAAATTGTTAACACAGCACGAAAAATCATTGGCTCAGAATCAGTAACTTCTATTGGCCAAATTTACGAGCAGCAAATCGCCAATAAAGTTCAGAAAATTGTCAATGACAGTGCTCACTTTCTCTATTGTGCTTTTCAATTTTTTCCATCAGGACGCCGTCTGCGCATGGCGATAGCCAGAACAAACAGGTTCCGTCATTCTTTTGTACCAGCCGGTATTCCGTCGTTTTAACGACAGTAATCATTTTTATTACAAGACTGCCATCTTATCCCCATGTAGCGTCTTTTAACAAACTGAGTTTCGCTTCATCTCAACTTATTAATCATGTCTTACTGCAATCTTTTAGTGCTCTTTGGACAATATTTATTTGGACAATATTTACTTATTTGTGTATGTTTTTTTGTGTTTGTTGAAACGTACTATGTGTTTCACGACGTAACCAAAATTTCCCCCCAGGATAATAAAGTACTATCTTATCTCTCTCCCCCTCGTCTCTCCCCTCTCCATCCCATCTCCCTCTCTCTCCTCTCCACCCCTCCCCTGTCTCACTCCCTCTCTCCACTCCTCCCCTCTCTCCCTCTCCATCTCTCTTTGTACCCTCTCTCCCTATCTTTCCCATCTCTCTCCTCTTTCCACCCCGTCTCTCTCCACCCCCTCCCCTTGTCTCTCTCCCTCTCTCCACCCCTTCTCTCCCTGTCTCTCTCTCTCTCCACCCCCTCTCTCCTTCTTTCTCTCCACCCCTCTCTCCACCCCGTCTCCCTCGCTCCCTCTGCCCCACTCACTCAGTGCACATTCAGGTGTTTTGGAGGAGTGGCTTATAGGTGCAAAAGATTTTCAGTTGGACACTTCCAAAGTCATCTACCCCGCCTTTAATGTAAACATGATTTGCTTTACAGCAGAACACCTGTGAACCTCGCGCCTCCTTTGAGTTTAACGTGAATGCACAGGAGGCGGGGTTTAGTTAAAAGCTTCATTTCTTTAATGCAAGAATCATTATTGTACATTAACAATTCAATGGTCTCTGCACAGCTCTTTTTTACAATATGTACCACAAGTCTATGTCAGCACCTACTGTTATTTACATTTCATAATGTTACACCAGAGATGTGCCGAGGAAGAAGTACTAAAAGGAGGAAGAGAGGAAGCTCAAAGAATGAACTCAGGACAACTTCACTGTCCAACAAATATAAAATAATAATAATAATAATAATAATAATAATAATGCGTTGGGGATGTCACATGCTCAACACAGGAAGTTCTGCTTATGGAGAGTGTGTGTCTGCTTCACCAACAAACAACAAAAAAGGAGAAAAACAGAAGGCGAGAAATAAAATAAAAATACAAATAAAATTGTAAATAATATTTAAAAATCAAATAATAATCAAAACACTTGTTTGTCTTTAAGCCGCAGTGTGGTAGCTGAGTTGGGGCAGTGACAGGCGTTCTCAAACACACACACACACACACACACACACACACACACACACACACACACACACACACACACACACACACACACAAAACGAGGTTCATCGTACGTTTGACGCAAACATAAAAGTGATTTAAAGGTGTGTGTGTGTGTGTGTGTGTGTGTGTGTGTGTGTGTGTGTGTAATCGCATGGAAGGACACTTTGCGCTGATCTCCGCCTCCCGCTGTGTTCATTCAGGCAGCTGGGGGAAAGCGCTGGACCGCCACAAGGTTCCCCCCCCCCCCCCCCCCCCCGTTCGGAATAACGATGGGGGATGACTGAAGAGTGGCTTTGTTTTCTCAGTTATTTCATTGTTTATCTTTTCTTCTCTGTTTCTTGGTGTCGACCATCGACCACTTGATCTCAGATCATCCTATTGCGTTTGTGAGTGGGTGAGTCTGTGATGACATCAGCACACTGGGCGGAACTGCGCTTGCGAGTGCCGTTGTCCAGGTGGAGCGCCATCTCTTCGGCAATGAAGGTGTTCAAGTCGACATCATGGAGACCGTTCCTACGACGACCGGGTGTGGAACCAGCATTTAGGTGTGTGGGTGATCCTGGTGCTCCAGAGCGCATGCTTATACTCGCCATGGCGCCGCTTAAACCTGAAGCACACACACAATTTAGTTACCATATTTTTCAGACCATAAAGCGCAATTAAAATCCTTTAATCAAAAAAAAAAAAAACCCTGACTGTGCGCTTTATAACCCAGTGCACCTTATATGTGGATGAAGCCGCGCAACTCCATTTCACTGACACCGTCAAAACCCAAGTGAAGCAAACTAAATCCAAGCTTACCACAATTGTGGTGGAATAACCAAAGAGCTCCAACCACTAAATATTGGTGTCAACAGGTTGTAAGTTAGAGGGATCCGGGCTTTATGTCCAAATACTGCAAAAAAGTGCTGCTAAAGGTGTCCCGCTGAGACCTCAGATTAACCTTCTTTAATTTAAAGTTACACTGATACAGCGTCTTAAGAATAATGACCTCCGTTCTGTAATGAACACAATACTAATGCACTGTCTCTTTAAGGGGTCGTGGCTGAGAGAAGGTCACAACCCAGGAAGGCTTCAAATCTCTATCTCTGTTGATCTGACTCCATGTGCGAGGGAATAATAGATAATAAAATATAATAAAATTTTCTTTCTTTCTTCCTTTTGGCTTTTTCCCTTTTGTCAGGAAACGCCACAGCGAATCATCTGATTCGCACATTTGATTTGGCAGAGGTTTTTACATTGGATGCTCTTCCTGTCACAACCCTTTAGCAAGGGACAGAAACATGCTGATGGCTTTGCAGCTACTCTTTACGAAAGTCAGCAATGGTTCTTTTACATGCCTCTCACCATAGACAGTGACAGACATGGCCCGCCTTTGATAACCCAGTTAGCTGCACTGGGGGAACAGTGACAACCCTATGGGGACTCGAACCCCCAACCTTAGGATCAGCGATCCTGTGCCCTATCCACTAGACCACCACTGCCCCCATAATAAAATATAATAAAATAATATAATAATAAAAAATAGAGGGATCCAGGCTTTATGTCCAACTCACAGAACTGTTAAACTCGGACACTGAAGATGAAGAATTTGGGCAGTGGTGGCCTGGTGATAAGAGGTGCTGGATCACTAATCCTAAGGTTGGGGGTTCAAGTCCCACTCTCCACAAGGTTGTCACTGTCCTCCCAGTGCAGCTACCAGCCTTTCGTAAGGAGTAGCTGCAAAGTCGTCAGCATGTTTCTGTCCCTTGCTAAAGGGTTGTGACAGGAAGGGCATCCAACGTAAAAACCTCTGCCAAATCAAACGTGCCAATCAGATGATTCACTGTGGCGACCCCTGAAAGGGAAAAGCCGAAAGGAAAAGAAGAAGACTGAAGATGAACAATTTGATGGATTTGTAGAAGAACAATAAACTGAAAAAGTGAGTTTATTGCTTTATATTATTATTACTGAACAATGATGAGAGTTATTGTGAAGTGTATTACAGTTGGCCCCCGACTAATTCAAATTAATCCGTTACAGAGCCTTTTTCGTAACATGGGAGTTTCGTAAGTAGGGGCGCATTTTACATGTAAAAACGCCTGATTCGAAAATGTTTTGATAAAGAAACGCCTGATTTGAAAATGTTTTTCGTAACCTGGACTTTTCGTACCCAGTGGGTTTCATAAGTAAAGGCCGACTGTACTGGTATTTTATATTACTAAACAACGATAAGAGTTATTGTGAAGTGTATTACTTTATATTTTATATTATTATAACTGAACAGTGTTGAGTTATTGTGAAGTATGTTATTTTATATTTTATATCGTTCTAACTGAACAATGTTGAAAGTTACTGTGAGAGGTGAATCAAGTTTAACTCATCTGACTTTTGTTTCACTTCATGTGCCTTATAATCCGGTGCACCTTATTGTATTACATTACACTAATATTGAGATTTAGAGATATTGAAAATTAAGATTTTATCATATTATACTCTATTATTCTTCATGGTGTAGTGTTTAATGTTTCTCATAGACGAACCATGCAGAGCAATTGCCTCCCTAAACGGCTGCAGGTCTGTCTCGACCGAAGAGCTCGTCTCTGATGACGGTGCCATGGTGATTTTAGGCGGCGCTCGAGAACTTCGTGGGGGCGGTGCTTTGCCACACAGGAAGCTGATGAGGTCCTCGCGCCGGATGGTCCGCCTCCTCTTCTTCACCCAGGCCAGCACGTCCTTGTTGCGGCGCTGGTGGCCGATCTGAATACCTAACTCATAGCTGCGCTGGTGCGCCTCCACACTCTCTGTAAATAACACAGATACACACAGCTTCAGTTCCAGCTCAATCCTGAACACGAATCCTCATAGTTTACATTCCTTCAACTTTGACTTCCCGCTGAGAAAATCCCAACCCATCAACATCATCTATTTCACAGTGGATGAGCCCAAGGTGCACAACTGTTATATTACACTGAAAGAAAAGTACACCTAAATGAGATCACTCTTTTCCATTTAAAAAAGGAATCATGAGAGACGCAGGAGAGCTTCCAGAGTAGCGGCAGGGGCTAACAAATGTGTAACCGTGTCCCATTAAACTCTGACAAAAACAAACTGAAAAAGATATTCAAATGAAATGTTCAGGGTTAAAATATATAACTATACATGTTTCATTTGAATGTCTTTTTCAGTTTCTGCAAAATACTAACACTATTGTTTGGAGAGTTTAATGGGACACAGCTGATATCGCTGCAGAGCTAACAAAGTGCTTTAAACATACCTTAAAAACAGTACAGACCGTCATACCACTGAATCCTATTGTAAATATACTTTTTTTTTTGGCTTTATAGGCAAGCATTAATGTTTCAAATCGAATGCGAACAGCTACAGGAATAAATCATTACAATTCAATGTTTTTAAAATAAAACACAATAAACTGGAATAAATTAAATAAAGTCAACATAGGGTGTGACAAGGCTTTGATTTAAAATATTGTAGTTTCAGCTCCAGTTTGTTAGGTTTTACAAGGTAATGAGCTTCTTAGAGAATCGCAGCTCTCCTGGAGACTCCGACCCTCACATGGTACTTGCACGGAGAACTCAGCAACTCTCTCACTGTCTGTGGTGGGACGTTAATGTAAAAGAACCATTACTGACTTTTGTAATGAGAAGCTGCATAGCTGCCAGCATGTTTCTGCAATGGCCTGGCGAGCTGTCAAGGGTGTACTCTGCCCTTGCATAGTCAGTTGAGATGGGCACCAGCCTCCCCGCAAGAAGGTCCTGGGTTTGATTCCCGGCTCAGGCGTTTCTGTGTGGAGTTTGCATGTTCTCCATGCCTGCATGGGTTTGCTCCGCGTACTCGGTTTCTTCCTACAGTCCAAAAACATGCACAGGAGTCGTTCCAAATCACCCCTATGTGTGAGTGTGACCATGATGCGCTGTAAATAGTGTATCCTGCCCTTGACCAGAGTCAGCTGAGATGGGCTCCAGCTTCCCCGTGTCCCTAATTAGGATTAAGCGGTTCAGAAGGTGAATGAATTAATACATTTTCCCACACCACACCACTGCTACAATCTCTACACTGGCTTCCTGTAGCTGTCCGCATTTGATTTGAAACACTAATGCTTGCCTATAAAGCCAAAAATGGACCTGCACCTTCCGACCTCAAAGCACTTATCACATCTTGCACTGCACCGCATTCTCTCAGCTCCTCTAGCATTGCGAGACTAATCCCTCTAGCAAGGGACAAAGGGAAAATGCATCTAAACTTTTGTCTGTTCTGGCTCCAAAGTGATGGAATGAACTTTCTCTGAACAACCGGACAGCTGACACACACACACACACACACACACACACACACACACACAACACCTACCATCTGAGTTTGACTGATAATTCTTCCTCTTTTGGCTTTTTCCTTTTCAGGGGTCGCCACAGTGAATCATCTGATTTGCATGCTTGATTTGGCATAGGTTTTTACATTGGATGCCTTTCCTGACACAACCCTTTAGCAAGGGACAGAAACACGCTGATGGCTATGCAGCTCCTCTTTATGAAAGTAGGCAATGGTTCTTTGACATAAACCTCTCACCATAGACAGTCAGAGACATGGCCGGTCTTTGATAATCCAGTTAGCGTCACTGGGGAGACAGTGACAACCTTGTGGAGAGTGGGACTTGAACCTCCCATCAGCGATCCGGCGCCCTTTTTCCCCACCAGGCCACCACTGCCCACTGACGGTATACTGATTTGTTGGAACACAGACTAAGAACATATCTACTGATAGAAGCGGACATGTATGAGAGATATAAGACAGTGGTGAGGTGTGCTGTCGGTGTGAAAGAAGAGGTCAAGGTGGAGGTGGGACTGCATCAAGGATCAGCTCTGAGCCCCTTCTTGTTTGCTCTGGTGATGGACAGGCTGACAGACGAGGTTAGACAAGATTCCCCATGGACTATGATGTTTGCAGATCACATTGTGATCTGTAGTGAGAGCAGAGAACAAGTGCAGGAAAATCTAGAGAGGTGGAGGTATGCCCTGGAAAGGAGAGGAATGAAGCATAGCTTAAGTAAGACAGAATACATGTGTGTGAATGAGAAGGACCCAAGAGGAACGGTGAGGTTACAGGGAGCAGAGATAAAGAAGGTGGAGGATTTTAAGTACTTAGGCTCAACAATCCAGAGCAATGGAGAGTGTGGAAAAGAGGTGAAGAAGCGTGTGCAGACAGGTTGGAATGGTTGAAGAAAAGTGTCCGGTGTGATGTGTGATAGATAGGTATCGGCAAGAATGAAAGGAAAAGTGTACAGGATGGTGTTGACGTCAGCGATGTTGTATGGTTTAGAGACAGTGGCCTGGGGAAAAGACAGGAGGCAGAGCTGGAGGTAGCAGAGATGAAAATGTTGAGGTGCTCTTTGGGAGTAACGAGGATGGATAGGATCAGGAATGAGCACATCAGAGAGACAGCACATGTTAGAGGTTTTGGAGACAAAGTCAGAGAGGCTAGATTGAGATGGTTTGGACATGTACAGAGGAGGGATAGTGAGTATATTGGTAGTAGGATGATGAGGTTGGAACTACCAGGCAAAAGGCCTCGAGGAAGACCAAAGAGAAGATTTATGGATGTGGTGAAGGAGGACATGAAGGTAGTTGGAGTAAGAGTAGAAGATGCAGAGGATAGGATGAGATGGAGGCAGATCAGTTGCTGTGGCGACCCCTGAAGAGAACAGCCCAAAGGAAAAGAAGAAGAAGAAGAAGAAGAAGAAGAAGAAGAAGAAGAAGAGACTTGACAGCACTTCTGCAAGTTGATCTGGATAAGAGCGTGTGCTAAATGCTGTAAATGTAAATGTATGAATGACAACAACACAAATAACAACAATAATAATAATAATAATAAATACAGCTATCAATAAATGATCATAAAAACAAATCATAATTATATTAACAATAAATAACAATATTAAAACATTATTATCATATATTACTTTGATAAAATGTTATTCTGGATAAAAATGTTTATTTAAGAAAGGTTTTTGATTGTATATGCTGTTATTTATAGATCTTTAAAAAAAATCACTCTTCGCACGTCACAGAAAAATCCAAAACTGAAATCAGCATGAAAAATTGCCACTGGTACATTTGTAGATATGACCAGGAGGTGTTTGGTTTGTGTTGTGGATTCGTGTTATTTCCGTGTTAAAATGGTTGGTTCTTGTAATGCTGTTGGCTGTGAAAACTATGCAGATAGTTGTGAGCCAAAGGCCACACTAAGACTCTACACGCGCTCGCGGAACAGAAGAAACTGTTTGAAGATTCGGGCCATTTTAAGAGACACTATTAGGTACCCCAAGGTATTTTTTGTTTATAATAATCTCTCATATAACAAGTAATCAAAATGAATAAGAAAAGCAATTGGTTAAAACAGTCTTGAAGTCTGGAAGTAAACATCCTGAAGATGTTAAAATTGTTTTGTGGTCCATTTTACACTAAAATGACCAAAATTACTTTTTCATACGTCAGTTAAATAATAAAAAAGGAAGAGGTTAGCTAAGAAGAAATGGGACATAGAGAAGACCGAAAAGAGTAAACAAGAATACAGGGAGACAGCGTAAGGCGAAGGTAGCGGTGTCAAAGGCCAAACAGAGGGCGTATGATGACTTGTATGATAGGCTGGACAGTAAGGAGGGAGAAAATGATTTATACAGGTTGGCACAGCAGAGAAATAGAGATGGGGAAGACGTGCAGCAAGTTAGAGTGATTAAGGATAGAGAGGGAAATGTATTGGCTGGTGACAGAAGTGTGCTGGGAAGGTGGAAAGAGTACTTTGAAGAGCTGATAAATGAGGAAAATGACAGAAATAAAAGAGTAGAAGTGGTGACTGTTGAGGACCAGGAAGTAACAAAGATTAGTAAGGGTGAAGTGAGGAGGACATTGAAAAGGATGAAGAGTGGAAAGGCAGTTGGTCCTGATGACATACCGGTGGAGGTGTGGAAGTGTCCAGGAGAGGTAGCAGTAGATTTTCTGACAAGAACATTCAACAAGGTCTTCGAGAGTGAGAGGATCTTGGAGGAATGGAGAAGTGTGCTTGTGCCCATTTTTAAGAACAAGGGAGACGTGCAGAGTTGTGACAACTACAGAGGGATAAAGTTGATGAGCCATACAATGAAGTTATGGGAAAGAATAGTGAAAGCTAGACTAAGGGCAGAGGTCAGCATTTGTGAACAACAGTTTGGTTTCATGACAAGAAAGAGCACCACAGATGCAGTGTTTGCTTTGAGGATGTTAATAGAGAAGTACAGAGAAGGTCAGAGGGAGCTGCATTGTGCCTTTGTGGATCTGGAGAAAGCATACGACAGGGTGCCGAGAGAGGAACTGTGGTATTGCATGAGGAAGTCTTGAGTGGCAGAGAAGTATGTTAAGAGTGGTGCAGGACATGTATGAGAAATGTAAGACAGTGGTGAGGTGTGCTGTCGGTGTGACAGAAGAGTTCAAGGTAGAGGTGGGACTGCATCAAGGGTCAGCTCTGAGCCCCTTCTTGTTTGGTATGGTGATGGACAGGCTGACAGACAAGGTTAGACAAGAATCTCCATGGACTATGATGTTTGCAGATGACAATGACATTGTGTTCTGTAGTGAGAGCAGAGAACAAGTGCAGGGAAATCTAGAGAGGTGGACATATGCCCTGGAAAGGAGAGGAATGAAGGTTAGGCTCAGTAAAACAGAATATATGTGTGTAAACGACAAGGACCCAAGAGGAACGGTGAGGTTACCGGGAGCAGAGATAAAGAAGGTGGAGGATTTTGGATTTTCAGTACTTCGGCTCAACAATTCAGAGCAATAGAGAGTGTGGAAAAGAGGCGAAGAAGCGTGTGTAGGCAGGTTGGAATTTTTGGAGAAGTGTCCGGTGTGATGTGTAAGAATGAAAGAAAAAGTGTACAAGACGGTGATGAGGCCAGCGATGTTATATGGTTTAGAAACAGTGGCACTGAGGAAAAGATAGGAGGCAGAGCTGGAGGTAGCAGAGATGAAAATGTTGAGGTTCTCTTCGGGAGTAATGAGGATGGATAGGATCAGGAATGAGTACATCAGATGGACAGCACATGTAAGATGTTTTGGAGACAAAGTCAGAGAGGCTAGATTGAGATGGTTTGGACATGTACAGAGGAGGGATAGTGAGTATATTGGTAGTAGGATGCTGAGGTTGGAACTACCAGGCAGAAGGCGTAGAGGAAGACCAAAGAGAAGATTCATGGATGTGGTGAAGGAGGACATAAAGGTAGTTGGAGTAAGAGTAGAATATGCAGAGGATAGGATGAGATGGAGGCAGACGATTCGCTGTGGTGACCACTGAAGGGAAAAGCCGAAAGGAAAAGAAGAAGAAAGAAGTTAAATAATTAAAAAAAAAAAGTTACAATGTTTATTGCTTTACATTTTTTGTACTCAATTGTTTATTCATTTTGTCTCTATTTCTCTCTCTTTTTTAAGTTATTATCTACATGTTAAGGCCAGGCTTAAAAATTCTTTGTTGGCAATGACATGATAGAAAAAATATTCACCAAGGAGGGAGGAAAAAACTTTTTTTTGCCTGTGCAGGCCACCCAGGATTCGCGGGGAAATTTTTTTCATACATCATGCTATACAGTGAGTCGTCGACTTACGACCTATGCGAGTTACGTCTGATCGACTTTACGACCGCAAAAGTAGTGAAGCATGATTCATGGCAGTGCAATGCGAGTGCAACAGCATACGACAGTTGTTTGCGCTGTCGGCAGCGCCAGCATCTTAAAAGGCCAAGCAGGAGATGATGCAGCTTCACTTTCTAACTGCTCAGAGCAAATCTATTCATCTACTTTCAATGCCACGTCACTGTGGCGCGAAGCTGACAACCAATCCTTTCTGTGTGGGCGGGTCCGATACCTTGAAACTCTAATTTTATTGGACTCACACGCTGCAGTGTTTATGTGACAGGAAGCGCATCCCAAGTTTTGGCAATCAGCTGGTCTGCGGATTGAAGTTTTTCCATGTCCGTCTATTTGTGTTTACTTTCCAGCCGTGCTTGGCTTCATGGAAATGAGCCGATCAAAACAAGGGAAATTAATCTCTTTACTCAAACAACACAAATCTGTGACTGTTGATATAATCCAATAAAATTGGAGTTTGAAGCTATCGGACCCACCCACACAGTGGAGTACAGAAAGGATTGGCTCTCTGCTGCGTATCACAGTGACATGGAATTGAAAATAGATGTATAGATTTAAATGCGCAAGATTTATTCATCTGTTTTTGTTTGGCGTGAGTGTATTTGGATGGAAAGTCGACATACGACCAGATCGAGTTACAACCAGTCTGCCGGAACCAGTCGACGACTCACTGTATTATGTATGTGATGTTGTAAATACAGTAGAACGAAATAAATATCTTATATTTGAACTCAACATACTGAATATTAAAGTTTATTCTTTATTATATTATTGTAATCAACAGGGTATCAAGGTTTCTTCAACATATCAACTTTTAATATTACAGTCAACAACTAACAAATACCTTCGTTATGCGCCGCACTGTTGCTGCCCCCCGTGTTTTTGATCTTACGTCTAATGACCGCCCGTGTGTATTGGGAGCAAAATCGTACATCAAACTTTGCAATTTTACTCGATCAGTCTCTATAACGGAAAAACTAAGGCGTTCACTGCCTGTAAAAGTGAGTTTACACGGTATTTCAAGACCCCACGCCACTGGAGAATGTCTGTAATGTTCATCAGTAACAATACATTTGATTGTTCTGCCATGCTTTAAAAAACAGGAAAATATTTTGCTGTGTTCTCTTGGTAAATGTCCAACAACCGATGAACCATTAGAAACTGCTACAGCAAAACTATGGGATGCTCTGAATGAATGGAGCCAGATATGGACATATCAGAAAGTGATGAGTATTTTTCATCTGATTCTCCTGCTCACTAACTTCATAAATTTAAGCACTTTCCTGGCCATGTGCTTTTGTTTTCTTCATGTAGATTGGTTCAACCTGCCATGTGCTAAAGTTGACATTTGTGTTGATTGACTTGATTTTACTTCCTGGAAAATGTTTAAAGGAACAGTGCCGGGAGGGAAAAGTAAGGGGTCTTTTTTTAATTCTGCTGTTTTCTGTTTATTTTCAGCTTTTTATTTTCATCTTTCATGTAAGTAGTTTGGTTGATATCACAAAATGAACACAAATACCAGTAATACCAGTAAAACTCTTTTATTGTTCTGTTATTATTCATGTTTTCCACCTTGATGGTAATAAGCACTTACTTCTTATGAGAATTGCGGTTTCACCGAACTGGTAAAATTGACCAATCACAAGGCGCGGTTGATACTGACTTCGCTTTGGTCACTTTTTAGGACGGTGTATGATAGGGGACACACATGTTGTTTCAACATAACCAGCCGGTATATTTTTTATTTTTTGCGTCTATGAATGCTCGGGTGGGATTTTTATGTACAATTTCGGCCCAACCGGCCGTGTTACCGCCAACAAAGATATTTTTAACGCTGGCCTAATGAAGGCTAAAGATACTTTAACAAAGTAATATATGATTTATGCACTGAGTTCTCATATGATTTCCCCTTACTAAAAGAACTCTCAAACCCTGCGCACGTATCCTACATATATGAAAAATAATTTTAATAACTTGTTTATGGAAAGGAAAAATGAGGGAACCAAAAATGCAATTTTAGTCTCGACAAGTACAGTACACCATTCAGAACCCGTAGCTTTAGAGAACATTTCCATCACACAACAATATCATTTGTTCTTTTCATATCATTAATGATTACATCACAGCACATGACCCAACTATTATATACTTCTTGTTCTTTATATTACTCTCTCCCAGAAAAAAATTCTTACATCTTTCCTTTACGAGATATAACTTTTTTTTTTCAAAGAACAGTGTTCCCGCATGTACAGGGACGGAGGTGCAAAGCTATAGGTTTTTCTTGATTTCATAAAAACAACTCGATTTTATACAACATACGCTTGCAGGGTTTCCAGTAAAAAGATTAAGTCCAAATCAAAGCTAGAAGAGGTAGTATGTCTGCGGTCTGTCATGCTGTCTGATCTTCCATGCCAAGTCTGCTGTAGTGCATGTAACCTAATAATGGCTTTAAGCAACAAAACATGGCCTCCACGGACAACTTTGCATTGTTTGATAAACTCAGTGGCTGAGATGTAGGGACTAAGCAGCTCATAAACTGTCTGAAATATATTTACAATACTAGATGTTTGGGCAGTCTGAGAAAACACTTTTATAGAAAAGAGATCAAGAGAAATGATCAGTGTGATGGTGCGGTGTTACAGCTTCAATAAACACCTGAAGCCTTATGTGCTAAAATGTGGTGTACGTCCTTTCCGACGGCAAAGTTCAGATATATCCAGAGTGAAATGACGGTGGCAATGTGCAGTGCCCCATGCCAACCTCATGGGCTGTCGTATGCATATTTTTAGAGTCACTGGTCCTTTGGAAACACCCACTAGTAATGCTGGGAAACCGTTGATAATGTGAAAACAATTCATCCTCAGCACATCAGAGACACATGAACAATCAATACTGATGAACAATAAACAAATCCCTGTGATTAGGGGCGTGGATATACATGAATGTGCAAGGTAATGCAGAAAATACCGTTAACAACAATCGCTAACTAAGCAGTCTGAGAAGACATTGTTAATGTTGCAGTAAAAGGAGAGTGAGAATTCAGAGGCAGACAAGATTTACTGCCCAAAGACTTGCTCATCAGCTGCTTCAGGTTCCCGAGGGCAATCCTACTGGAACCGTACATGGAGCCTAATACAGTGAGGAGCCATTCGCCACCAATACCAACACAGGTGCTGACCACACTGGGGTTCCTAGCAACGGGAGCATTCCAGAGAAAACGAGCGGACCGAACAAGACCGTGCCGGTCGACCCTGAGCCGAGTCGTGTCAGCTGTGTGGGATGGAATTATCCGCATGTCAGCCACATATCAAATTCCCATACAGTGCAGCCAAACGGACCAACATTAAAGCACAATTTGCAGCATGAGTGGTTTTCGAATGTAATTGGAGCTGTTAACTGTACAAGCATTGCTATAAAGCGCCATCACAGGATGAACCTGTTTATGCCAACAAGAACCATTTTCATTCGAAAATCACGTGATGCACAAATGCAGTTAACTAACATAGTGGCGAGGTGGCCTAGTTCAACTCACAAAAAAAAAAAAAACATCCTGAGTAAAAGCACGGTTTGGAAGTGACTACAAGCTGCACTGGGTGCGAGGGTGGCTGCTTGAATCCCCTTCGGCGGCACAGTGACATGATGGTTAGCATGTCTGCCTCACAGCGAGAAGGTCCTGTGTTTGATTTCCAGCTTGGGTGTTTCTGTGTGGAGTTTGCATGTTGTCCCATGCTTGTGTCGGTTTTCTCCGGGTTCTCCGGTTTCCTCCCACGGTCCAAAAATGCACACAGTAGGTTGGTTGGCTGTTCCAAACCACCCCTAAGTGTGACACTGAGTATGAATGGTTGTGTGTGTGTTGGCCCTGCGATGGCCTGGCAAGCTGCCCAGGGTGTACCCCGCACTCGCCCAAAGTTGGCTGAGATGAGACAGGGATGCAGACAGGGAGGGATCAGGTACTCCAACATGTGTGCTGATTTGGATGTTCAGAGGAACTGTGCTTGGATTTATGTGTACACACAGATTCACACATTTGGGTGCGTTTGTGCATACAACATTTTCGTTCACAATTGTATTTAGATGTTCACCATGTTTCAGGAGAAATTCAAGACAAGCTCCAAGTCTCTCTCCAAAATGCCAGAAATTAAGCATAAACTCTATTGTGAACACATTTTTGCTCTACACCAGTATGGTTCAGGACCAACGAAGAGCAGGCACAATGTTGAGCGTCAGTTAAAATTCAAACTTCATGAAAATTCTGACTGTGGTGTTAAGATGTGAAACTCTGACTGAATAAACCTATCTGATCACAGGAGTAATGCATGCTGAGCACGGTGCTGCATATGACGCTTACAGCTCAGAAGTCTTTCTTTGTTGAACTATTCTGCCACATACACACAGTAACATGCTTTTTTATTCTCTTCAGATCACTCTTCATCTGGGGGCGTGGCTAAAAGCAAAGCAGCCATCTATTCAAACTCTGCACCTGCAGATGATGTGTCCAGAGTCGTTGTGAAGGTTTGCATGTACTTGACTACTGTGACACGAAGATGCGGAAGAAACCACGACAAGCCAACATCATCGTATCATGTACATCACACCACATACTGGTGCACACAACTGTACAGAGGTTACATGATCATGCTTGAAGAGAAACTTGAAGTTATTCATCACTCCCATTGCCATGAGCATCGTTTGTAACTGTTTGCCAAATTTTACTTTAATATATACATAGTCGGCCCCCTACTTACGAAGACCCCTGTGTACGAAATCCCCGGGCTACAAATATCATTTTCCTACATTTGCGTCCCTCAGATACAAAAATAACCCCTTCTTACGAAAAGAAATTCAAAATTCAAACGCGCCAATCAAAATTTCCCACAATGTGCGAGTTGCTCTCTCATTGGCTGTCTCTCAACATCCCGCCCCACTGGCCTCCCAGATAGCGATAGAAGGAAGCTTAACTCTTTCATTTTTAGTTTAGTTTTTAAGTTGTTTAATTCGGTAATTCTGGACACTCGGGTGAAAAGAGGAGCTGAGCTGTCTACCGATCACTACCTGGTGGTGAGTTGGCTTCGGTGGTGTGGGAGGTTGCCTTCCAGACCTGGCAGGCCCAAGCATGTAATCAGGGTCTGCTGGGAACATTTGGCGGAGTCCCCTGTCCGAGAGGCCTTTAAGTCCCACCTCCGGCAGAGCTACAACCACATTCCGGAGGAGGCGGGGGACATGGAATCCGAATGGGCCATGTTTCGTGCCTCCATTGCTGAGGCAGCAGCCCATAGCTGTGGCCGTAAGGTCGTCGTGCTTGTCATGGCGGTAATCCCCGAACCCGGTGGTGGACACCTGCGGTGAAGGGGGCTGTCCAGCTGAAGAAGGAGGCCTATCGGGTTTTGTTAGCCTGTGGGACTCCTGAGGCAGCAAACGGGTACCGGCAGGCCAAACGTGCTGCAGCCGAGGCTGTTGCAGATGCAAAATCTCGGGCGTGGGAGGAGTTCGGTGAGGGCCTGGAGAGTGATTATTGGTTGGCCTCAAAAAGGTTCTGGGCCACCATCCGACGCCTCAGGAGGGGGAAGCAGTTCTTCACAAACACTGTTTACAGTGGAGGTGGGGAGCTGCTTACCTTGACTGGGGATGTTGTCGAGAGGTGGAGGGAATACTTTGAGGACCTCCTCAATCCCACCAACATGCCCTCCGTGGAAGAGGAAGACCCTGGGGGTTCGGGTGAGGGTCCGCCCATCACTGGAGTGGGGGTCACTGAGGTTGTCAAAAAGCTCCTCGGTGGTCGAGCTCCGGGGTTGGACGAGATCCACCCGGAATATCTCAGGGCTCTGGATGTTGTAGGACTGTCTTGGTTGACACGTCTCTGCAACATCGCGTGGTCATCAGGGGCTGTACCTCTGGATTGGCAAACTGGGGTGGTGGTCCCGATTTTTAAGAAGGGGGACTGGAGGGTGTGTTCCAATTATCAAGGAATTACACTCCTCAGCCTACCTGGGAAAGTCTATGTAGGGGTACTAGAGAGGAGGATCCGACCGATAGTCGAACCTCGGATTCAGGAGGAACAATGTGGTTTTCGTCCTGGCCGCAGCACTCTTGACCAACTCTATACGCTCCACAGGATTCTGGAGGGGGCATGGGAGTTTGCCCAATCTGTCCACATGTGCTTTGTGGATTTGGAGAAGGCTTTCAACCGTGTCCCTCGAACGATCTTGTGGGGCGTGCTCCAAGATTACGGCGTTCTGGATCCGTTGCTACGAGCTATTCGGTCGCTGTATCACCGGAGCCAGAGTTTGGTCCATATTGGTAACAGCAGGTCGGATTCGTTTCCAGTGGGAGTTGGAGTCCGCCAAGGCTGTCCTTTGTCACCGATTCTGTTCATAATTTTTATGGACAGAATTTCTAGGTGCAGTCGAGGCGATGAGGGGTTCTGGTTTGGTGGCCATCGGATATCGTCTCTGCTTTTTGCGGATGATGTTGTCCTTTTGGCTTCATCAAGTCGGGCCCTCCAGCTCTCATTGGAGCGATTCGCAGCTGAGTGCGAAGCAGCCGGGATGAAGATCAGTACCTCCAAGTCCGAGGCCATGGTTCTCAGTCGGACAATGGTGGAATGCACCCTCCGGGTCGGGAATGAGGTCCTACCCCAAGTGGAGGAGTTTAAGTAACTTGGGGTCTTGTTTACGAGTGAGGGAAGGATGGAGCGAGATATCGACAGATGGATCGCTGCAGCCTCTGCTGTTAAGCAGTGCCTGTACCGGTCCGTCGTGGTGAAGAAGGAGCTGAGCCGCAAGGCAAAGCTCTCAATTTACCAGTCGATCTACGTTCCAACCCTCACCTATGGTCACGAACTTTGGGTAATGACCGAAAGAACAAGATGACGGATACAAGCGGCTGAAATGAGCTTCCTTCGCCGGGTGGCGGGATTCTCCCTTAGAGATAAGGTGAGAAGCTCCGCCATCCGGGGAGAGCTTGGAGTAGATCTGCTGCTCCTCCGCATTGAGCGGGGCCAGTTGAGGTGGCTCGGGCATCTGGTCAGAATGCCCCCCGGACGCCTCCCTGTTGTGGTGTTTTGGGCATGTCCAACCGGGAAGAGACCCCGGGGTCGACCTAGAACACGCTGGAGGGACTATGTCCCTCGGCTTGTCTGGGACCGCCTCGGTGTCCCCCCGGGAGAGTTGAAGGAAGTAGCTCGGGAGAGGGACGTCTGGACCTCTTTGCTTAGGTTGCTGCCCCCGCGACCCGACCCTGGACTAAGCGGAAGATGATGATGATGATGATGATAATTTGGTAAATATTTAATAAATGTGGGAGAATTTGAGCTTATCTGGAATTCCGATCCCTCAAGGAATAAAATTAAAGTTGAGTTTGTCAAGCAGGGAATGCGCTTTGAATTCCACGTCTTGTGGGCATGGCCCACAATGCACGCGCGTGCGCGAGAGAGAGAGAGAGAGAGAGAGAGAGAGAGAGAGAGAGAGAGAGAGAGAGAGAGAGAGAGAGAACTTCTCTTTAGTTTTTAGTTTATTTTTTTGAGTTGTTTAAATCAGTAAATGTTTAATAAATGTGGGAGCATTTGAGCTTATCTGGAATTCCGATCCCCCAAGGAATCAAATTAAAGTTGAGTTTGTCAAGCAGGGAATGCGCTTTGAATTCCACATCTTGTGGGCGTGGCCCGCAGCACGAGCGCGAGAGAGAGAGAGAGAGAGCGAGAGAGAGAGAGAGAGAGAGAGACAGGGGTGTGTGTGTGTGTGTGTGTGTGTGTGTGTGTGTGTGTGTGTGTGTGTGTGTGTGTGTGATAAATATGTTAATAAAATGTTTCATTTATAAATGGTTTTATAAATAATTTTCTTTTAGTTTTTAACACATATTTCATACAAAATTGGTATACTTTTATCATTTTTAAAGGGTTTATGGGGTTTATCCAGTCCAAAGACTGGAGCCTTGGAATGAATTAGGTGTTTAACATGTAAGGTGTGACCCCTATTTACGAAATCCCCACGTTACGAAACAGGCTCTGGAACGGATTAATTTTGTAGGTTGTGGGCCGGCTGTATATATATCCACATACTTTTCATTAAGTGCCGGCGGCCGGCGAAAGCTCCAGCTACTATTAACCTAGCGCCGGTTATATTTTATAATAGTAAATAATAATATTAAATAATATCATAATAATATTTAATAAAAACATTTTCACGATCACTTGTTTTGATAATTTCTCAATCGGTTCACTTCCGATATCCCATGATGCACTATGCTACCTCATTCAAAAGTGCAGCGCTTTTTATATACGTGCCACCATTTGCCTGTGCTCCCGTGTAGATTTAGATCGTGATGGGTCGTACAAACCGGGTAAAATATAGTCCAAACTGATGTGAGTCGTACCGACAAGCATGGCGCCGAAGCAAAGTAGATCTAAACAACCAACATTAAATAAGTGGAAGTGATTCAAGACCAATGATTCCAGTTTTGGAAAGATCCGTATCTCATGAAGTAGGTAAAAAAGTTTTATGTCACGTCCGAACACAAATTATTTCTTGATTGCACTGAGCGATAATAGTGAAAACTAGCCTAATCTTATTCTAATAGCCTAATCTTATTAATCCTAAAATGATATTACATAAACCGTTTTGACAGATTGGCGTAACAGTTTGATTCACAAATGTTCTATATTAGTAAGATAACTGTTAGATTTTTCAAATAAGAAGTTTTGTGCACTTTCCTTTAAGAAGTCAGTCTACTATTCTTGTAACAAATACTATTTTTTATAATATAAACTTTAAGTTTTATTTGCTTCTATGTTGTATGATTTTCATAAATATGGGCCCAGAATGCACCACAGAGCACATGAATTTTAATTTTTTTATGGCGGTGGCCCCCCCAGACCCCCCTGCAGGAGGGGACACCCCCATCCCCATGCTTGCCTCAAACAATTTCCACCCCCTACTTATCAATGTCCTCCTTCTACTCTAAAGCTTAATGAATACCCTGATATATATATATATATATATATATATATATATATATATATATATATATATATATATATATATATATATATATATATATATATATATATATATATAAGCATAGTGGTGGTCTAGTGGTATAGGGCGCGCACTGGATCGCTGATCCAAAGGTTGGGGGTTCAAGTCCCACTCTCCACAAGGTTGTCACTGTCACCCCAGTGCAGCTAACTGGGTTATCAAAGGCGGGCCATGTCTCTCACTGTCTATGGTGAGAGACATGTAAAAGAACCATTGCTGACTTACGTAAAGAGTAGGCTGCAAAGTCATCAGTGTGTTTCTGTCCCTTGCTAAAAAGGGTTGTGACAGGAAGGGCATCCGACGTAAAAACCTCTGCCAAATCAAACGTGCAAATCAGATGATTCGCTGTGGCGACTCCAGAGTAAAAAAAAGGGAAAAGTCTTTTTCAATTATTATTCCAGTACAGTACCTAAGTTAATTCTGAGAATGTTTGTGTGTGAGATTTTGTGTTCTGTAGCATGTTTAATAAATGATACCAAAAGGATAGACTTTATCACTTTATAGACATATACACTTCATGTCCTTTTACATTGAACTTCGAGTGACGTCTTGGAGTGACGTGTCCAAGATGGCGCTGCCCAGAGGGAAACGTCGCGGAGTTCTCATCCACTACCACTAGACCACCACTGCTCCCTATATATATATATATATATATATATATATATATATATGTATATATATATATATATATATATACACACACACGCACACACACACATACATTGCGTCATTGTACTACTTAGGTATGTCTAATCTCAAAATTTGACTTTTTTGGGGGCAAAAAAACGTTAAATCGAAAAAACGTCAACAGAATGACGTAAGTCGGGGAGAATCTGTAATGATATTTTACATTATTCTTTATTCTTGTACTCTTCCACAATTTCAGTATTCAAACAAAGTTAATACTTAATTAGTTCTACAATAATTAAAGTAATAATAAAAGGAACCTGGAAATATCTAACATATATCATCATTATCTCTCCAAAAAATTAGTAATATCTTAAACTTTGGAAAGGGTTTGAAAGGTTAAAGTACTTGAAAAAAAGGAATGGCATTCCTGTGTCACATATGTGAGGCGCTCCACCAAAAGTAGGCACTTGTCGCACAGACCACTTTTGCGATAAAGGCCAGAAAAGTAAAAATAGTCCATTTTTATCAAAATTCAGATTTTTGCAAAAGCTATTAAAACACTTGCTATTAAAACACAGACGCTACCCGACTTACATTCATCCGTTTTACGTTTTTTTCGATTTTACGTTTTTTGGGGGTTTTTTGGGTTTTTTGCGGACTTTTGTAACCCTAAGCAAATATGGTTGGTCAGAAGCGTAAGCCTACTAGCATGGGTGCAAGTTTTCCAGCATATGCCGGAATTTCCGTTTTTTTCCAAGACTGAATTAATTATCTGCTCGGATCGGCGCAATCTACCATGCATATTCAGTTAAGCAAAGAGAGTTGTAAAATAAATAAAAACCCAAAATCCAGAAAAGAAAGAGAACTCTCTGCTCTGCTGGTGATTCACATCAGTGCAGACTGAGTACTAAAGGAGTATTCAACGGCGCCCTTGTTCACTTGAAAGACTGGAAGTCCGTAAAACCCGCGCTTTGTCTCAAGCACAAGCAAGTGAACTACTTTTCAGTGGAGCGCCTCACATATTGTAAGCATTGATTGGCTGTTTTAAGCTGAATGTTAAGTGACTCGGCTCAGCTTCACATAAAGTGACCACCCGTCGTCCATCGAAACCATTTACAAGCAGAAAGATTGCATCATAGAGAATGTAAAAGGTTATATTTAATACTGTATTTAATATTTGATGAGTGAATATGATTAAAATGTACCTATTTGAAATTATTTTTCTTGAATTTAATTTATTTGAAATTAATGTTGATATTATTTGATATTCTTCTACAATGTTATGTTTATAATAATTTCATTTAGGGGTGTTTTATGAGATATGGTAATGGTGTTTATGGATGTATAGTACAGTATGAATGCCATAAGTCACTGGAACATACAGTAACAACTTACGTTTTTGTTTTTTGTTTTTTTGTTTGTTTTTTTCACCTTATGTTCGGCCGTCTGGAACCAAATAAAAGCGTAAGTTGGGGAGCGTTTGTATTCAACTATCACTTGCTCACATGAAATCGACAGAAACTCACGAAAAATGTGTTTTGTTTTGTTTTTTTCAATTTTTCTGGCGAGTACCCTTATAAAACTAGATAAAAACAGTAGCAAAACTTACAGGTTTTCGTTGCAATTATTCACCAAGTTCAGTACAAGACACTCTATAATCCATACACTAGAATAACGGTCGTGAAGTAGTCTCTACATTTTGGATGTTAAAATGCCATTTCAGCAAAAAAAAATAAAGGTTATGAAGACGATACGCTCATAAACAGTGCAAGCTAGTTGCTAAGGAAGATCTGAAATGAACACACCGATTGGTCAGCTAAGGCTTGCACATGCGCAGTGCCCGTTACACGTTAACTTCCGATGTTAACTTCCGATTTACTGCATGCTGAATTTATCTCCGACTTTCTCTTCAATAACCATCTTTAAGTTAATTTATAAGATTGTGAATACACATAATTTCTGGAAAAGGAGAGTGAAATGTCATCTGTGATGTCAAGCAGCATTAGTATGGATGCTAAATTAGACGTGAGAATTGGGCTTTGAAGATGCCGGAATGCTTGGCGTTGTTGAAGATTATTTCGCCAGTGAGTATTTTTCTCTGCATGCAAAATTTGATTATGGAAATTTTTGATGATTTGATTTGTGTGTAATCTTGTCTTGACTGGACATGCTGGATCGTGGGTTGTTTAGTTTTGTACGAAAATTGGTAAAGACCTGAAAAATGCTTAAATGTTTCATTCCTTTTACAGGTGGATAAACTGGTGATGATGATGCCAGCTGTGTTAATGAAGATTTTGATTTTGATGTTGATGAAGAAGAGGCATCTGTTAATAAAAGTGTGCATGAGTCAGTTTGTTGTGTTTGTGATGATGACGATGTGCTGAGCAGGATATAGATTAAGATGATAATGCTGAGGGCAGAGTTGATGAAGCTTACTTGTATAAAGCGATCAGAGAGTTTTGTTATATGGTTTTCTTATATATATTTTTCTTAATTTGAGTGTGACTTTGAACCTGACAGTGGTTTTTTTTTCAATCAGTATCATTTGAAGGCATTTGAACCTTTATATAATGGCCGAAAAGATACATACAAATCTTATTGGAATAAATAGAAATGATAAAAAAAAAAAAAAAAATAGTTCATTTTTGGGGGTTGCCACCGTGACTGATGGGTTTAAAAAGGGCCTGTCTGATTAAAATGAGGATGATTTCTCTTATCATCTCGTCCTAAAACTGTTCCTAGATATGTTTTCTAAAAGTTTATATGGCTGAGGGGCATAAAAATGTTTGGTTGCTGAAGACTAATGATCTTGGAAGAAGGGCAATCTTTGTGCTCATTTTTCTCTAAAACGTCTTGTGAAATTTTTAGTTGAATGCTCACACAAGAAATGGCATAGCTCAGTCGGTTTTCAAGGTATTGACAAACTTTTTGCTGCATTTTGCAGCTTTGGGCCTCCTATCTGACTGTGTAAAAAGCTTATTTTTGGATGCAAGAGCCTACTTTCAGTGGAGTGGCTAACATATACAGTAGGCCCTTGACTATTCGCAGTTTTGCACCCACAGTTAGCGCATTCGCTGACTCGGCAGAGCAACCGGCACGTGTTCAAATTCATCTAATGGCTGCCCTCCTTTCTCCTGATTGGTTGAGCTGATGTCCCGCCCCTTTTTCTTCTTTCACGCACAAATTGGCAATAAGCTTCTTTTTTGTGTGTGTTTAAATTACCAGTAAAGCTCTATGATACCACTCAAACGCTGTGTCTTCTCTGGCTAAGCGATAGAAAATGCTGGATGTCTCTTTTGAAGAAATAAGAATTTCTCCTGAGAAATGACGGTTTTCTCTGAACTGTTGTATTAAAATCTTTTTCAATTATTATTCCAGTACAGTACCTAAGTTCATGTTTATGCGTGAGATTTTATGTCCTGTAGCATGTTTAACAAACGATACCAAAAAGATAAACTTTATTACAATACTTTTTACATTGAACTTGAGGTGACGTCTCCAAGATGGCGTTGCTCAGAGGGCGACGTCGCAGAGTTCGAGTCAAATTGGGGGTTTTTTTGTTCGTTTTAATTTGTTTTATTTGTTCATGTTTTTCTCTATACTCATCTACGACCGGTCGACTCTACTACAGCTTCGGGCGTGTATAACTAAGCACGCTCAACTATGCTTGTTAGCTGGGATGCGGCTAGCAGAGCTAATATGCTATTAGCACAGGTAATATGCTGTGGTAGGCAGCTCAATGCGAGCCGCATCCCAGCTAGCAATAAGCCCAGGCGGGAAGGGACCGAACGACAACTCCGGCGCTTGGGATTACAGGGGATGAAGGCCGTGTAGCCAGCTGGAGCAATCGCCTCATCGGGTGTACTCTCCTCGAGCCATGTTTCACAGAAACACAGTCCTGTTGATCCCTCTGTGCTGTAATCTGAGCATGAAGCTCGTCCATCTTGTTTCGCAGGGACTGAACATTTTCAAGCAGTATGGCCGGAAGTACGGCCTTATGTACAATCAGTACAAAGAGGATTAAGTAGTAAGTAAGTATGGCCAGAAGTGCTAACCAAGCCTCTGAGAACTTCGCCTGGGCTTAGCCGGTAACCGTTAGCATTGAGCTGCCATAGCATATAAGCTCAAGATAGAAATTGTTGCATGCTTAGTTGTCCGCCGCTGAAACTGCTCATAGCTGTAGTAGGGTCGACCAACCATAGACGAGCATAGTGAAAAACATGAACAAACAAATAAAACAAATTAAAATGAACAAAGAAACAATTTGACTCTGAGAACTCCGCGACGTTGCCCTCTGGGTAGCGCCATCTTGGACACGTCACTTCAAGATGTCACTCCAAGTTCAATGTAAAAGGACATGAAGCGTAATAAAGTTCATCCTTTTGGTATCATTTGTTCAACATGCTATAGAACACAAAATCTCACACACAAACATTCTAAGAATTAACTTAGGTACTGTACTGGAATAATAATTGAAAAAGACTTTAAAACGAGTGCTTTACAACAGTATATGCTGTATAATGTTTATATTTTATCATCAATAAAAATAAGAGGAAAAATTAAAAAGTTTTTCTTAAACATTATTATATTTTACTACATTAATACTGTATTAATGAGTAAGACTGTCTATAGAATGTGTTTAAGAAGCATATTTTAGCGCATGTAATAGATACATAGGGTTTTACTTCCAGGTACAGAACTCGCAGATTATCTCGATTCGTGGGAGAGCTCAGAACCGAACCCCCGCAAATGTCAAGGGCCTACTACGTGCATATTATGTTACATGTTCCTATAAAAAATTCAATCATCTTACCTTCTAAACTTTCAAGATGAAGGGACCACTCTTAAAATTTGTGTCTTTAAGAAAAACAGTTTATTTACATTAACTTCTATGTTCAATATTTACTCTACGTACAAATCTTGTTCTTGTTGTTTTACTTCTTAAGCTTAATCTTCTTTGCGAGCAACAGGAGCTTGGCAGTTCTTTCCTTCTTTTTAGCTCTCCACTGTGCTTTCTCTTCCTGGGGCAGTGGTGGTCTAGTGGTATAGGGCGCTGGATCGCTGATCCAAAGGTTGGGGGTTCGAGTCCCACTCTCCACAGGGTTGTCACTGTCCCCCCCAGTGCGGCTAACTGGGCTAACAAAGGCGGGCCATGTCTCTCACTGTCTATGGTGAGAGGCATGTAAAAGAACCATTGCTGACATTCGTAAAGAGTAGGCTGCAAAGTCGTCAACGTGTTTCTGTCCCTTGCTAAAAGGGTTGTGACAGGAAGGGCATCTGACGTAAAAACCTCTGCTAAATCAAACGTGCGAATCAGATGATTCGCTGTGGCGACTCCCGAGTAAAAGGGAAAAAGCCGAAAGGAAGACAGACACTGTGCTTTCTCTTCCTGTTCCTTCTGATGGTCTAACCTTGCTCTTTTTTGCTCGCGATCACAGTCATCCTTTGCTTTCCTTTTGCTGTCTTTTCTGGTGTCGGGCAATGTCAATGCCCCTGGTTTGAATGCTGACTAGAGAATAGTTTGTCATTTTCAATTCAACCTGCTTTCGATGATTCACAATGTCGGTATGACTTTCGAGTGCTCACCATCCCCGGTATCCATAATAAATCAAGTCATCACAGATTGTACAAATTACCTTTCCTGGGACGTCAACTTTCTTAGCGAAGTCCCCAACAATGTCAAGAACAATTCTCCCTTATCAATGCGTATCTAAACTTTCCTGTCGAGACAGTCCTATCTGAATTTGTTTTTTATACCTGCATCAATCTCCCAAACTTTCGAATCGTCTCGTGAAACGATGATATTCGGCATTTTGCATCCAGTGAACACGGTTTAACTGTGAATCAAACCATTTTCAAGAGCACAGTAGTGAGATAATTTCAGTAAATGTGATAGTTGAATACTAAACAAGTAAACTTCCAATCTTTCAAGTGAGAAAGTGATGGTTGAGTACTAAACAAGTATTCAACGCGCACTTGCTCACTTGAAAGATCGGAAGTCCGGATAAGCTGCGCTTTGTCTCACAAGCACCGTGCGTCACTTGCAAGCGCCTACTTTCGGTAGAGCATGTCACAAATCACGCAGAAGACGAGACTTCACTGCAAGAACTTCCTGTTTAACACTAAGCCTCTAATGAAATGTACATGTTCATCGGAACATCGGTACAACTTCATCACGCTCAGGGAGGGCAGGAGTTCAACAGCCCCCCGCCCCAAAAAAAAAAAAAAAAACAATTTTAACGGATTTGGAATAATACAAAAAATGGCCTCTGGGGGTCAGAAAAAGCGGATTTCCGCCAAAAAGTGGAAGAATCTCATGCCTGAACGTCTTGATCTACGGTGAGGGCTGGAACCGAACCATCACGAAAAAAGGGAGCCTACTGTATTTAACTAGTGATAAGTGCTCCAACAGGCATTTTGAGTGCTCCTGACTATCACTTTGTGAGATCCCTGGAAAGGGGTACCGTTTTCCCAATCACCAGTCAAAACACCTGAACAGCTCTCACTCATTTAAGATTCACATGGTTACTTGAATATTGGACACTGTTACTGAGGACACCTGGGAAGAGGTGAAATTTAGCAAAAAAATAAGCTACTGGCCAACATGAAATGATGGATCTACCCATCTTCCTTCATATTTACTAGTCAGCAACACTGTATCTTGGTGGATCTATCAGGTTTCCGGCAGGATGACTTACTCATCCTAGGCCAGAGGACTTACTTTTTATTTCCACCCTTGCCTGTGCGACGACTGAAGGAATGCTTCTAGCATAGTACCCCATGCATTGCAACATCCTAGCTATGTGTGACATCATATAAACATTGACATTTCCAGATTTCATGCAGTTCTTGTCCTGACATACCTCTATAAAGGTTGGTGACGGCAGTAGCAGCGTTTTGAAAAGGGACCCAGAGCGAGAGCCCCTGTTGTTGACACACTCGATCTGCAAGAAACAAAAACAACAAAGAATGGTTTTTAATATCTCCCAGAAAAACACAATGTCATTATTCCACCCTCTATTAGTACAAAAGGTACGCTAACACGATACCGGTTATGAGCCTCCTGATTTGTCTCAATCATTTTCCGATGTTTCAAAATTGGAGGAAAATCAGAGTACACTGGTGGATGTTGTGAAATTTCTGGAAAACTTCAGGAAGGAGTGAATTTTTGAATGTTAAAAAAAACACTGTTCATTTTGTGTGTTTGGAGTACAACCGGGAAAATCAGGATCATGATTGCTACAGTGTGAGTGAACCATAGATTCAACTTGTTAAATCCTGCTTAATCCAACAAGTCACCATACAAAACAGGATATCTAGTGTACTATACAGGGTGTGGGTGATTAATGTTTAAGTATAGTCCTGGGTGTATTATTACAGTTTTTAAGTACAGTGCTTTTGTGTTTATTACAGTCTCTTAATACCATCCTGGTGTGTGTTATTATAGTTTGTAGTACAGTCCTGGTGGTTGTTATTATAGTTTCTTAGTCCAGTCTTGTTGTGTGTTATTATATTTTCTTAATACAGTTCTGGTGTGTTATTATAATTTGTCAGTACAGTCCTGGTGTGTGCTATTACAGTTTCTCAAGTAATTATGTGTGTTGTTATATTTTCATAGTACAGTCCTTATATGTTATTACAGTTTGTTCATGCAGTCCAGACGTGTGTCGTTATAGTTTTTGAGTGCAGTCCTGGTGTGTGTTAATATTTTTTCTTAGTACTGTGGTACCTCGGTACTTGAACGCTTTAGAGGTCAAACAAATCGGAATTTGACCAAAAAAAATCCAGGGTTTTTTTTGTCCCGGAAGTTCACCAAAATCAAGAAGGCGAATGCTAAAAAAGCACGAGAAAAAACAAGACCGAGGGGGAGGGAAAATGCACGCTTTCCAGAAGTTCTGAAGTTGTTGGTACTATGTATCACCCTAATAAAGCTGTTCTGGGGAAGTCTGGAAGTTGTTCATACTATGTATCGCTGTGAACACCTTTAACGATGAGGTCATGAGCCACCTCCGTAAGGTTTTGAAAAGAAGGCAGAAACAAGCCACATTAGAAATGTTCTTCAAGAAAAGAAAGGGACATCCTGAAGAAGAATCAGCCACGCCAAAGCGAGTACAAGAGAAAAAACACTTTTAGTTGATTCACCTGAAGCTGTTATGGAAGCACTTCCTCTCTCCCTCTCCAACATTTATGTATGCCAACTGCTCACCACCACAAAGGTTAAAATTCTTATCTTTATTGTTGTTATGCTTTAACTGTACTGTGGTTTTTATTTTAGTGTGTTATGGTCTCTTTTATGAGGTTTTGGTGGCTCTAACTCTCTCTCTCTTATGCATGCAGCACTGGAGAGGGGCGTGGCTGTCACACACGGGTGGAGTGCTAAGCACACACACCTGATTCCACTTAGCAATCACTGGTCAATCTTCTAGCCCTTCTGTGACACCAGGAACATTCAGCCGAACCCAAAAATGCAGGCGACAGGGTATGATGAAAATGGATGAGCATTATTATTCACAGGGAAGGCACTAGAGCATGGGGAAATCATAGGCACTGTTAGAAAAACCCGGTGATTGCTAAGTGGAATCAGGTGTGTGTGCTTAGCACTCCACCCATGTGTGACAACCACGCTCCTCTCCAGCACTGCTTGCATAGAGAGTGTTAGAGCCACCAAAACCAGAATCTCTCACAACACAGACCATAACATAGTGTACTGTATTCAACAATTTTTTTTCCACTTAATTTGAGGACCTATGGTATGAGTTACGGTAAAGTTAACTTCTGTCCAAAAGACGACGGAACAGATTAAGACCATTTACATCATTTGTAATGGGAAAAGCGGATTCGGAATTCGACCAAATCGGGATTCGACCAGCCGTCAGGAACGAATTATGGTGGAGTACCGAGGCACCACTGTACTGTCTTGGTTTATTATAACAGTTTGTAAGTACATTCCTGGTGTGTTATTATAATTTGTTAATACAGTCCTGGTGCGTTATTATAGTTTTTTTCATACAGATCTGGTGTGTGTTATAATAGTTTGTTAGTACAGTCCTGGTGTGTGTTATAATACAGGGATCCCTCACTTTCCGCAGTTAATTAGTACCGAGATCCCCACACAACCATCGAAATCAACGAAGTAGCCCCCCCCCCCCCCCCCCGAGTGATGTATACATACATATATACAGTAGGCCCTTGACTATTCGCGGTTTTGCACTCACGGTTTGAGTTTTCGCGGACTGCTGAGCAGCTCGTACGTGATTCTAATTCAGCCAATGGCTGTCCTCCTTCCTGCTGATTAGTTGAGATGATGTGACACCCCTCATTCGCGAATAATTTGTCAATGAGTCTTTTTAGTGGTTTTTTTAATTACTAGTTAAGTTCTATGATGTCACTCAAACGCCTGCTAAGCACTAGAAAAAGGTAATGACGTTGGATGTCTCTTCTGAAGAAATAGACTTTCTCCGGAAGAAACGACAGTTTCCTCTGAAGTGCCTGAAGAGGAATAATCGTCTGAACTGTTATAAAACACTCCACTATTAAAGTATTTTTCAATTATTCCCATACATGACCTAAGGTAATGTTTAAAATTTTTGTGTGTTATATTTTATTTACTGTGGTGTAGCATGTTTCTCATTTTGTTTTGTTTATCAATTTTATTACATTTCTTGTTCTTTTATGTCCTTTTTTTCATGGTCTGTGTTTTGGGGGACTTTGTTTTTGGCGCTGTACCTCTAACTAACAGTTTACTCTCCGCTTCGGCTGAGGGGTGTGGCTGAGCTGCTCGGTAGCACACACCTGAATTCACTATTCTCATTTACTCCCAATAAATAAAAGCACGCTCACCTCTGCGCCAGAGGATTAACTCACATCACCGCTTCTTTGGTTTGTAACGCTCTCTAACTTTCACACGCTAAAACTTTTCTACTCACTCCGGCTGAGGGGCGTGGCTGAACTGCTCAGACTTAATGCAGTTAATACCTGAATTCAGTCATATCATGCCTAATGCAATACGTTTCTCTATGGGCATTTTTGAAAACTACAGTGCTGTATGTTTTTCGAAGAGAATGCATTGAAAGGTGTTTTTATATGTATGCTGTATAATGTTTATATTTTTTATTATCAATAAATATCACAGTAAAAAAATAAGTTTTTCTTAATCATTACTACATTTTACTACATTGATACTGAATTAATGAGTAAGACTGTCTATAGAATGTGTTTAAGAAGCATATTTTAGCACATGTAATAGATACATAGTATTTTACTTCCGGCTGCTCATTCGCACATGTGACGTGATACATGGGGTTTTACTTCCGGGTACCGAACTCACAGATTATCTCGATTCGTGGGAGAGCCCGGAACTGAACCCCTGCGAATGTCGAGGGCCTACTGTATGTGTACATAATATCAATAAATGCATATTCAATGTTTATAAATGCTTATAATAACAATTAAACATTAAAAAATAACATAACATGGAAATACAATATAAATACACACATACAGATGGTATTGCATGAGAAGAAGACAACACACGTATAGTAGGCCCTCGTTATTCGCGGGGGTTTGATACTATGTAGCTATTACATGCGTTAAAATATGCTTCTTAAACACATTCTATACAGTATTACTTATGAATACAGTATTACTGTAGTGAAATGTAGTAATGATTCAGGAAAACTTCATTTTTTACTGTGATATTTATTGAAAATAAAATATAAACATTACACAGCCTACATACATACATACATATATATATATATATATATATATATATATATATATATATATATATATATATATATATATATATATATAAAAGGACACAAACTGAGTATAGTACAGTATCTTCAATTAAGCACACAGCACTGTAATTTTCAAAAATGCACACTAGTGGGAGGTATTGCATTACTCTGCATTGCATTACATCAGGGGTCTAAAACTCGTGCGGCTCTTTCACCTCTCTGGCTTCCAGGGGCAGAGAGTTAAACCAGCTTTCATCTGAATGATGGGAGAATTTGCATAAGGCAGAGTTCTGCAACGGACGGTCATTTCCAAAAATGCTCTTTTAGGGTTGAAAATTACATAGATGAAAATTAACAGTCACAGGTGTGGGCGGATATTTATTTGGTGTGGGCGGGGTGATTTTGTGTGAGTCTTCTTATAGACATGCCTATCAGCGACATGGAGAGTCTCAGTGTTTTTGATCTGCTGTATTGGTGGATTTCCAAATTCTTGTGCTCATGGTAAGGAGTGCTGTCACCATCAGCAGCACGGCGAGCGAAAGATTTTTTTCCACCGCCGGGGTTTGTAATCCAGAAACGAAAATCACAGCTGAAGTAGAGACTGTGGATGAGATTTGTTTATACACAGCAATCACCGAATTAAATAACTCTCCTGCCAGTGACAAAATAAGACTGGGTGTGGTTTAGTCTCCACTCTGAGAATGGGGCGATCAGTGCAGCATTAAGCATTAATATTATTTTAAAAAATGTTCCGCAGGCGACTTCATAAAATAAGTTTTCATATACTTTTCTGTGTTGGTGTCGTTTTTGTAAATTAAAACTATGACAAAACAAAATTAATATAACGAATAAAGAAAAAAAGATCCCACGAAGGGCGTGATGGTGAAGTAGACTACCCAACCCGTTAACACATCTGGCTGAACCCCGTCCCACGCTTCATGGGATAGATATTCTTTTCTTGATAAAAATACAAGGAGGACTCAAACACATTCATTCATTTTCTGAACCACTTAATCCTAATTAGGGTCATGGGGAGGCTGGAATTTTTTTCGTTTTTATCTAAATGTTTTTGTTGCAGGAAGAATTGTAATTTAATTGTCTCTACAGTCGTTTAAATCAATGCAAAACATTGTTGTTTCATATTAAAATGAAGGAAAATTGGGGAAAACATTACAGACGCTCCCAAACTTACGTTTTTATTCGGTTCCGGACAGCCGAACGTAAGTTGAAAAAAAATGTAAGTTGTTACTGTATGTTCCAGTGACGTATGACGCTCATACTGCACTATACATCCATAAATACCATTACCGTATCTCATAAACCACCCCTAAATCAATTATTATAAACAGAACATTGTAAAATAATATCAAATATATCAAATAATATCAACATTAATTTCAAATAAATTAAATTCAAGCAAAATAATTTCAAATAGATAAATTTTAATCAAATTCTCTCATCAAATATCAAATACAGTATCAAATATAACCTTTAACATTCTCTATGATGCGATCTTTCTGCTTGTAAATGGTTCCGATGGTCGACGGATGGTCACTTTACATGAAGCTGAGCCGAGTCACTTAACATTAAGCTTAAAACTCCCAATCAACACTTACAATATGTGAGATGCTCAAAACCGAAAGAGTTCACTTGCTTGTTCTTGAGACAAAAGTGCGGTTTATACAGACTTCCGGTCTTTCAAGTGAGCAAGGGTGCTATTGAATACTTGTTTAGTACTCAGCCTGCACTGATGTGAATCACCAGCAGAGCGAAGAGTTCTCTTTCTTTTCTGGATTTGGGTTTTCATTTATTTTACAACTCTCTTTGCTTAACTGAGTATGCATGGTAGTTTGTGCCGATCCGAGCTGATAGTTAATTCAGTCTTGGGAAAACAGGAAATTCCGGCATATGCGGTCTGTCGTTTGTAAACAATGGACACAGTCCATTACATCATTGCGTCATTACGTCAGCATACTGCGTAGGTACGTCTCGTACTACAGAGAGCACGCTAAACTCAAAATTTGACCTTTTTTGTGGAGAAAAAAAAACGTAAAATCAAAAAAACGTAAAACGAATGAACGTAAGTCGGGGAGCGTCTGTATATGCAGTGTTATTTGATTTTAAATGTCAAAAAAGGATTTGTGGCTCCTCGTGTTTTCTTTCATGTTGAATGGCAAAGGTTGCTGACCCCTGAACTAGAAGTATCCAGAATACCAAGGCAGGTTCCATTCTGATGATGGCCTTGTTTCATACAACGTTCACCTTTTTGCACTTCTGCAGCAAAACGTTTTCCTTCCTGAATCATATCAAGCAGTTCTACTTTTTCATGCAGTTCATACCATTTTATGGCGCTTCGGCACCTTACCAGAAGCCTGAGTAGGTGCGCAGCATTTGGGTGGCACGATGGAGCTGAACAGTCATTAAAAACACACACACACTTAAAAAGCACAGGCTCAAAGTGTGCGCGAATGAGGAAAAGGAGGCGTTACATCATCTCAACCAATCAGCAGGAAGGAGGACAGTCATTGGCTGAATTAGAATGACGTTACAGTTGCTCAGCAAACCATGAATATGCAAACCTTGAGTGCAAAACCGCGAATAGTCAAGGGCCTACTGTACATATGCACGTGCACACACAGATGCAACAATGTAAGTAGTTTTGATAGGAGATTTTGGATTGTTTTTTTTGTTTGTTTGTTTTATGTTGGTTTATGGATTTTTTTTTTTTTTTGCATAATTGTCCTTGTTTTTGTGGCATTTTACTTATCTTTTCCCCCTATTCTTTCTTAATTTCCTTATTTTTTAATTCGGTATAAAAAAAACGCAATGCACAGAAGCCGCATCAATTGAAGCATGAAGTAGCGAGGGAGCCCTGTAGTTTGTTTGTACAGTCTTGGTGTCTGTTATTACACTTTGTTCATACAGTCCTAGTGTATGTCTTTACAGTTTCTTAGTACAGTCCAGGCGTGTTATTACAGTTTGTTTGTAAAGACCTGGTGTGTGTTATTATAGTTTGTTTGTACAGTCCTGGTGTGCGTTATTATTAAGTACCGGCACTGTCGTGTGATACATTCTGGAATTGTGACACAGCTAAGCCTGACGGCTGAAAATAGTCAAACTTCAACCTGCAAATCCCCCCTTGCAACCAAATAATGCCAAATAAATGTAATTATGTTAAAAGTTCATTTCATTCCCATTTCAGCGGTATGAAATTCAGAGATGTTCAGAGAAAAAGAACATTTCAAATTTAGACTGAGTTGATGTTGATATATTTTGCTGTTTTTTGTTTTGTTTTTTTTTTAATTCATATTTATAAATATCCCCAAGAAGACTTCCGGTTCTTTAAAAATCAGTAGAATATAACCACCACAAACTAGGTACCAAAATGTAGAGATTTGTATCTAGTTTAAAATGAAATTTGAATCGAAGCTAAAGAATAAACTAGCGCAACGCGCCAGGCAATTTAATTGCCAGTCCCCCCCTCAAAAACACGCCAAGATGGCAGCCACCATGATGGAGCACATACAGTCATTTTTTATCTATTTATTCTATACCTGGGTGAGTCATATACATTTCTATGATCAGAATATAATCTTTATTGTGTATAGAATTTTCTAGTGTGGCCGTTTTGTTGAAATCTTGCGACAGAATATAAACTTTGACTCTGAATTGATCGGGTCACTTGGCTCGGTAGCTAAACATGAACGGAACTGGCACTTCTGACTTCGGGCAGATTTTTATTTAATTTAGGGGTTCTAATTTGAATTCACAGATAGGACATGTTCTTCAGATATAAATTAAGACTCCTACTTAGTCTGAGGCCATTTAAGAGTGTTTTGAGGGAGAAATCTTAATCTACATTATATGATAATGCGTACATTATTGC
>CM045744.1:13343975-13368975 GCA_024760905.1 Plotosus lineatus
CTTGGTGTGTGTTATTATAGTTTAATAGTCCAGTCTTGGTGTGTGTTATTATACTTTAATAGTCCAGTCTTGGTGTGTGTTATTATTGTTTAATAGTCCAGTCCTGGTGCATGTTATTACAGTTTAATAGTCCAGTCCTGGTGCATGTTATTAAAGTTTAATAGTCCAGTCTTGGTGTGTATTATTAAAGTTTAATAGTCCAGTCCTGGTGTGTGTTATTATAGTTTAATAGTCCAATCTTGGTGTGTGTTATTATACTTTAATAGTCCAGTCTTGGTGTGTGTTATTATTGTTTAATAGTCCAGTCCTGGTGTGTGTTATTACAGTTTAATAGTCCAGTCCTGTTGTGTGTTATTATATTTTAATAGTCCAGTCTTGGTGTGTGTTATTATGTGTTCCAGTCCTGTCACACAGCTGAGAGGATCCACACTGATTGAAAATTTCCTTACACATACACAAGAGTGATGCTCTCAAAACAAGTACAATTTCCCTATTCGCCATGTTCCATTCTACCAGGGGTCAATAACAATATTTTAAGGATCATTGTTTGTTGATATTTAGAAGGAAAACGTCATGACGTTGGGAAACAACCATAAAACCTAAATAAGCTGAGGTGAACTAATAGACAATTGGTTAGCAGCTTTATCATCAAATCATAGAGAACTAAAGTGGTCGTATTTTATAATAAACATCTCCAATCGTGAAATAAATAAACACACGTGATGATATGAGTAATAATAACGCCAGTACAAACGATCACAACTTAGCTAGCTGGATATGAACCTTATTTCATTCGCCATTTTGTTTCTTTATAATTTTAAAATTCCAAGGTTTAAAGTTTAATATGCACCGGATATAACTGTTTGTTTAATTAACAAACATTTAACTAAAATGGTATGATCTTTATTGTGTTTCAGAAAAAGGAGATGACTGTCTATGAACAGAGATGCTTTAATATGTCTCAAGTTATTTTCACCCAGAACTCCTCCCAGGACTTCGCCATTTTGTTTCACCAGATGATAGCCGCAATAAAAACAAAAACAAACTGAAATAATTTAAACTCACCATGACGTGTTCCTGGGATTATTATTTAGGCACAGTCTAAACTAAACAACGGTGGATTAAAGAGGAAAACGCGTTCCAGTTGAGAGTTCGGAGATAATCAGGCTGCATAATTAGTGACAGTATTAGCATAAAAGCTAGCTAACTAACTAGCATGAGATAATGTTACAGTTCCCAGACAGGGCTTTACTGATTCGCACGCAACCTTCAGTGTGTATAGACATAACAAGGGCAGATTTTGGTTTGTAATAACCAGTTTATAAATCACTTTAATCGTGTCGTGATTCAGGAAGTAACGCCGGGAAACAGCTTCTCAAGCTACATGCCCTTTGTTTAGCTAACAAGCTAAATCGTTAGCAAAGCCATGTAGAGACTTTGCTTGTGCTCGTGTCAGCATGCATTCGAACCTTTATAAAGTTGCGCGACGGCCGTGGCAGAGTTTTGGAAGAGGTGCCACAGCTTCTGCTGGCTGTGCTCGGGTTCGTCCTCACTCGGCTCGTCCTGCTCGGCCTCAGCTAGGCACTGCCGCTCCCATTTCGAGAACCAGTGCTCGGGTCCGTGCTCCTGGATCTCCGCCTCGCCCTCCTCCTTCTTCTCCGCCATAATGATTCACCTCTTATATATCGATAAAGATTTGTATTGATTATCCTGAATAGAATTGCTAAATCCAGCCGCGGCCTGATCCACAGCTGTTAGCTTCCCCCCCCCCCCGTCAAACCCGCGGCTGCATGGCGCAGGAAGCCAACTCCGCCGGCTGACAAAACAAAACGCACAGGCGAGACTAGCACTCATGAAAACAAGTTGCACTTTAAACTCCACCCCTATTATGTCGCCCCGGGTGCTGATTCGCGAACACACTTATGGGGGCGTGGTCTAACTGACCCAAGTATCCTTCTTTCTCGCAGTCACTGCCTGACGTTATTATCGTTTATGGTCTCATTGGACGTTGTGAAGTGGGCGTGGCTTCATCAGACGTCCATAAAAACAAATCACCCTCCAAATACCGCCTGCTTTCATCAGAACTCGACTTTCATTCGCCAAGACTGGGATGTGGGCGGGGGATTATTACAGGCGCTCATCAAAACAAGGAATTTTTGCCGCTTTTAAAGCCGCACCTCCTATCAGTGTTGGACAATTCTTCTTCTTCTTCTTCTTTCGGCGTTTTCCCTTTTTCAGCGGTCGCCACAGTTGGACAATATGTACTACTGAAATTTCAATCGGATTATCATTCATTCATTCATTTTCTGAACCGCTTAATCTGAATCAGGGTCGCGGGAAGGCTGTCGCCCATCTCAGCCAAGGCAGGGCTAACACTCACTCAACCATTCATACTCACACTCACACCTAGGGGTGATTTGGAACAGCCAATTTATCTACTGTGCATGTTTTTGGACTGTGGGAGGAAACCGGAGTACAGTACCTGAAGGAAACCCACGAAAGCAATCAATTTAATTACACCAAATTATTCCAAAAGTACTTTACTTCAAACTTCGTATGTTTCTGTTTTCCACTGTGAAAAGTTAAAAATAAGATCAAAATTCAATTGGTTATACATTTTGTATTAATAAAATATTAATCTGTACCTTTACTCTCAGGGCAGTGGTGGCCTATAGGTAGGTAGGTGGTGGATCGCTGATCCTAAGGTTGGGGGTTCGATTCCCACTCTCCACAAGGTTTTCACTGCCCCCCCCCACACACACACACACGCACACACGTGCATCTAACTGGGTTGTCAAAGGCCAGCCATGTCTCTCACTGTCTATGGTGAGAGGCTCATGTAAAAGAACCATTGTTTACTTTCGACAAAAGTAGCTGCATAGCCGTCAGCTTGTTTCTGCCCTGGCGAGCTGTCCAGGGTGTAGTCTGTCCTCGCTCGGAGTCGGCTGGGATAGGCACCAGCCTCTCCGTGACCCTAATTAGGATTAAGCGGTTACAGAAAATGATGATGATGAATCTTTACTCTTGAGCATGTTTTTTAATTAACAAAATGTCAGAGCACTTTCTTTCTGGTTTTCTTCACAGAAAAACCAAACAGATGCAATAACTTTCATAATCAGTTTCCTTTTCTGTAACCGCTTAAACTGGTTCCTGGTGATGTAATCCATAACACACCGGATAGTATGAATAAAACAGGAGGAAACGCTGATGAAAATGATTGAACAACAAACTGCTCATTCTGCTATGCTGCAGCCCTCGGAATCACCCCGGAACGTCAAGAACAGGATGAATGACGTCACTCATCGGTACACGTGCCCGATTGAGTGAATCTGGTCCCGAGTCCACCTCTAGGAGGCGCCTTTATTCGGGCTGACGAGCCTGGCTGGCTGGCTGCCAGCATGACGTCCTCCGTTCGCTGCGTGAAGCACAGAGATGCCCCTCAGGTGGTGACTGTTTTCACTAAACTCTCTGAAAATCACTGGTTTCCTCCCAAAGGCCAACGACATAACTATTCAGCTAAGTGTCTGATAAATTGTCCGAAATGTGGGTGGCTATTGTGCGTGTTGCGCTGCGATAATCTGGCATGCAGTTCAGACTGCCACCCTTTCCTACTGTTGGCTGAGATAGGCACCAGCCTCCCCACACTGGTAGTAGTACTGGTAAGTACTGTATTTGGATTAAGCAGAGAGTGAGTGAGGGATTAGTTGTATTTAGATGAAATTACACAATTAAGTGAGACTTACCTGTAAATTGATATTTAATTGTAATTCCACCGACCTATGAAGTACTGAGAGATTATGTGAGATGAGATGCGCATGCGCACAATATCAGGTTTTAGAGTGTAGAAATATGATTGCATATTTCCCAGCCAGGGTGGGAAGGGTGCACACTTAATCCCTCAGTACTTCATAGGTCGGTGGAATTACAGTCAAATATCAATTTACAGCTAAGTCTCATTTAATTGTGTAATTCCACCTCCCTATTCCGTCCTACATGAGATATTTAGAGTGAAATCATATTTCCATCAATTTCATCAAGCCAAGTTCAATATGTCACATTTATTTTGTGAAAATGCACAAGTTAACTCAGTCACATAAGTAAACATTCCTGATAATTCAGGAAAACATGCAAGCTTATGGCGAGATGATCAAATACCAACATTGGATACAGAATTTAAAAGAGCACAACTGAAACTACTGTCATGAGAAACTGGTTTGTTATAAAAATGTCTGAACACGCATTCACTGCTCCAACCTGCCGTCCATAGAACCGTTTGAATTGGCACATTGAAGGCTACTGCTTTGGCACATTGTGAAGTAAATACAGCACTAGTAGAGGCTGATCTTACACTGTGTGGTTTGAATATTGACATATCAATACCTGCACTTTTGAGAACAAGCTTTATCCATCTACTTGTAGTGTCTTTGCTCACTCTTTTGTGAGGCCGAGGAATGCTTATGAACAAAACTGTCTCGTCTCCTCTGAGGTCGGGAGTCATATCCAGATATAGCTTCATCACACTGACAATGCCCAGTCTCTGATCAGGCCTTTCGCTCTGGAGAGAGAGTTCACCCTGGTGAAAACCGGTTCGAGTCTGTTTGAGGAGATCCCCAAATCTAATTTTAACACAATCATCTGAAATATCTACATTTCTAATGTCAATGAGATGGAGGGCCTGAATTCTTTGGCCTGATAAAAGCAGGGTAAGCGTGGCCAACTTAAGTGCCAATCCTTTTAACAATTCACAGGTCAGTTGATCTCACAAATACAACAACACATGCTGTACCTTCCAAGTGACATTATATCTAGGTAGGGCAGGTCTGATATTAAAAATGCCCCGCATGAATCTGATCACTAGTGGATGTTTTCCAAAGGGAGTATCTCCAACAGTTATTAAATTCGATAAAGTGCATATTATCTGTATTAATACCAGAGTATCCGAGACCAAAGTCGTATAACACTGACAGGAAATGTAAAGCCTCACTCAAAGGTGGTGAAAGGGGATCAACACCCCTTGCAATGCAGAAGCACAACCACTTTCGGTAATATGTCCGATATTGCTGGTGTGTCGAATGTCTCCATGAGTGCAGGATAATGTTTGTAACACGAACCTGACTTTCCAAGCCTTCCCTGATCACCTGAATGCTGCTAGTTTGAGTTTCTTGTGGCGTGGATGTCGAAACTCTGGACGGTTGAGGAGTCGTAACAGGGATTGAGATTTTGGCAGCAATCTTGGACAGTCTATTGACAATTCCAGTAACTTCGTAAACCAATTTTGGGTTGTCCATATCGGTGCCACCATGAGCACCTCTGCCTCTTCATTGATTACTTTGTGCAGGACCCTGCCAATCACACTGAAAGGGCAAAATATATAGTAATAGGAATTTCCCCAAAACACAGTAAAAGCATCAACACCTTCTGCACCAGGTCAGGGTACCAAGATATGTATCTGTTCAATTGTGTATTTAGTCTGGAAGCAAACGAATCTCTTACCGGCTTCCAAACACATCACACATTCGTGTAAACACCTGTTCGTTTAAGTGCCATTCTTTGTCATCTGGGAACTTCCTTGAACACTCATCTGCGTCATAATTACACACCCAAGGTAAATGAGCAGCAGACAACCAAATATTCCTGTCAGTGGCCCATAGCCACAGTTCCCTAGTGACATTGTACATCCAACCTTCATCCCACCCATATTGTTAATATATGATACCGCTGTTGTATTATCTAACATTAGACTGATATGAATATCTGTCTGGGATGGAAAGAAAGTTAGTACACAGAAGTAAGCTGCCTTTAATTCCAAAATATTGATATGAAGTTCACTTTCTTCAGCAGACCATAAACCACTAGTACTAGTTTGAACACAGTCTTTCACTCCTCCCCAACCAGTTTTTGATTCATCAGTCTTAACTACCACGTCTGGCTGAGGAACATGAATTGGTTTGGGCCTGTATTGTTTATCCACCAAGTTAAATCATTCGCACAATCTGAATCAAGCAACACTGTAGAGTCAAAATTGCCTTGAGCTAATTTCAAGCCATGATTTTTGAGAATTTCAATTCGTTTGGAGAGAACAGGGGCATGTTTCATTCCTTGTGCAGCCACATTTAATTGACCAATCAAAACAACCAAATCTCTGATGGTGACTCTGATGGTCCACCCTTTAGTAATTCCAGACATTTTTGAACAATTTTGCTCCTCTTGTCATCCGTCAATGTAACAGTCATGCTCTCACTGTTGAGAACAAATCCAAGGTACGTAATTTCTTTAGATGGTGTAAAAACAGACTTATCAGGATGTACAATAAAACCTAAACTGTCAAGATGTTTCACTGTGGCTGCCACATTCTCCTTACAGTGTTGTTTTGTCAAACTAACCAAAAGAGGGTCGTCAATGTAGGAGGTGTTTGGAAACCCCTGACTTCTAAGCGATGAAAAGACTGGTTTTATCAGCTTAGTAAAGATTCTAGGTGCAGACGCGAGCCCATTTGGGAGACAAGTAAACTGAAATAAAGTCTCGTTCCAGATAAATCTCAAATATTTCCTATCTTTATTTCTTACTGGAATACTAAAGTAGGTGTCCTTTAAATCTACAGAGGAGAAATAGCAGTCTTTTCCACAAGAAATATGGCAGAATTGAAAGTGTACATTTGAAAGTGGCAGGTTTCAACACTCGTTCAATGTTTTGAGGTTCAGAATGATTCTCAGGGAACCATTTTTCTTGGTTCGAGAAAATATATTTGATATAAATTCCCCATCTACATGTTCACATGCCTCTATGATACCTTTGTCATACATGTGGGAAAGTTCTTCTGTCTTTACTTGCGGAACCTTTTGTCCCGCTGACGCTTCTGTAAAATGGTGTTCTGTCCTTTTCCACCACCTCGACTTTGCTTCGCTCTGTAGCTATGGTCTTTCTTGAATTTTTGTTGGTGGTAACCTCCAGAGCCACTGTTGTTATATGGATGAACCCATGGCTTGTCCCGAAGATATCTTGGTCTGTCGGACACAAAAACTTTCTTTCCCATCTGTCTAGAGTCTCCAATGTCCTTTATTTCTTATGCAGCTCATCGCCAAACAAACACTTACTAGTGGTGATCATACCAGAAGTACAAAGGCGCTTATATGGCCCAGTCAAGTCCTGCTTAAATGCATCACGCCTTTTCACATTTATGTCTGTTTGTGCACCTGTCAACATTCTGAGCCCATCTGTCATTTTCTGCAAAGCAACTTTGCTGTTCAAGTCCTTGCGCTGTGTCATGGTTGTCATCAGCATGTCGGTAACTTGAATGAAGGGGATCATGGCTTTAACCAGTAAGCCTTGCACATATTGCATTTTTAAGTCTCTTGATTTGCTGTATGCTTTCGCCTCGTGCCAGTTTTTCTTCATTTATTTTCGGCACCACTAAGCCTTCACAATTTTTGGGATGAAAATATTTGTCCATTAAGTCTTTTAACTTTGTGAAATTTGGCGCTTTAGCCAGTCCATCCCCAATCGACTTCGCTAACTCAGGTTTTATACCGTCTGAAGTCTTTTCATCGTTACCAAAGAAATCTGTGAATTCGTTCATTAATGAAGACATGAATGAGGCATCAGAGTCTTTTGTGTCTGGGTCACGGATTTCACTATCATTCCCACATACCTGAGACATTAATGTATCAAATTCAGCGCCTTCCTCCTCATCTGTATCGGAAGTGGCGTCGCCTTCCGCCATTAATTGTTTACTTCCGCCTGGTACACAATTGGAAGTGGGCGGGATCGGAGACGGTCATGAGTTTCCATCACCGTGAAAAGTGGTCAAATTCCTCCCAACATTTTCGAACGTCTTTTTCCATTTTTTGCATAGCTGCAGTCTGGGTCACTTGTTTTTCGCCATAAAATCGAAAAGTTTCATGAGATGGTTATCAGCAGTGACCGCGCCTTCCTTGTTGCTCGCTAGCTTGTCGCCTCGAGCTTTGGCCAAAACTAGATCATCAGGGGTCTCACCACCCGATTCAATTTCTCCGTCTGAGGCAGCAATGTGCTTGATATTTGGCTGATCTTTCCTTACCCATGAGGATTTCCTTCTCTTTCCACTTCTGGAAGTTGATGGCATGCTCTGTACAATGCCAAGTGCTCCTTCACGAGCCTCTACCCCCTCGGGGTTGTTGCTGGACACGCCACATGTTGCCATTGTTCTAGCCCTTTAGGCTAACCATGACCCGCGGCCATTTTGGTCAAATTCACAGCTGTTGTTCAAGCGAATCAGCTAGAAATCTCCAAAAGTGATTTCAAACGAAGAATCACACTCAGTTCTCCAAAAGTTCTTCGAACTTCCTCTTCCAACGAGAGAAATTGCAAAAGAGAAACGTTGTTGCTGGACACTCTTTGTGTCGCCACTGTTCTAGCCCTTTAGGCTGACCACAACCCGTGGCCATTTTGGTCAAAATTCACAGCTGTTGTTCAAGCGAACCAGCTAAAAGTCCCCAAAAGTGATTCTTAAAACAATGAATCACACTCAGTCCTCAAAAAGTTCTTCAAACTTCCCCTTCTAACGAGCGAAATTGCACAAAATGTAGCAGAGATAAAAGGTTTGTTGAACACTGATATTCTACTCATGTAAACTGATGATATTCTGCACATGCGCATTTCATCTCACGTAGTCCCGATAGGACGGAATAGGGAGGTGGAATTAGTCATTTGAGTCTTTGCTTTCCTTGTCTCTCTCTCTCTCTCTCTCTCTCTCTCTCTTTGTTTGTGTGTGTGTGTGTGTGTATAGCATGGTGCTGATTCTAAATACTGGTGAAAAAGCTAAGTTTTTAGCTGTCGTTTGAAGATAAGATAAGATAAGATAAGATACAGCTTTATTAATCTCACAATGGAGAAATTCACTAATATCCAGTGACTCAGCTGTCCAGACGTCCAAAGGAAGTTCATTGCACCACCTTGGAGCCAGACCAGAGAAGAGTTTAGATGCATTTTTCTCTTCTCCCTTGGTAGAGGGAGGGCTCAGTCTAGCAGTGCTCGAGGATCTGAGAGAACGTGATGCAGCGTGAAGTGTGAAGAGCGCTTTGAGGCAGGAAGGTGCTGATCCATTTTTGGCTTTGTCGGCTAGCATCAGTGTTTTAAATCGAATGTGAGCAGCTAAAGGAAGCCACCGGAGAGATTATGGCAGTGGTGTGGTGGGAAAATTTGTGATGGTTGAAAACAAGCCATGCAGCTGCATTCTGGATCATTTGCAGTGGTCGAATATCACTCAAAGGTAGACCTGCCAGGAGTGAGTTGCAGTAATCTAGTCTTGAGATGACAAGGGGATGAACAAGTATCTGGAAAGAAATGGACGAATCTCAACATGCTAGAAAAAGATTAGTGACATGAGAAGAGAAGAACAGGCACTTATCTATGTTTACTCCAAGGCTTCGTTCAGTGCCTGAAGGCGAGATCACAGCATTTGTCCAAGAAGATTGTAAGATCCTGATGTGGAGATGAGTCAGCTGGGATGAACAGCAATTCAGTATTGCTGGGATTCAGCTTCAGCTGGTAAACTGCCATTTATGAGACATGCGAGACATGCAGAGATCAGGGCAGAATCTGATTGATTAGGGTCAAGGAGGTTATTCTGAAAAAGATAGAAAGAGATTCGGTTAGAGAACAGTGCATTCAAGAATTTTAGAAAGTAAAGAAAGAAATTATACCAGTCTGTAGTTGCTGATGCCTGATGGACCCAGAGAGGGTTTCTTTAATCTGGAGTATTGAGGATGGAATTGGATCCAGTGAGCAGGTTCAGATCTAGAGAGTGAAGAAGGGAAGGTGTCAGTAGCAAATTCAAGTTGTAGGAAAGAAAAGGAGACTGGGTTAGGACGATAAGGTAGAATACAGGAAGCAGCAGATGAAAGAGATACAGTGTGGAGGTTTTGTTGAGTCTGTCTGTCTGTCTTCCTTTCGGCTTTTTCCCTTTTACTCAGGAGTCGCCACAGCGAATCATCTGATTCGCACGTTTTTATTTTGGCAGAGGTTTTTACGTCGGATGCCCTTCCTGTCACAACCCTTTTAGCAAGGGACAGAAACACGCTGACGGCTTTGCAGCTACTCTTTACGAAAGTCAGCAATGGTTCTTTTACATGAACCTCTCACCAAAGACAGTGAGAGACATGGCCCGCCTTTGATAACCCAGTTAGCCGCACTGGGGGGGACAGTGACAACCTTGTGGAGAGTGGGACTCGAACCCCCAACCTTTGGATCAGCGATCCAGCGCCCTATACCACTAGACCACCACTGCCCCTTTGGAGGTTTTGTTGAGTGGGGGAAGAAAACTGAGCGCTAGTGTTAGATAGAATAGGCAAGTTGATATTGACAATCCCACCAAAAATATTCCATCCAACTAGAAATATTTTAATTTATGAGCTCTGCTGGGAAAATGGCTTTTCTGGGCCAATTAGCCTCATATTCTTTTGTGTGTATTCCTCCACGCTCCAAGAAAGCCTTGTGCAGTGCTTCTCAATTATTTTCTGTGATGCCCCCCACAGGAAGAAAAAAAACATGTCACACCCACCCAGTGCCCAAGCGCGTGATTATAAATAGTGTTTACTGCACTTCATATCGTTTGCTTAGTGCATTTTCCCTATACCATAAGGAACACAGTGAGGACCACTGCCACCTACTGTCCCAGCTAACACGGTCATGTTGCAGCATTGTCGCTACAACGTTATTTTGTAGACTCAAAGTAGACTTGTAGACTTTGCAGACAAACGTCCCCAAACCGTTGCTACAACGTCGTGAGCGACGTCCGTGATGAACGTGGCAGAAATGCTGCTGCAACATCGCAAGTGATGTGCGACTGTGGCAGAAACATTGACACGGTCACGTTGCAGCAACGTCGCTACGTTTACATGACATAACATGCAACCTGATGAAATTGCGACCTTGCTGCAACGTTGCAAATGGTCGCAACGACGTTGGGTGTTAGCTGGGGTAAAGGATGCAAAATTACACTTAATTCTAGTACAGTATGGCAAAAATGCATGTTCCCCAGGATCATACGTACCCTCCTTGCATCACACCACTATTTGAGAAGCACTGGCCTTGTGGGAGCTCACTTCGAGCCTTTCCTCGCTGGCATTCATAGCGTGCACAAGCACAAAATTCTCCTCCTCCTCTGTTATGCATCACCTCATGCCTGCCCACATGACATCTTCGCACCCATGCGATATCTTTGCTGCAGTCGATGATCAGAAGGGTTAGTTGACTGAATGTTTATTCTTGTTTTATTATTATTTATTATTAATGTTGATGTACATGTATTATTATTATGAAATATTTATTGTTTTTACATGTTTATCTTTAATACATTAGGTCAAACAAATTAGGTTGTTTGTGCAGGTTATATGAGTTTGGGAGGGGGTTAGAACTGATTAATTGTTCAGTTCATTTCTGTAACCGCTTCATCCTAATTAGGGTCGTGGGGAGGCTGGCGCCCATCCCAGCCAACTTCGGGCGAGGGCAGAGTACACCCTGGACAGCTCGCCCGGCCATCGCAGGGTGGAAACACGCTGATGGCTTTGCAGCCTACTCTTGTCGAAAGTCAGCAATGGTTCTTTTACATGCCTCGCACCATAGACAGTGAGAGATAACCCAGTTAGCTGCCCTGGGGGACGGCTTAATTGGTTTTCTATTATTTCTTATGGGAATTTTGGTTTTATCTAATGAATATTTTTACTTACGAGCTTGCATTCGCAACGGATTAATTTCGTAAGTTAATGTACCACTGTATTTGTTTCAGGAAACATGTAGGCACTGGATCAAGTACACAGGTTGATGATTTTGATGAGGAAATTAATGAGATTAGTTCTATCTTTTTAACTGGCAACCAAGTCCTACTGAGGCAAGTAGACAGTAATACAAAAGTCACAATACAGGACAGAACTTAAAGCATACTGAAAACTGATGCAATTATACCTTCACAATATATGCTTGCTGGGTCCTGTCCCAAATTCACACCTTAAGGAAGCCCATACACAACTGTGGCATCAAGCACAGTAACAACACAGTCCCCTACCGGGCAACATGTACAATGGGGTGTGCACTACTACAGTGTCCTCTATAGCACAATAAGAATCAGCATGAATCCACTGATTGATCTGCAGCCCCCTTTCTAAGCTCTTCTTCATACAATAACAATACTTTGTTGTCACTTATCAATACTTGGAATACAGTAAAACCTCCGCTGACGGACGCTTAAGCTCACGAACTTTTCGCCTCAAGAACATTAAATTTGCGAGCATATAGTCTCTGCTGACGAACTAGTTTTCGGCGGACGAACCAAACCACGCGGTCGAACAGCGCCACGGTGGTGGCCACAAGAAGTTGACGCATGCTCACGGCGTCACAGTTCATCACCCCCTTTCTTTGAGTGCGGAAGTGGTTTGTGTTTGATAGACATTTTGGACCATATTGAGTGTACTTTTGCTATTATGGGACCGAAAAAGACCCCACCACAGGCGGAGATCATTGAAAAACACAAACGAGGTGTGCGTTTGTGTGACTTAGCGTCCCAGTACCAGTACAAGGAAGCTATTAAGGGTGCGTGTGTGGTTCAGGGTGTTTCCAAACAGTAGGCGTTTCCAAACACTCCTTCCAAACAGTAAGTCCCTCCCTCCCTCCTCCTCCCACTCCATTCCATCAAGCCATCAACTACCATCACAAAGGTAAATAAAACCATACAGTACAGTTTATTTCTTTAATTACAATACAATAGCACATTTATTATACATAAAATAAGGTATATTTTTGTGTAGTTTTAAGGCTTATTTAGTAGAAAATTATGTTTTATGGGGACCTGGGAACGGATTATTCTCATTTTAATGGTTTCTTATGGGAAATAAATGTTCGGAAGACGAACTTTTCGCCTTACACACACTTTCTGGGAACCAATTATGTTCGTGAGCTGAGGTATCACTGTATAACATACATCGAACAGGGCAGTGGTGGTCTAGTGGTATAGGGCGCTGGATCGCTGATCCAAAGGTTGGGGGTTCGAGTCCCACTCTCCACAAGCTTGTCACTGTCCCGCCCAGTGCGGCTAACTGGGTTATCAAAGGCAGGCCATGTCTGTCACTGTCTATGGTGAGAGGCATGTAAAAGAACCATTGCTGACTTTCGTAAAGAGTAGCTGCAAAGTCGTCAGCGTGTTTCTGTCCCTTGCTAAAAGAGTTGTGACAGGAAGGGCATCTAACGTAAAAAAAAAAAAAACCCTCTGCCAAATCAAACGTGTGAATCAGATGATTCGCTGTGGTGACTCCCGAGTAAAAGGGAAAAATCCAAAAGGAAGACAGACAGACAGACGAACATACATTAAACAATCAAATATTAAAACACCTCACAGCAAACAATATGAAAATAGTTGTCTTGGTCACACAGATATTTTATAGCCTCAGAAAAATGCGGTCACTTCTATATAAAGAAACAAAACCAAAACACTTCAGTATCAGCTCTTGGCAAATGAAAGAATCATCTTAAGTGACACAACTTGCAAAATGTTGAGCTGACAAATTAACTCAGTCTATGTACTTAGGATGTGGTCCTACAGCCACAGTGTGTTATGTACAGCCTTTCAGTTGTGCTAGTGGGTAGGTGTGTTTGAGTTTGAGTGTTCAGTGTACTCTGGAGACTCTTGTTGGAGTAACATGGTTTTTGTGGTCAGGTACACTGTCCTGACACTCCATATCGTCTGGGCTGTGCTCTACTGAGCAAACTTGAGAACCGATAGAATGTGGCGTCTATTTCAGATCTGTATTCCTTGCAAACCTCTGGTGGTCTTGTGGTATAGGGCGCTGTATCGCTGATCCAAAGGTTGGGGGTTCGAGTCCCACTCTCCACAAGGCTGCCACTGTCCCCCCAGTGCAGCTAACTGGGTTATCAAAGGCGGGCCATGTCTGTCACTGTCTATGGTGAGAGGTTCATGTAAAAGAACCATTGCTGACTTTCATAAAGAGTAGCTGCAAAGCCGTCAGCGTGTTTCTGTCCCTTGCTAAAAGGGTTGTGACAGGAAGGGCATCCGACGTAAAAACCTCTGTCAAATCAAACCTGCGAATCAGATGATTCGCTGTGGCGACTCCCGAGTAAAAGGGAAAAAGCCGAAAGGAAGACAGACAGACTCCTTGCAAGCCTCCTGTGCCACGCATGATGATTTGAAACATTGAAGGGACCGCAACCTCACAACTTTACCTACCATCAAAGATTGACGTGGTCAGCTTGATCATTCATAGCACAATTTCTGTGTCTGTCTTTTGTTGAGAAGCTGTGTCTTTACCTCTATTGGTTTGTGCACTTCAGGGTCAAGCAGCCATTTTGAGACTGAGTGGTTTACTCAACCTCAGTCTTTGTGCATGAGATCCAAGTTTTGTATCAAGTTTTACATTTCTGCAATTTAACAGATTAAGAAAGATACCACTTCCATCTCTATGCGATTTTTCTATCTAGATGTTTTGCTCTGCAAGCAGATTCCTCAGCTAATCCATTAGAATGAGGATATTCTGGGCTGCTGGTGACATGAGTGAAATTCCGGTGTCTGGAAAGTCCTGAAATTACTGACTTCTGAAGTCTACCAATGTCAGATATGAGTGTGTGTGTGGTGCTCGGTGACATGCATTCAGGGGAGGCAGGTGAGGCAGAGTCTCCCCTGTCAATCTTGAAAAGAAAAAAGAAAACAGTTAATCATAAAATATAATGGGCCCTTGACCATTCGCCAATTAATAACTGGCACGTGATTCAAATTTAGCCAATGGCTGAAAGCTTTTGTTTCTCCCTCCTGCTGATTGGTTGCAGATGATGTATACACCTCTTTTTTTCTCCTTCGCACCAAAGTTATCAACGGGATTGCCTGAATTGCAAAGTAAATTATTTTTGTGTGCTTTTAATGATTATTTAAGTGCTATGATGTCACTCAAATGTCCTGCATCTTCTCTAGCTTCTGGTAAGGAGCCTCAGCGCTTTATTTATTCATAAATATTATCACAGTACAAAATTTAAATGTTTTTACTTAATCATTACTACATTTTACTGCATTATTACTGTATTAAAGAGTAAGACTGTCTATAGAATGTGTTTAACAAGCAGAGTTCAGCACATGTAATATCATACAGAGGTTTTAAAACCACACCAATAACTCGTGGATTTTCTTGATCCATCTGAAGGGCCGGATCCGAACCATCACGAAAAGCGGGGACCTACTGTATAATAAATGTTAATATTTGTCAGCTGTTATGTACTGCAGACCATTTTACTGTTCAAATCAAATATTATTTTTTTTTTCTAAAAATAAAGAATAGCAGAATTTCCAGATGTCCCATTCAGATACAGGGACAAGTTGTGCAGTGTACCACCGCTCAGTGGATTGTGTCCCACACAAACTGCGCTGGTATGCGATACAAATTGTGTGTCACTGTCCCTCTCTATATCACATATGAAATTGTTTTGGTTTTGTGTTTTGTGTGCTTTTATTTTGGTTGTTCTGTGGTTCCTTGGTTTTGTTCTAATCTTGTTTTCTCCCAAGCAGTGCAGACTGTGGCTGAGGGGTGTGGCTGATCTACTTCTGCCTGAGTGCAGCAGCGCACACCTGATCCCACTCACTCCTCAATTAACTCACTATACAAGGGCGTAGGCTGGGGGGGTGCACAGGGTGCACGTGCACCCCCCACAGCAGGAGTTGAGTTCCGCTGGACAAGAAATTATGTGTATTCACAATCTTATAAATAAACTTAATGACTGTTATTGAAGAGAAAGTCGGAGATAAATTCAGCATGCAGTAAACCGGACGTTAACGTGTAACGGGCACTGTGCATGTGCAAGCCCGAGCTGACCAATCAACAATCAACGACAAGTACCTACTTTCGGTGGAGCGCCTCACATATTATCAGTAAGCAATCATAGCTGAACACTGTCAATCAAACAAAATGCGAGTGTGAAATTAAAGCACTGTTTCTTCGTACCGTGGTTCCTGCACATGTGTTAGAACACAAACATTGACGCACTGAGAATGAATGGCTAATATAATCATAAGCCATCCATCCTGTATCTGCAGCCTAATGGTTAGTACTTTTATAAAATTAATAGTATGTCTTTGTGCTGTAAACATGTATTCATATTTGTTTGTGTATTTGAATAAATAAATAACTTTAGCTCAATTTGTAAATGTAGTCAGCAAATTTACTTGCAGATGAAGTTTGAAATATAGTTGAGAATGTTTCTGGTTGAACTATAATAATTGATTGCAGTTCATCCCTGTATAGACAGCCATTTTTTAAAGTTTATAATTCTACCCACGGGTGTAACTGGTTCCCCCAAAGTGCTTAGTAAAATAACTTTTTAAATTGCTAAAATTATGTGAAAGATTGTGTGAAAGTGTTTATAAAGTGCAAATATTGTAAAATAGATTTCATTGTTTTTGTAATTGAACTATCAATACATCTTTGTTAAATTGTAGTGTGTAGTGTAATGCTGGTGCATTGAGATTCATTAACATCATTTATAAGACCTCTACGCCAATTTTAATTATGACCCAAATTAAGTATATAATTAAAACAGACTGTCTCTAGGAAGTTAATAAACCTTACCTGTTGTGCTGTTTATTGTCTCCTGCAATTCCTGGGTCCAGCTGAAAGTTCCATCCCATAACATGAAATACTTTCAAACACTCAGATTATGTGCTCTGCCTTTTCATAATTTACAGAATGTAGAAAATGTATTTCTGTAATGTGTTTAAACTGAAGATTAATCAAAAAACCCAGTAACAAAGTTCCCCTATGAGCCGAACAGTACCCCTGACTCATGGCAGAGGGCGCTTGAGAGCAGACAGATTCTTGCACAACTTACAATCTGCTTTTGATGTTATATTCCCTTCACAATTTGCCTCATAAAAATGGAGGATTACATTTCCAAGCTGAGAAAATTCACAAATCTGGACTTTCAAGCAGTAATAACTAAAGGAAGACCAATACAGTTGAAATAAATTTTAACCTCAAATGAAAAATGCGTCACATGTTTGAATAAAAATGTAGATATCTGATATAAAACACAAGACATTGTCTGAAAAGAATTTCATTTATTTTAAAAGGTACTAAGGGTTCTAAAATAGAAGGAAACATGATCTTGGATTGTATTGCGCCTCACATCCAACCCCATACTAACTGAGTGGACAGTTGTGCCATTGCTTCTCTTTTTGGTATTGATTTGATATCTGTTGTCAATCAAATGATGAATAATATTCTCTTCTGAGTTCATTTGTATTTATAAATCTGACTCTAACAGAGTTAGTGCCTCACCAACTGTCAACCTCAGTGCACGACACTGGTGGTGCTCCATGAACTGAGAAATGTCTGTTGAGTTGAGTGAATACTTTTGCTAATGTAGCATCACAGAGCAGATCAATCTCATAGCAGCCCGAATATGAATCTTCCAGAACTAGGTATAGTTTATTGCGCCTCTCAAAGATGTCTGTTGCCACAATCGACCAGAGGAGATCTGGCACCCAGTGTAGCTGGAGTGGTTCTTTCTGCTGATGAAGATTTGTATTGTGACATACTGGCATGACTGTACGTATTTCCATGTCACTGTTATGTGTTGATTGTGAGCCATAGCACAGTCACTCTTGCTCTGTGCTTAGTTTAATGTTAATCATGTCTGTGCATGATTCTAGTCTAGTCTTTTTGTAAAGACATTGGAATGACACCCTTATGATCTTTCATGATGACAATATTTTCAATGGCGGGTTCATCTCTAAAAGAACATATGGATGAATAGCAGGAGGAAGGATGAATGGTCTGCTGAGCAATCTGTGTTTGACGATGGAGCTGAGAGCCTGAAGAGTCGTGTCCTTTGCAGTGTGTTCTTTTAACTCTGACAGCTAAGAAGAGGAGATGTAAATGACTGTCATCATGTCAAAGCTGTCCTCTTTTTTAGCCTCCTGGGCTATCCAGTTTCTGGGAGGTCAGGACACTGTGTCTGAAACATACATATGTTTACCACTTTAAGACACGTGTGAGGTCATTCTGCAGTCTCAGCATCATCCAGGTCAGTGATGGGTCAGTGAGTAAGGCTCTGGATTACTGATCGGAGGGTCAGGATTCAAGCCCCACTACCACCATTGGGCCCCTTAGCAAAGCCCTTAACCCTAATCTGCTCAGTTGCATCGATGAGATAATTATGTAAGTCACTCTGGATAAAAGTGTCCATTGCTGTCTTGCTGGATCTGCATGTACGGACCTTTTCATTATAGTGAACAGGGGCTGATGGTCTATTTCTATGGCTTGCCATAGATTTCGTCAATGAGGTTTGAGCATCCCCCAGTGCAGCTAACTGGGTTATCAAAGGCAGGCCATGTCTCTCACTATCTGTGATGTGAGGGTCATGTAAAAGAGCCATTGCTGACTTTCAACAAGAGTAGCTGCAGAGCTGTCAGTGTGTTTCAGCCATGCGATGGCCTGGCGAGCTGGTCAGGGCGTACTCTGCCCTCACCCGCAGTCGACTGGGATGGGGGCCAGCCTCTCCGCGACCCTAATTAGGATTCAGCGGTTACAGAAATTGAAAGAATGAATGAAAGTTTGAGCATGCAGTGACTACTGTTACCTTGTGTATGAGTTGTCATAGTGGAGCTGTAAGCTTCCTGACATTGGGAATTAACTTTCCAAGGTAGTTAACCTTCCCGAGAAATCCTTGCAAAGCTGGAACATCTGTTGCTGTTGGCATCTTATTAATCACTTTTATTTTGGAGGGGTCAGCCTTGAGATGAGAGAGAAAACCTGACCAACATAATTGACCTGGCCAAGTCAGAACCTGCATTTAACAGGACCAAGCCTCAAGTTCAATTTAATTTAATTGCAATTTTTACAATTGACTTTGTCCCAAAGCAGCTTTACAAAGCAAAAACAAATATCAAAAAATAATTTAAATATTGAAACCTTTTCTCTACAAACCCTGCACATACCTAATGCGCAAGCCCATGGTGACGGTAGCAAATAACAATTCCCTCAGATGGGACAAGGAAGAAACCTTAGAAGGAACCAGATTCAAAAGGGAAACCTGTCCTCATTTGGGTGAAACCAGATAAAATCACTGTCTCCAAGTGCACATCGAGGGCCATATAGATCAGCAGGAACGAGGATTCATCCTCCCTTGCTCGGATCCTTCACTTCTACCACATACACAAAGGACCTTCAACTATCTGATTCGGCCACATTGAGAAAACATTATGCTTGGGTGTAGGCTGGCTTGTCAGAGTGTGCCGCCATGATGAAGATGCCATATTCTTGCTCGATGATCTGCCAGTTTTCAACATTATTGCTGTCAAAGGTCAAAGGATCAGGCCACCAGAAACACCACCATGTTGGCTGGTTAGCTCCGTGGGCTCAGTGGTCAATTGAGTTTGCTCCTAAAATAACAAGTCTTGGCCAAAAAAAATTCTCACATTTGGTTTATTTACCATTGAAACGAATAAGCAACACTACATGTACACAACCGCTGTATTAAGTGTGGTAACTACGCAGCCCACTACTGGGTAACTTGTACCGTAGGGTGTGTTCCCTACTACAGTGTTTACGACTGCTGCAACAACGAATCAATAAAATCGATAAGAATTGATTAGCAAAAGTGTTGCCAACGAATCTCATTATCGGATAGTCTCATGATTATTGCGTAATCAGCCACTACAGACGGGTATCACTCAGTACGGAGTTGAACGGATGTGTCATACGTGCACCTTGCATTTTTTCATCTTCATAAACATTATGAAACTTGGCTCAGTCAACTGTCAGTGGCACTGGGATGGAAAAAAGTCTCCGACCGAAATTTTCAAAAGTTTGGGAACATTTTAATCTCCATAGTCCCTGAAAATGTGTTGAATGCAGGCTTTGTAAACGTGAGATGGCTCGGCACGGGAGCGCTGCAGTGATACGGGAGCATCTTAAAAGAAAACATGAAGGAATTATTGTTGATGAGGAAGCCGCACATCAGCAGGGTAAGTGACTACAGAATCCCAAATTTATTCTGTTCTGAAGAGGAAATATATACAGGGATCCCTCACTTTCCGCGGTTAATTGGGACCGAGATCCCCACGCGACCATCAAAATCCGTGAAGTAGGATCACCCCCCCCCCTGACTGACGTATACATATAATATCAATAAATACATATTCGATGCTATGAATGCTTATAATAACAATTAAATATTAAAAAATAACGCATAAGATGTAAATAAAATATAAATACACACAAATACAGATGTTATTGCAAGAGGGGAAGACAACACACATACATACAACACATACATACACAGGCGGGCAGATGCGCGTGCATGCAACAATATACTGTAAGTAGGTTTGATGGGAGATTTTGGGTTGTTTTTTTGTTTTGTGTTTGTTTAGGTTTTTTGGGGTTTTTTTGCATAATTGGACTTGTTTTGCGACATTTTCCTTCACCTCTCCTCTATTCTTCCTTAATTTCCTTATTTTTTTAATTCGATGAATATTTATTATTATTATTATTTTTAAAACTGTGGTATTGCATGAGGAAGTCTGGAGTGGCAGAGAAGTATGTTAGAGTGGTGCAGGACATGTATGAGAGATGTAAGACAGTGGTGAGGTGTGCTGTCGGTGTGACCGACGAATTCAAGGTGGAGGTGGGACTGCATCAAGGGTCAACTCTGAGCCCCTTCTTGTTTGCTATGGTGATGGACAGGCTGACAGACGAGGTGAGACAAGAATCTCCATGGACTATGATGTTTGCAGCTGACATTGTGATCTGTAGTGAGAGCAGAGAACAAGTACAGGAAAATCTAGAGAGGTGGAGGTATGCCCTAGAAAGGAGAGGAATGAAGGTTAGCCTCAGAAAATCAGAATACATGTGTGTGAATGAGAAGGACCCAGGAGGAACGGTGATGTTACAGGGAGCAGAGATAACGAAGGTGGAGGATTTTAAGTACTTAGGCTCAACAATCCAGAGAAGTGGAGAGTGTGGAAAAGAGGTGAAGAAGCGTGTGCAGGCAGGCTGGAATGGTTGGAGAAAAGTGTCCAGTGTGATGTGCGATAGGAGAGTGTCAGCAAGAATGAAGGGAAAAGTGTACAAGACGGTGGTGAGGCCAGCGATGTTGTATGGCTTAGAAACAGTGGCGCTGAGGAAAAGGCAGGAGGCAGAGCTGGAGGTAGCGGAGATGAAAATGTTGAGGTTCTCTTTGGGAGTAACGAGGATGGATAGGATCAGAAATGAGTATATCAGAGGGACAGCCCACGTAAGATGTTTTGGAGACAAAGTCAGAGAGGCTAGATTGAGATGGTTTGGACATGTACAGAGGAGGGATAGTGAGTATATTGGCAGTAGGATGCTGACGTTGGAACTACCAGGTAGAAGGCCTCGAAGAAGACCAAAGAAGAGATTTATGGATGTGGTGAAGAAAGACATGAAGGTCGTTGGAGTCTGAAAAGAAGATGCGGAGGACAGGGTGAGGTGGAGGCAGATGATTTGCTGTGGTGACCGCTGAAGGGAGCAGCCAAAAGCAAAAGAAGAATTATTTTTTTTAAAACGCAGGGCATTGAGGCCGCATGAATCGAAGCGCAAAGTAGCGAGGGATCCCTGTATATGATAGTTCATTACGAAAGCTCAGTGCAATGAATCGGCTGTTCCACCATTTCCGTTGATTGAGAAATAACCACAGTGCTCAACCTGAGCAGCAAATGTTGTACTAAGAGTAGTCGGCCTGCTGTCTGATGCTCTCTGCCTGTTCTGATCTCTTGTGTTCTGCTAGCAGAATCACCTCTGAGCTTTTGTCCCTACATTATCCGTGGGGTGTCTGTTGAAATCCTTGACTCCTGCTCTCTTCACGTTATGAAGGTGAGCCTTATTTATTTGTTAAATGTTGTGGGTTTGATGTTTTTGGATTCAAGGTGTTCTCCTTTTAAGATTAGTGATATTACAGGACCTTGATGAACGCATACAGTATCTGTGTGAGAAAGTATACTGTTAATATTGTAACTCAGGATTTCTGTATTCAAAATTAGTATTCATTTATTTATTTATTTTTTAGCAGCTTAATCATAATTAGGGTCGCAGGGAGGCTGACACCCATCTCAACAAACTCTTAGTAAGAGTAGTGTACACCCAGGACAATTCACCAGGCCATCACAGCAAATTTATTCTTTATTTACTTATTTATTTATTAATTTGGGAGCTTTGAACCCAAATTCTGGCACAATCCTGTGATGCAGTAAATGCAAAGCACCCCAAGTCCTTCTTTTACCGACTTTGCTAATGTACTTTGTTCGGTGATCAATAACTCAAACCCAAGAACTAATTCAGGAATACGAAGGAGTGCGGTACTGCTTTTTAAAAAAGCTTTAATAAAAACGACTGGTACCAGTGGGCCTCCAGAACATGTAAAAACAACTGGCAAAAATATATGATGGCTGCTGTCAGGTCAGTGCCACGTGTACAGTTCAGAGCGTCGCTGTATATCCATGCTAGGACTATCTGTGGCCCTTAAACATCAGGGTGAGAGGCGGGGCTCATCCAGGGCACGGGGATGACCCATCACATCATCAGTGTGTATATAATAAAGCAATTCATCACCGAGTAGCATTAACTCTTTCCTTCCAGAACTTATCATATGAACATCAGAGTCTTTTCCCACAGCCTTCCATTTGATTTATAAGTAAACGTGAGAAGTACAGGGCAGCACAGTGGTGCAGTGGTTAGCACATCTGCCTAGCAGCAAGAAGGTCCTGGGTTCAGGTGTTTCCCTGTAGAGTTTGTATGTTCTCTCCATTTATCTGAGTACTCCGGTGTCCTCCCAGAGTCCAAAGACATGTACACGAAGCCAACTGCGTGTTTTAAATTGACATTAGCTCTGAGAGTGAGTGTGAACGGTTGGGTGTGAGTTCAGTACATTCATTACCTTCTGTTTCAGTAGTGTCACATGGTTCAGATTTTATCACCTGTTATATAAGAATTTATTTACATTTTTATGCATATATAATGTAGTGTTAGATATCACACACACACACACACACACACACACACACACACACACACACACACACACACACACACACACACACACATAAAACCTTTGACCAGTTCATCCTGTGGTTATGAGTCTTATCTGATTGCTTGGATCAGTCCTCTGGAAACCTGTCCAATTTCCTCTCTTCTTTATTCTTTCTCTCTTTCTCTTCTCAAGTTTTTTATGTTTTATTTTTACATTTTTAAATGATAAACGTTTTGCCGCTGGAAATGCATCAGGATTCAAAATTTACTGTTAACATGCCAGGACCGACTCTGACCTACCAGAATATCACGTATGTTGTGAGAGAGACCCGTGGACCGTGTGGCAAGAGAGCACCTGACAGGGAGATCCTGAAAGATGTCAGGTCAGTGCTAACAGCTAACAGCGCCATCATCAGAGGTTTGCTCCAGTACTTTAACACTGACATAATGAGTACTTCAATCTAAACGTTAAATTAGATTTACAATATATTTTCGTATAAAGTGGCACAGAACAAAAAATATATATATATATATATATATATATATATATATATATATATATATATATATATATATATATATATATATATATATATATATATATATATATATATATATATATATACAGTGGTACCTTGAATTACGAATGTCTTTTGTAATGAATTTTCCATAATACGAGCTTCAATCCCACCAAAAATCCGCCCCATCCAACGAGCAAAATTTTGATTTACAAGCTCTGCTGGGGAAATGGTTTTTCCGGGCCGATTAGCCTTGTATTTTTCCGCGTGTATTCCTCCGTGCTCCAAGAATGCCTTGTGCAGTGCTTCTCAATTATTTTCTGTGATGCCTCGTACAGAAATTTAAAATAATTTTCACGGCCCCAAAACAATTATTCTCATCAGAAATAACAAAAAAAAAAACAATTAATCTGTTCCAACCCCCTCCTAAACTTATATAACCTGACACAAACACATATATTTCACCTAATATATTAAAGATAAACATGTAAAAACCATAAATATTTCATTATAATAATACATGTACATTAATAATAATTAGTAATAATAATTAATGATAAAACAAGAAGAAACAATAAGTCAACTAACCCTTCCAATCATTGACTGTGGCAAAGATGTCACGTGGGCAGGCATGAGGTGGTGCATAACAGAGGAAGGAGGGGGAGAATTTTGTGCATGTGCACGCTGGCTGAGAATGCCAGCGAGGTAAGTGTAATCATTCTCTACAGTAGGTGGCAGTGGCGCTCTCACTGTGTTCCTTACACGAACTCTGTGCCAACTACTATAGAGGACGCGCAATTACACTTAACTGTAGTGTACACGGTCAATTGTACATTTAATTAAACCCCACTATTTGAGAAGCACTGGCCTTGTGGGAACTCACCACCAGCCTTTCCTCGCTGGCATTTGTAGCGTGCACATGCACAAAATTCTCCTCCTCTTCCTCCTCCACCTCTGTTACACACCACTTCCTGCCTGCCCATGTGACATCTTTGCGCAGCCGATGTTAGTTGACTTATTGTTTATTCCGTTTTATTATTCTTAATTATTATTAATGTGAATATACATGTATTATTATGAAATATTTATTGTTTTTACATATTTATCTTTCATATATTAGGTGAAATATGCGTGTTTGTGGCAGGCTATATGAGTTTAGGAGAGGCTTGGAACAGATTAATTGGTTTTCTGTTACAGCGATCCCTCACTTTCCATGGTTAATTTGGACTGAGATATTTTTATTTAGAGTAAAGCTACAGCTTTATTCTAGCTCCATAATTTATTTGCATTTCCAGAACTTTCTAAATAGGATCAGGTTGTGGAAAATTAATACATAAAAACAATAAATGTGGTTATTTGGATAGGGCCGAGGACACTGTGAGGCAGGGATCTCCACAGAGCAGAGCACGTTATTTATTTATTTATTTATTTATTTATTTAGTTATGTGCACAAATTGATTTAAAGAAAAC
>CM045744.1:13376475-13378975 GCA_024760905.1 Plotosus lineatus
GTGTAAAAGAGAATGGTTGTATGCGTTTGTTGCCCTGCAATGGTTTGTCGAGCTGTTCAGCTGTCGAGCTGACCTCACCCTCGCTCAGAGTCGACTGAGATGGGCATCAGCCTCCACATGACCTTAATTATGATTAAGCAACTTGGAAAATGAATAAATGAACATGTACAATTGTTGGTTAATACCTTCTACCTGATGTTCCTTGTAGTATACGAGTAAATAAGTAAGCACCCAGATCAGCCACACTCCACCGTAATCTTACCTGACCTTTGACCTCTCTTTGACCATTGTCTAAAAATAAATTTAATTGAAGATCCTCTTGCTTAGTGTGATTGGATATTTTTTAAATGTCATTATGGATTTCTTTTTTTCTTCTTTGTTTATTCAGAGGTTGGTAGGATTAAGCAGTTCGGCACATGATTAAACATGTGACTGTTTCCCCGCCCCTGGATTCAAGTACAGTAGATGATGCAGGTAGTGCTGAGGATTTGAACATGGTACATACTGCTTCCTGCATACTAACAATACTGACGTATGAGTATTCAGGTGCAGCGAGAAGGTTGTGAAGTATTTGTTCAACTCTGACTCATATAACAAGTCTTTGTATCAGTGTTCTTAATGAGACTCTTTAATGGGCTCTGGTTTTCCCCCCTGATGTCCAGCTTTGAGATGCCTGACCTTTCACCTGTTTGTCCCAGACTGTGTTTAAGAATTCCAAGCGTTCTTCATGTCATTTGTTCTCTGTTCCCGTTTTAATAAAGAATCAGTTTCATTTGTCACCTGATCATGCCTCTTTAACAAAATAACAATAAAATTAAATTGCAATAAGGATCTTGCTCTCATTTCCTGCTTCTTAATAATAATTGTTTAAATTATTTATTTATATGTAAATTATTCCAAAAGCAAACATGTTTCTAGAGCAGTGGTTCCTAACCTGGGTTCGATCGAACCCTAGGGGTTCGGTGAGTCAGTCTCAGGCGTTCGGTGGAGGTCAAGACACACACCTGACTCATATTCATGACGACACGCCCCGCTTGGCCATCACTGGCTACAGGTGATCACGCTACATTGCTTGGCCAATCTGTGCTGCAGGAAATTTGGTGCGCTCAGTAGTCGAATTGTGACTGTTGTGATGGTACGTCGTGTGATTTCTTTCTTAATGTTTTAATCCATACTATGTTGAGTAAAAAAGAAAATGGTCGGATGAATATGTACAACATGGATTCACATATATAACGGAACGTGATATTAGTCGGCGTCCTATCTGCATGATTTGCAAAGTAGGATCAACCCTGTGCTGACTGACGTATACATACATGTATATGTACATATAATATAATACATATTCAATACTATAAATGCTTATAATAATGATCAAAAATAATGCATAAGATGTAAATAAAACAAATACACACACATACAGACGCACGCGCGTGCACGCACTCAGATGTGCACCTCACATAAAAATGTAAGTAGTTTTGATGGGGGAGTTCATGCATTGTATTGGTTTTGTTCTTTGAACACAGTGATGTTAATGCACGCTTCATTTTGGTGCCCCAATAAAAACATATACCTGTGTCTTGAATTTGAAAAAAATCATATTTTATTTTTCACTAAAGAAGGGTTCGGTGAATAAGCATATGAAACTGCTGGGGTTCAGTACCGCCAACAAGGTTAAGAACCACTGCTCTAGAGTAACACTGTGAAGAGCAGACACACATGCCGGCGTTCCCTCAAATGGACCTCACAAGCATTAAGGCACATTTTGGTGTAAAATTGTCTTCATCGTGTACTAGTTATATGAAGAGACGATGATGGATCCAGCAGTCTGCATCACACATGAACTCAATCGCTCACTCGTACATCTAGCCATGCTGCCCTTCTCTGACATCATCAAAAACTGTAGGTGATGATATCACACACATTGACAGACAGCGGGTTTTCACCAAAAGCTCTATTGAACCAGACAGTCTACCTCCGTCCTCTCTGTGACATTATCATTGAAGGTCATGTGACACACTGGCAGGACATTGTGACAGACAGAGGGACGCTGAGTCCGGACCTCTGGTAGAGCATGATCTCTCCCATGACCTCATACATCCCATAATATTAAAATGTCTATTCTCATGCTTTAAACCAGTGATTCCAAAACAATGTGCCATATCAGATTAGTGTGCCATCAGAAATCATCAGGTGCACCCTGGAAAATTATCTAGTTTCACTTTTGAATCTAAAAATTATTATGTATTTACATTATTTTTCTTTGTCTTTGGGACAGTGACAGACAGAACAATTAATTACTCTTCCATGATGGGGCAGCAGATGGATAATTAATCTGTATATCTATCTGCTGCCATTCAATCCATAGAATTGTGACACTTTCAATGTGACAAGCAGTAATAGTGGTGGATAACGACCTGAAATGAAAAAGTACACAAACTGGGTCCTGGAGAAAGTCGTGACCTGGATGAAGGCCCGTGTACGAGTAAGTGGTTAGAAG
>CM045744.1:13391475-13416475 GCA_024760905.1 Plotosus lineatus
GCTTCTGTGTGTGAGAGAGAGAGAGTGTGTGGGGTGTATGTGGATACATGTGTGTGCATGTGTGGGTGCATCTGCAGGTGTGTGTGTGTGTGTGTGTGTGTGTGTGTGTGTGTGTGTGTGTGTGTGTGTGTGTGTGTGTGTGTGGGTATATCTGTGACTGATTAGGTGTATGTGTGTGTGTGTGTGTGTGTGTGTGTGTGTGTGTGTGTGTGTGTGTGTGTGCGTGCATCTGTGTGTGTGTGTGTCTGTGTATGTGTGTGAGTGTGTGTGGGTAGGTGGGTGCATGTGTGTGTGTGTCTGTATGTTTGTGAGTATGTGTGTGGAAGGGTGTATGTGGGTGCACGTGTGGGTGCATGAACATGTTTGTGTGTGGGGGGGTGCGAGCATGCGTGTGCAGGTGCATCTGTGTGTGTGTCTGTGTATGTATGTGAGTGTGTGTGTGGGGAGGTGCGTGTGGGTGCATGTGTGTATGCATGTGGGTGTGTGTGTGTGTGTGTGTGTGCGTGCATCTGTGTGTGTGTGTGTGTCTGTGTATGTGTGTGAGTGTGTGTGGGTAGGTGGGTGCATGTGTGTGTGTGTGTGTGTATGTATGTGTGTATGTGTGTGGAAGGGTGTATGTGGGTGCACGTGTGGGTGCATGAACATGTTTGTGTGTGGGGGGGTGCGAGCATGCGTGTGCAGGTGCATCTGTGTGTGTGTCTGTGTATGTATGTGAGTGTGTGTGCGGGGAGGTGCGTGTGGGTGCATGTGTGTATGCATGTGGGTGTGTGTGTGTGTGTGTGTATGTGTGTAAGTGTCTGTTGGGATTTCTTTTCCTTGTCTAGTTCTTTTTCTCACTGGCTCTGAGCGAGGTCTAGTCATCTCTGTGTAAAAAGTACTTTTGTTATTAATAAATAACTTTGTTATAACAATGTTGTTTAAAATAAATTCAGTCTTATTATACTCTATATTTGTCGGTCTTGTTTTTCCATTTAGTTCTATTCAGTATTAAAATATATATGTGGCTCTCAGAGGATTACATTTTAAAACGTGTTTATTTTTGGCTCTTCGTCAAAAAGGTTCCCGACCCCTGGCCTAGGTACTTAATATCCTCCACCTTCTTAATCTCTGCTCCCTTTAATCTCACCGTTCCTCTTGGGTCCTTCTTATTCGCACACATGCATTCTGTCTTACTGAGGCTAACCTTCATTTCTCTCCTTTCCAGGGCATATTGGCTGACAAACGAGGTTAGACATGACATTGTGATCTGTAGTGAGAGCAGAGAACAAGTGGATGGAAATCTAGAGAGGTGTGTCTGTTTGTGTGTGTGTTCGTGTGTGTGTGTGTCTGTGTGTGTGTGTGTGTGTGTGTGTGTTTTTGTGTGCATGTGGGTGTGTGTGTGTTTTTGTGTGCGTGTGTATGTTTGTGTATGTGTGAGTGCATGTGTGTTTTTGTGTGTGTGTTTATCTGTGTGTATGCATGTCTATGTGTGTATGTGTTTATATGTGTATGTGTATGCATGTTTGTCTGCTTGTGTCTGTGTGTGTCTGTTATTGTGTGTGTGCATGTGTAGGTGTGCGTGTTTGTATTGTGTGTGTGTGTGTGTGTGTGTGTGTGTGTGTTTGTTTGTGTGTTTGTGTGTGTGTGGTACACCCACATTGTAGAAGTTCGTTTCTATCTGGCTCTGGGAGTGCGATCACCTGAATTGCAGTCGCTACATCCTGAGAACTTGTATCTACTTCATCTACGGACATCTGCATGAGCAATCAGAAAAGGTTACGGTTTTATTTCCCGTTATTTCCCACTCTAGATAGACCTGAAGATGAAAACAGGGCTGAAATGGAGCAGATATGTTCAAAACACAAACAGGGAGGCTCTCTTGATGTCTCCAAAGAATAATCACAGCGTAATGGGGATGGAGAAAACACAGAGTGGAGAGCCTATTTTGATTTTTAAAATGTGGCCATGATGTTTGTGTTTTTATTTTTATTAAATCTCTTCTAAAACCTTCTTTCTTTTGTTTTATTTTGTTTGTGTGATCGTAAACATTTCATTTGATCTGCACTTCGAAGTTTCCTCAAGTCTTTTCTCTCTTACCTCTAACTTCTCATCCTGGGTCTGGAGGCTTTCTTGGAGCTTCTGCAGTGAGTCTCGCAGTGTTTGAACTTGTTCCTTCAGCGTGGAGTTCTCAGCCTCCAGGTGAGAATTAAACTCAACAAGACTCTTCATGTTTGTCTCGGCTTCATCCAGGAAGACCTGGAAGTTCAACAGTTTCATCAGCTTTATTTTAGGACATCCCACATCCCTCTGTCCGCTGCCAGAGTGTCACATGACCGCCACTCTCAATGTCATCATCACCTACACACTGTGATGACATCACAGACAGACAGGGTTGATATATCAATAAGTCAGGGGTCGGGAACCTATGGCTCGCGAGCCAGACGTGGTTCTTTTGATGACTGCATCTGGCTCTCAGATAAATCAGGTGGCCTTTATTAACAGAATAACTCATACAAAACTTCGCTGTCCTTTCAATTAAAATACAGAAAAAAGCCATCAAATAAAACAAAAAAAAATAAATGTCACGCATTTTAATCTATACATCTATTTTCAATGCCACTTGTCACTGTGGCGTGCAGCGGAGAGCCAATTCTTTCTGTACTCCAATGTGTGGGTGGGGCCGATACCTTGAAACTCTAATTTTATTGGATTATATGCAACAGCCTGAATGAGTTGTTTTTGGGTCAAGAGATAAATTTCCCTCGTTTTTTATCACCTCATGTGCAAGAAGCCAAGCAGAGCTGGCAAGCAAAACACATATGGACAGACATGGATAAACTTCAACCCGCAGACCAGCTGATTGTCAAAACTCAGGACGTGCTTCCTGTCACATAATACCAAGCACTACAGCGTGTGAGTCCTGTCGTATTGACCATGTTTGGCTCCACATGCGCACACGAGCAGTCCTCACCTGAAAAACATCAAGACCAACCTGCGGTCACGTTTAACAGATGGAAGCCTAAACGCCTGCATGAAGCTGAACCTCAGCACGTATCAACCAGACTGCAAAGCCATCGGCAAAACCATGCAGCACCAGATGTCGCATTAATAGTAAGAAGTACTTTTCTTATTAATAAATAACTTCGTTATAACAATGTTTAAAATAAATTTAGAGTCTTAATATACTCTAAAATTGTTGGTCTTATTTTTCCATTTAGTTGTATTCAGTATTAAATATATATATATATATATATATATATATATATATATATATATATATATATATATATATATATATATATATATAATAGTCATATATATATATGGCTCAGAGGATTAGATTTTAAAATATGGTTTTTTTTGTTTTCTCCGTCAAAAAGGTTCCCGACCCCTGCAATAAGTGTTATTCTCTCCTATGACATGGAATGTCGCATAATGAAGTTATTGCAGATCAAATAACAGTTTCAGTCATAAATTATCATTAATTATTCACCTTCATTAGCTGGTCCTTCTGATGTAGCTCGGCCTCCTTCTCAGCGAACTTCTTATGGAGGTCATTATGAGCCTGGCGCTGTTCCTCCAGCTCCTAAAAGACAGGGGGTGAATCAGTAGGTTTCCACACGAGATAAAGGTTTTGAAAGACAAACTTTCATTTCTCAGAGCTTCTAATACTCAGCTTCGTTTTAGAAATGTTTAGTGGCAGGTTTTTCTCACCTACCTTTGTTTTGCTCTCAAACTCCAGGGAAAGTTTCCACAGTAGTTCCTCCATCTGTATCACTTTCTGTCTCAGCTCTAAACACAAACATATGCACACACATATTCTGCAAGCATGCCTACAAAACAGTTTTATCCTCACTTTAATAAACTTCCTTCATTCACATTTTCCCCATTTATTTCAGAACACTGGATGAAAGCAGGGTATACACCTTGAACAGCTTACTAGACCATTGCACTTTCAACACAATCATTCATATTCGCACTCACAACTTGGGGCAATTTGGAACAGCCAGAGAGCATCATATATATGCATGTCCTTAAACTGTAGGAGGAATGTGGAATCCAAAGGAAACTTACAAGCAGGAGAACATGGGAACTCCACACAGAAACACCCTGACTCTGCAAATCAAGCCCATAAGGGGGACATTAACTTCTACACCAGTGTGCTTCCCATTCTTATTATTATAATGATTATCGTTATTCTTCCAATTTTCGTTACTATTGTTGTTATTGTTATTACAAACCAAATTCCAAAGCAGTTGGGACACTACACAAATTGTGAATAAAAACTGAATGCAATGATGTGGAAGTGCCAAATTTCAATAGTTTATTCCGAATAGAACATAGATGACGGGTCGATTTTAAATTTCATTGTGTCAACAAATTTCAAAAAGTTGGGACAGGTCGCAATAAGAGGCTGGAAAAGTCAATTGCAGTTATAACGAACAGTTCGAAGACCAGTTACCACTAATGAGGTCCATTGGAAACATGACAGTATAGAAAGAGCTTCTCAGAGTGGCAATGTCTCTTGGATAGAGGATCACCAATTGCCCCAATGTTGCGCAGAAAAATAGTGGAGCAATATCAGAAAGGTGTTTCCCAGCAGAAAATTGCAGAGTGTGAAGTTATCTTCATCCACAGTGGATAAAATCATCCAAAGATTCAGAGAATCTGGAACAATCTCTGTGCGTAAGGGTCAAGGCCGAAAAACCATACTGGATGCCCGTGATCTTCGGGCCCTTAAACAGCACTACACCACAAACAGGAATGCTACTGTAAGGGAAATCACAGAATCGGCTCAGCAATACTTCCAGAAACCATTGTTGGTGAACACAATCCACCGTGCCATCCGCCGTTGCAAGCTGAAACTCTACAGTACAAATAAGCCATTTCTAAACAAGACCCTGAAGCGCAGATGTTTTCTCTGGGCCAGGGGTCATTTAAAATGGAGTGTGGCAAAGTGGAAAACTGTTCTGTGGTCAAACGAATCACGATTCAAAGTTCTTTATGGAAAACTTGGACACCATGTCATCCGAGCTAATGAGGACAAGGACAACCCAAGTTGTTATCAGTGCTCAGTTCAGAAGCCTGCATCTGTGGTGGTATGGGGTTTCATGAGTGTGTGTGGCATAAACAGCTTGCACATCTGGAAAGGCACCGTCAATGCAGAAAGGTATATTCAGGTTCTAGAGCAACAACATATGTGAGGCGCTCCACCTAATGTAGGCGCTTGCCGCATGGACTACTTTCGAGAAAATGGCCAAAAAAAATAATGGTGATTTTTTTCTTTATCGAAATTCGGATTTTTGCATAACCCATTAAAACAAGTATTCAACTATCACTTGCTCAGGTGAAATTGACTAAAACTCACTAAAAATGTCTTTTACTTCCATTTATCTGACGAGAACCCTCATAAAACTAGATAAAAACAGCAGTAAACTTACCGGTTTTCTTTTCAATTATTCACTGAGTTCGGTACAAGACACACTATAATCCATACACCAGAAGAATGGTCGTGAAGTCGTCTCTCCATTTTGGATACTGTTTTAATATTAAAATACTGTTTCAGTGAATAAAATAAAGGTTATAAAGACGATATGCACGTAAACAATGCAGACTAGTTGCTAAGGAAGATCTGAAACGAGCACCCTGGTTGGTGAGCTCGGGCTCGCACATGCGCAGTGCCCATCACACGTTAACTTCTGGTTTACTTCCTGACTCTAGTATACCACATGTGGAACTTATGTCCGACTTTCTCTTCAATAACAGTAAGTTTATTTATAAGATTGTGAATACACATAATTTCTGGAAAAGGAGAGTGAAATGACATCTGTGGTGTCTCGCAGCATTAGTATAGATATTAAATTCGACGCTGGAATTCGGCTTTGAAGAAGCCTCCTCTGACTCCTCTGTCACATATACACACACAGTGCGTAAACGGTTAAATTAACTGCATCCAGGTGAACTAGTGCAATTTGAATGGAAGAAAATACAGTATATGAAGTGAGTGAGGCAAATGAGTGGAAATGGTGCGATAGATGCACAAATGAGCAGTCACCCACTGCTTACAGTCTGTGTGTGTGTGTGTGTGTGTGTGTGTGTGTGTGTGTGTGTGTGTGTGTGTGTGTGTGTGTGTGTGTGTGTGTGAGATTCCTCAGGTCTGCTGGAATATTAAGAAAGACATGATTCCATTGCAATTCAGTCAAAAAAAAATCCCATATGCTCAGTATTATGTACTTTAGAAACTTAATATACTCATATTATATATATATATATATATATATATATATATATATATATATATATATATATATATATATATATATATATATATATATTGTATGAGTATTGGTATTTTTCTCTGCATGCAAAATTCGATGATGGAATTTTTTTGATCATTTGATTTGTGTGTAATCTTGTCTGGACTGGACATGCTGAATCGTGGGGTGTTTAGTTTTGTATGAAAATTGGTCAAGACCTGAAAAATACTTAAATGTTTCATTCCTTTTACATATAAACAAACTGATGATGATGATGATGATGATAATGATGCCCGCTGTAATGATGAAGATTTTGATTTTGATGTTGATGAAGAAGAGGCATCTGTTAATAAAAGTGTGATGACTGGTGTTTGTGAAGATGTGATTTTATCTGCTGAACAGGATATAGATGAAGATGATGATGCTGAGGGCGGAGTTGATGAAGCTTACTTGTATAAAGAGATCAGAGTTTTGTTATATGGTTATCTTATATATATATATATATATATATATATATATATATATATATATATATATATATATATATATATATATAGTTTTCTTAATTTCAGTGTGATTGAACCTTATAGTGTTTTTTTTCAATCAGTATCATTTGAAGGCATCTGAACCTTTATACAATGGTCAAAAATATACATACTGATCTTATTGGAATAAACAGAAATGAAAAAAAAAGGTAATTTTTTGGGGGTTACCATGGTGACTGATGGGTTAAAAAAGGCCCTGTCAGATTAAAATGAGGATGAGTTCTCTTATCATCTCTTCATAAAACTCTTCCGAGACATGTTTTCTAAAAGTTTATATGGTTGAAGTGCATAAAAATGTTTAGTTGCTGAGGACTAATGATGTTGGAAGAAGTGCAAACTTTGTGCTCATTTGTCTCTAAAACGTCTTTTGAAATTTGTAGTTGAATTCTGACACAAGAAATGGCATAACTTGGTCAGTTTTCAAGGTATTGACAAACTTTTTGGTGCATTCTGCAGCTTTTGACTGTGTAAACTCTCATTTTTAATTTTTGGACCCAAGAGCCTACTTTTGGTGGAGTGGCTCACATATGCTCCCATCCAGACGTCATCTCTGTCAGAGAAGAGCTTGCATTTTTCAACATGATAATGCCAGACCACATGCAGCATTAATTACAACATCATGGCTGCGTAGAAAAGGATCCAGATATTGAAATGTCCAGCCTGCAGTCCAGATCTTTCACCTATAGAGAACATGTGGCACATCATGAAGAGGAAGGTGCAACAAAGAAGGCCCAAGACAGCTGAACAGTTCGAGGCCTGTATTAGACAAGAATGGGACAACATTCCTATTTCTAAACTTGAGAAACCTGTCTTTTCGGTCCCCAGACGTTTGCAGACTGTTGTAAGAAGAGGGGACGCCTCACAGTGGTGAAAATGGCCTTGTCCCAACTTTTTTGATATTTGTTGTCACCATGAAATTTAAAATCAACATATTTTTCCCTTAAAGTTATGCATTTTCTCAGTTTATCCTTTGACCCTGTCATCTATGTTCTATTCAGAATAAAATATAGAAATTTGGCATTTCCACATTATTGCATTGAGTTTTTATTCACAATTTGTAGTGTCCCAACTTTTTTTGGAATCTGGTTTGTATTACTGTTGTTTTTGTTATTCATTCATACATTAATCCATTTTCTATAACTGCTTAATCTTCATAATTAAGGTCAAGGGGAGACTGGTGCCCATCCCAGTCAACTCCAGGAGAGGGCAGAGTACACCCTGGACAGCTTGCCAGACCATCACAGGGCAGAAGGAAGCACGCTGACAGATATGCATGCAGCTGCTCTCCTCAAAAGTCAGCAATGGTTCTTTTACATGAACCTCACACCATAGACAGTGAGAGACATGGCCGGCCTTTGATAACCCAGTTAGTGCACTGGGGGTGTTTTGTTATTATAATTATTGTTGTTGTTATAAGAAGAAGAAGAAAAAGAAGATTTTTTTATTAATTGTTGTTACTGTTTTTGTTATTATAATAATAATTATGATGATTATTGTTGTGTTATTAATATTATTGATAATGATAATAATGGTGATAATAATTTATAATTACAGATGTAGAGAATGGCATTATGTATTTTCTCTGGATGTTGATGCAGAGTGTGTATGTGTGTGTGTGTGTGTGTGTGTGTGTGTGTGTGTGTTTCACTCTATATTAAAAGTCCAGTGTTTTACTCGAACCTGGCCACTACATTGTAGCCTGAAAGCTGGATGTAGATCCCTGAGAGATTCAAGATGATGTTTGAAAGGTGATGATTGTATTGCTAGATGCAGGGGGTTAAATCCACCCCCAGAAGCCCTATTGGGACTAAGCTTACCTCTAGAGGAACACGAGTTCTCTGTTCTCAGTGTCGCCACCTGACGCACGGAATTATGATAAAATCCAGGAGGTGCATCTCCACCTGCAATATTTCTCAACCTGTCCATTCTCCGTTCACTTGCACAACTCCAAAGTGGAAAAACCGGAACGTCGTTGAACTCTTATAAAGCGCGCCTCTCTCTGTGACGTCACAAGCACGATGACGCTTTTTTTTTCCATTGTTCCATTTTATTAAATCCTGACAGTGCCAGAGATGCTCACTGCGGGAACGGCCCAAGGGACACGGAAATACATTCCGAAAATCACCCACAACTTTCATTTTTGTCTGATTTATGTCATTTTAACTTTTCTAGTACTGCATTGTGGAATTCGTGTTCCTCTCGTTCATTCCATCAGTGTTTTCCTTCTACTGAGTCGATTCACCATCGACCGAGGTCCTGTGGCGTGTTGGCGCTCTGATGGACTGGCGAGTTGGTTGAAATAGGCTCCAGCCTCCCCATAGTAGGGAGAGTTGAAAGATGACGGTTGGCTGAAAACGCTGAATCCGCGCTTGTGTTATCATTCAAAATAAATTAGAGTTTGTGTGCGTGAGAGGGGTGGGGCGGAAAGAGAACAGAGGGGGGAGGGGGAGGGGAGGGACGAGACAGAGGTATGGGGGGCGTGTCAGAGGGATAGAGGGGGAGGGGAGGGAAAAGACAGAGGTATAGAGGGGAGGGGGCGTGTCAGAGAGATAGAGGTGGGAGGAGAGATTGAGACGGAGAGATAGGGGGAAAGAGAGAGCAAAAGAGAGGGAAGAAGGGAGAGAAAGAAAGAGGAAGTGAGAGAGAGAGAGAGAGAGAGAATATCAGGAGCTTCAATATCTGGAGGGCATTTTTGTTGTGTATTGGGTTAGGGATGACTCAGTGGTTAAGGCCGTGAATTCGTAATCCGAAGGTTATGGTTTCTAGTCCCAGCAATACTAACCTTACGCTGTTGCCCCCCCTCCCCCCAACCAAGGCCCTTAATCGTCATCTGATAATGATAAATCTATCCACTAGAGGGCAGCACGGGACCAAATTCTTCCAAAATTTCGACATCTCTCTCTCTCGTTCTGTGTGTGTGTGTGTGTGGACAGTTGGGATGAGAATAACTGACTGCAATTGTCCTAGTGGAGATGAATTTGAGTCGAGAGACAGCGAGAAAAACACAATTTTGATTTATTTTTTATTATTATTTTGATATACTGTTATAATCCCACAAGGGAAATTTGGCAAGTAAACAGTAAGCACACACTGGAAGGAGTGGGTAGCCACACTGCAGTTGGGGGTTAGGTGCCTTGCTCAAGGGCACTTTAGGTGCCTTGCTCAAGGGCACTCCCCCACCACCACACATTTTTCCTGCTGTCTTAGTCCCAAACTCGTTAATCTAACCATGAGGCCATGAGTTACAGCAGGGGTCAGAAACCTTTTTGACTAAGAGAGCCAAAAAATAGGAGCAGTGGTGGTCTAGTGGTATAGGGCGCTGGATCGCTGAACCAAAGGTTGGGGGTTCGAGTCCTACTCTCCACAAGGTTGTCACTGCCCCCACCCCCACCCCCCCAGTGCAGCTAACTGGGTTACCAAAGGTGGGCCATGTCTCTCACTGTCTATGGTGAGAGGCATGTAAAAGAACCATTGCTGACTTTCGTAAAGAGTAGCTGCAAAGCCGTCGGCGTGTTTCTGCCCTGCGATGGCCTGGCGAGCTGTCCAGGGTGTACTCTGCCCTCTCCCAAAGTTGGCTGCAATGGGCACCAGCCTCCCCGTGACCCAAATTAGGATTAAGCGGTTACAGAAAATGATGAGCCAAAAAATATTTTAAAATCTAACCCTCTGAGAGCCATATAGTATATATATATACTAAATACAGCTAAATTGAAAAAGAAGACCAACAATTTGAGAGTATAATAAGACTCATGGACATTATGGCACAACACACACTATAGTGTTTATGTGACAGGAAGCACGTCCTGAGTTTTGGCAATCAGCTGGTCTGCGGGTTGAAGTTTTTCCATGTCTGTCCATTTGTGTTTGCTTGCCAGCTGTGCTTAGCTTCGTGGAAATGAACCGATCAAAGAGAGAGATGAAAGATTCCCTTTCAGCTTTTCCCTTTTCAGGGGTTGCCACAGCGAGTGATTCGCACATTTGATTTGGCATAGGTTCCTGGCACAACCCTTTAGCAAGGGACAGAAACACACTGACGGCTTTGCAGCCTACTCTTTTTACGAAAGTCCGCAATGGTTCTTTTACATGCCTCTCACCATAGACAATGAGAGACATGGCCGGCCTTTGACAACCCAATTAGCTGCACTGGGGGGAACAGTGACAACCTTGTGGGGACTTGAACCCAATACCTTAGGATCAGCGATCCAGTGCCCTATACCACTAGGAAATGAGCCAATCAAAAATGAGGGAAATTTATCTCTACCCAAAAACAACACGCACAGTCCATGGCTGTTGTTATAATCCTATAAAATTAGAGTTTGAAGGTAACGGACCTGCCCACACACTGGCATATAGAAAGGATTGGCTCTCCGCTGCGCGCCACAGTGTCGTGGCATTGAAAAGAGATGTAAAGATTTAAATTTGTGAGATTAATTCATCTGTTTTTGTTTTATTTGATGGCTTTTTTTTTGTATTTTTATTTAAATGACAGTGAAATTATGTATTCGTTATTGTGTTAAGAAAGGCCACCTGATTTATCTGAGAGCCAGATACAGTCATCAAAAAGGCCACATCTGGCTAGCGAGCCATAGGTTCCCATCCCCTGAGTTAGAGTGATTAAGGACAGAGTGGGAACTGTATTGACTGATGACTGAAGAGATGAAGGAAAATGAGAGAGAAAAAAGAGTAGAAGAGGTGACAGCTGAGGACCAGGAAGTCATTCATCATTTCATTCATTCATCGTCTTCTGCTTCTTTTAGAAGAAGTAGATTTTCTGACAAGAACATTCAACAAGGTCTGAGAGAGTGAGAGGTTACCAGAGGAATGGAGAAGTGTGCTGGTGCCCATTTTTAAAAACAAGGGAGACGTGCAGATTTGATGAGCCATATGATGAAGTTATAGGAAAGAATAGTGGAAGCTAGACTAAGGGCAGAGGTCAGCATTTGTGAACAACAGTTTGGTTTCATGCCAAGAAAGAGCACCACAGATGCAGTGTTTGCTTTGAGGGTGTTAATCGAGAAGTACAGAGGTCAGAGGGAGCTGCATTGTCCCTTTTTAGATCTGGAGAAACGTATGATAGGGTGTTGAATGAAGAACTGTGGTATAGCATTAGGAAGTCTGGAGTGGCAGAAAAGTATGTTAGAGTGGTGCAGGACATGTATGAGAGGTGTAAGACAGTGGTGAGGTGTGCTGTCGGCATGACAAAAGAGTTCAAGGTGGAGGTGGGACTGCATCAAGGATTAGCTCTGAGCCCTTTCTTGTTTGCTCTGGTGATTGACAGGTTGACAGACGAGGTTAGACAAGAATCTTCATGGACTATGATGTTTGCAGATGGCATTGTGATCTGTGGTGTGAGCAGAGAACTTCTTATTCTTCTTCTTTTCCTTTCGGCTGTTCCCTTCAGGGGTCGCCACAGCAAATGATCTGCCTCCATCTCTCCCTATCCTCTGCATCTTCTACTCTTACTCCAACGACCTTCATGTCCGCCTTCACCGCATCCATAAATCTTCTCTTTGGTCTTCCTCTGGGCCTTTTGCCTGGTAGTTCCAACCTCAGCATCCTACGACCAATATACTCACTATCCCTCCTCTGTACATGTCCAAACCATCTCAATCTAGCCTCTCTGACTTTGCCTCCAAAACATCTAACATGTGCTGTCCCTCTGATGTACTCATTTCTGATCCTATCCATCCTCGTTACTCCCAAAGAGAACCTCAACATTTTCATCTCTGCTACCTCCAACTCTGCCTCCTGTCTTTTCCCCAGGGACACTGTCTCTAAACCATACAACATTGCTGGCCTCATCACCATCTTGTACACTTTTCCCTTCATTCTTGCCGATACTCTCCTATCACACATCACACCGGACACTTTTCTCCATCCATTCCAACCTGCCTGCACGCGCTTCTTCACCTCTTTTCCACACTCTCCATTGCTCTGGATTGTTGAGCCTAAGTACTTAAAATCCTCCACCTTCTTTATCTCTGCCCCCTGTAACCTCAAAGTTCCTCTTGGGTCCTTGTCATTCACACACATGTATTCTCTTACTAAGACTAACCTTCAATCCCCTCCTTTCCAGGGCATACCTCCACCTCTCTAGATTTTCCTCCACTTGGTCTCTGCTCACACTACAGATCACGATGTCATCTGCAAACATCATAGTCCATGGAGATTCTTGTCTAACCTCGTCTGTTAGCCTGTCCGTCACCATAGCAAACAAGAAGGGGCTCAGAGCTGATCCTTGATGCAGTCCCACCTCCACCTTGAACTCTTCTGTCACACCGACAGCACACCTCACCACTGTCTTACATCTCTCATACATGTCCTGCACCACTCTAACATACTTCTCTGTCACTCCAGACTTCCTCATACAATACCACAGTTCTTCTCTCGGCACCTTGTCATATGCTTTCTCCAGATCCACAAAGGCACAATGCAGCTCCTTCTGACCGTCTCTGTACTTCTCTATTAACATCCTCAAAGCAAACACTGCATCTGTGGTGCTCTTTCTTGGCATGAAACCAAACTGTTGTTCACAAATGCTGACCTCTGCCCTTAGTCTAGTTTCCACTATTCGTTCCCATAGCTTCATTGTATGGCTCATCAACTTTATCCCTCTGTAGTTGCCACAACTCCGTACATCTCCCTTGTTCTTAAAAATGGGCACAAGCACACTTCTCCTCCATTCCTCTGGCATCTGCTCACTTTCTAAGACCTTGTTGAATATTCTTGTCAGAAAATCTACTGCTACCTCCCCTAGACACTTCCATACCTCAACTGGTATGTCATCAGGGCCAACTGCCTTTCCACTCTTCATCCTCTTCAATGCCCTCCTCACTTCTCCTCCCTTACTAATCTTTGCTACTTCCTTCTCCTCAACGGTCACCCCTTCTACTCTTTTCTCTCTCATTTTCCTCATTCATCAGCTCTTCAAAGTACTCTTTCCATCTTCCCAGCACACTTCTGTCATCAGTCAATACATTTCCCTCTCTGTCCTTTATCACTCTAACTTGCTGCACGTCTTTCCCATCTCTATTTCTCTGCTGTGCTAACCTGTATAGATCATTTTCTACCTCCTTACTGTTCAACCTATCATACAAGTCATCATACGCCTTCTGTTTGGCCTTTGACACTGCTACCTTCGCCTTACGCTGTGTCTCCCTGTACTCCTGTTTACTCTCTTCGGTCCTCTCAATGTCCCACTTCTTCTTGGCTAACCTCTTCTTTTGTACACACTCCTGCACTTCCTCATTCCACCACCAAGTTTCCTTATCTACTTTCCTTCCAGAGGACACACCAAGTACTCTCCTACCTGTCTCCCTGATCACATTGGCTGTGGTTGTCCAGTCCTCTGGAAGCAATTCCTGACTACCCAAAGCCTGTTTCAACTCCTCCTTGAAGACAACACGACACTCTTCCTTTTTCAGCTTCCACCACTTTGTCTTCTGCTCTGCCTTTCCCTTTTTCACCTTTCTCACCATCAGTGTCATCCTGCACACCACCATCCTATGCTGTTTGGCAACACTCTCACCCACTACTACTTTGCAGTCACTGACTTCCTTAAAATTACATTGCCTACACAAGATGTAGTCTACCTGTGTGCTCTTACCTCCGCTTTCATAAGTCACCCTATGCTTCTGTTTCTTCTTGAAGAAAGTATTCACCACAGCCATTTCCATCCTTTTTGCAAAATCGATCAACATCTGTCCTGTGTTCCTGTCCTGGATACCAAACCTGCCAATCACTTCCTCGTCCCCTCTGTTGCCTGCACCAACATGTCCATTGAAGTCTGCTCCAATGACCACTCTTTCACCTCTGGGGGTACTCTGCATCACTTCATCTACTCACTCCAGAATCTCTCCTTCTCTTCTAGCTTACATCCTGCCTGTGGGGCATAAGCACTAACAACATTGACCATCACGCCTTCAATTTCTAACTTGAGACTCATCACTCTGTCTGACACTCTTTTCACTTCTAGAACATTCCTGACAAACCCCTCCTTCAAGATGACTCCTACTCCATTTCTCTTCCCATCCACACCATTATAAAACAGCTTAAACCCTGCTCCTTAGCTTCTAGCCTTGCTACCTTTCCACCTTGTCTCCTGAACACACAGTATGTCCACCTTCATCCTCTGCATCATGTCAGCCAGCTCCCTATCTTTTCCTTGCATTGTTCCAACATTCAAAGTCCCTACTCTCAGTCCTAGGCTCACGCATTTCCTCTTCTCTCTCTGCCTACGGACACGCCTCCCGCCTCTCCTTCTTCGATGTCTTCGACCAACAGTAGTCCAATTTCCATCAGCACCCTGTTGGTTGACAGCACTGATGGCGGTCGTTGTTAACCCGGGCCTCGACCGATCCGGTATGAATTCTGTATTGATCATTTGCATTTTTAAATGTGGCAGAAGTTTTACGCCGGATGCCCTTCCTGTCGCAACCCTCTGCATTTATCCGGGCTTGGGACCGGCATAAGGGGGAGAGACACTGGTTACTGCCCCCCCCTTCCCGCCTCATGGCTGCATTGGTGTGAGCAGAGAACAAGTGCAGGAAAATCTAGAGAGGTGGAGGTATGGCCTGGAAAGGAGAGGAATGAAGGTTGGCCTCAGTAAGACAGAATACATGTGTGTGAACGACAAGGACCAAAGAGGAACGGTGAAATTACAAGGAGCAGAGATAAAGAAGGTGGAGGATTTTAAGTATTTAGGCTCAACACTCCAGAACAATGGAGGGTGTGGAAAAGAGGAAGAAGTGTGTGCAAGCAGGTTGGAATTTTTGGAGAAAAGTGTCCGGTGTGATGTGTGATAGGAAGGTATCGGCAACAGTGAAAGGAAAAGTGTACAAGACGGTTTTGAGGCCAGCGATGTTGTATGGTTTAGAAACAGTGCCACTGGGGAAAAGACAGGAGGCAGAGCTGGAGGTAGCCGAGATGAAAATGTTGAGGTTCTCTTTGGGAGTAACGAGGATGGATAGGATAAGGAATGAGCACATCAGAGGGATAGCACATGTAAAATGTTTTGGAGACAAAGTCAGAGGGGCTAGATTGAGATGGTTTGGACATGTACAGAGGAGGGATAGTGAGTATATTGGTAGTAGGATGTTGAGGTTGGAACTACCAGGCAGAAGGCCTAGAGGAAGACCAAAGGGACGATTCATGGATGTGGTGAAGGAGGACATGAAGGCAGTTGGTGTAAGAGAAGAAGATGCAGAGGACAGGGTGAGATGGAGACAGATGATTCACTGTTGCGACCCCTGAAGGGAACAGCCGAAAGGAAAAGAAGAACATGATGCTTTATATTGCCTTGTAGCTTGTAACGTGTTTCTGAAATGTGAGCCTGTTTTTCAGCAAATATCTTAAACAGATTTGTTAAACTAGTAATAACATTTCTCATAAATATTCCACACAAAATTAATTATCCACAGCCCAAAACACTGTTAGTTTGTCTCTTGAGTGTTGAACTAAACGTTAGAATTCAAAGTGTAAGGTGTTTATTGTAAAATATCCTTTACTCTTCTTCAACAACCCATCTCTGTGGTTTGCTTTGAAAACCGCTAGCGTTCCGGTAAATGTGTGTTTTAAAATGGCCTCCAATACGTTACTAAGTGCACAGTGTGTGTGTGTGTGTGTGTGTGTTATTGTATATATATATATATATATATATATATATATATATATATATATATATATCTGTCTTCGTGTGTGTGTGTGTGTGTGTGTGTGTGTGTGTGTAAGAGAGAGAGAGAGAGAGAGAGAGAGAAAGCACGAGAGAGAGAGTGGGAGGATATGTATGTGTTTGTGTGTGAGAGAGAGAGAGAGAGCGAGAGAGAGAGAGAGAGAGAGAGAGAGAGAGAGAGAGAGAGGGTGTGTATATTTTTGTGTGTCTATGAGTATGTGTTTATATGTGTGTGTGTGTGTGTGTGTGTGTGTGTGTGTGTGTGTGTGTGTGTGTGTGTGCACCCGCGCACTGCAGACAAAATGTCTGACCTTGAAACTCGGTGTTCTTCGAGTTATATTTTGTCTTGTAGTACTACAACATTCTCTCTGAGACTGAAAAGGAAGAGAGAGAGAGAGTGTGTGTGTGTGTGTGTGTGTGTGTGTGTGTGTCACTATAAGTCATCATCATCATCATCATCATCATCATCATCATCATCATCATCTTCTTCTGCTTATTCCGGGGTCAGGTTGCAGAGAGCAGCCTAAGCAATGAGGTCCAGACGTCCCTCTCCCCAGCCACTTCCTCCAGCTCTCCCAGGAGGACACTGAAGGGTTCCTAGACAAGCCAAGTGACATAGTGCTTCCAGTGTGTTCTTGGTCGACCCCGATGTCTTTTCCCAATTATACATGCCCGAAACACCACACCAGCAGTGCTGTAGTGGTAAAAAAAAAAACAAGTGGGTATACTATGAGGCTGCTTTGGGAGCAGAACAAGACGGCAAAACAGAGCGCAGGGAGGGGATAATTTTTTTAAATTTCAGTGCTATAGATGCCATTTGGCAACCATTTGCAGAATGTAATGTGAACTATATCTTATAGAAACTGTTCATAAAATGTATCCAACTGTATACAGTATATGTAGTTGTTGTCATGTGTCTGAGAGCAACAGTTTTATATACTGAGGCCAAACTAAAAATCTAAAATGTAAAGCAACAGAAGAGAATTTGAAATACTAACAGCTTTTAATTACATTATACACAAAGATTCATGATATAATATTATAAAATAACAGAAGTGTAGCTTTACACCACATCATGCATACACGGTCCACGCCGAACTTGAACTTTTCAAGTCTGCACTGTACAAATACCTGCTGATGTTCTCATAAATCTGAATCATAAACAATGTGATATTAATAAAAATAAAATTAAATAAAGTAGGACAACTACAAGAGATACATGCAGCACTATTATACTGAATCAAGTATTGCTTAATGTTTCTATCATTAAAATGATCTACATTTGTATTTAATATATAATAAGCTATTGACATTCAGAAAATGCAAAACTACTAAGTGATTAAAATAAAAATTCTAAGCATTGGAAAAAATCTACTTATGAACATTTAACGTTTAAAACTTTCAAACTGAAATGGAACTGCATATTGAGCAAGATAAGATATTTAAACAGATTAAATACACATAAACATTAGAATAGTGCAAGCCCATCTAGGGTTTTTATTAGCATATTCATCTCATCTCATCTACTTCCGCTAAGTCCAGGGTCGGGCTGTGGGGGCAGCAACCTAAGCAAAGACGTCCAGACATCTCTCTCCTCAGCCACTTCCTCCAACTCTTTCAGGGGGACACCAAGGTGATCCCACACAAGCCGAGAGACACAGTCCCTCCAGCATGTTCTAGGTCGACCCCAAGGTCTCTTCCCGGTTGGACATGCCCGAAACACCACACCAGGGAGGCAGCCGGGAGGCATTCTGACCAGATGCCCGAGCCACCTCAACTGGCCCTCTCAATGCGGACAAGCAGCGGATCTACTCCGAGCTCTCCCCGGATGGTAGAGGTTCTCACCTTATCTCTAAGTAAGAACCCTGCCACCTGGCGAAGGAAGCTCATTTCTGCCGCCTGTATTCACGATCTTGTTCATTCGGTGACTACCCAAAGCTCATGACCACAGGTGAGGGAACGTAGATCGACTGGTAAATTGAGAGCTTTGCCTTGCGACTCAGCTCCTTCTTTACCACGACGGACCGGTACAGGGTCCGTTTAACAGCAGAGGCTGCAGCGATCCGTCTGTCAATCTCCCGCTCCATCCTTCACTTACTCATAAACAAGACCCCAAGTTACTTAAACTCCTCCACTTGGGGCAGGACCTCATTCCCGACCCAGAGGGTGCATTCCACCTTTGTCCGACTGAGAACCATGGCCTCAGACTTGGAGGTATTGATCTTCATACCGGCTCCTTCGCACTCGACTGCGAATCGCTCCAATGAGAGCTAGACATTCCGACTTGAAGAAGCCAAAAGGACAACATCGCAAAAAGCAGAGACGAGATCCGATGGTCACTAAACCAGAGCCCCTCAATGCCTCGACTGCGCCTAGAAATTCTGTTCATAAAAATTATGAACAGAATTGGTGGCAAAGAACAGCCTTGGCGGACTCCAACTCCCACCAGAAACAAAATCGACCCATTGTTACCAATATGGGCCAAACTCTGGCTCCGGTGACACAACGATTGAATGGCCCGTAGCAATAGGTCTCGAACGCCGTACTCCCGGAGCACGCCCCACAAGATTGTTCAAGGGACACAGTCGAAAGCCTTCTCCAAATCCACAAAACACATGTGGACAGATTAGGCAAACTCCCATGCCCCTTCCAAGATCCTGTGGAGCGTATAGAGTTCGTCAAGAGTGCTTCAGCCGGGACGGAAACCACATTGTTCCTCCTGAATCCAGGGTTTGACTATCAGTTGGATCCTCCTCTCCAGTACCTCTGCATAGACTTTCCTGGGTAGGCTAAGGAGTGTTATTCCCCGATGATTGGAACACACCTTTTGGTCCCATTTCTTAAAAATTGGGACCACCACGCCCGATCTCATCCAACCCCAGAGCTTGACCAATGAGGAGCTTTTTGGACAACCGCAGCGACCTCCACTACAGTGATAGGCAGACCCCCACCCAAACCCCCAGGGTCTTCCTCCTACACGGAGGGTGTGTTGGTAGGATTGAGGAGGTCCTCAAAGTATTCCCTCCACCTGTCGATGACATCCCCAGTCGAGGTAAGCAGCTCCCCACCTCCACTGCAAACAGTGTTCGTGGAGAACTGCTTCCCCCTCCTGAGGCATCGGATGGTGGTCCAGAACCTTTTTGATGCCAGCCAATAATCACTGTCCTGGCCCTCACTGAACTCCCACGCCCGAGATTTTGCATCTGCGACAGCCTCAGGTGCAGCACCTCCAGTGCAGCTAACTGGGTTATCAAAGGCAGGCCATGTCTCTCACTGTCTATGGTGAGAGGCATGTAAAAGAACCATTGCTGACTGTCATAAAGAGTAGGCTACAAAGCCATCAGCATGTTTCTACGACCGGACAAGTAGCAAGCATTCCTGCGTCCTGGTTAATCTTCTCCGGAAGAGACTAATTGCTACACTACCTACAGGGATAAGATAAGATGATGAATGCACATCAACATCTTCCTCCAGTAGCTCATCATCAACAACAACAACAAATCAGCTGCAGCATGTTCAGCCTGCCAGTACCTGTACGCTGCCTCGTGATGTCCCACAGGCTAATAAAACCCAATTAGGCCTCCTTCTTCAGCTGGACAGCCTCCTTCACCACAGGTGTCCACCACCGGGTTCGCTGGTTACCGCCACAACAAGCACTGATGACCTTCTGGCCACAGCTATGGGATGTCGCCTCAGGAATGGAGGCATGAAACATGGCCCATTCGGATACCATGTCACCCGCCTCCCCCGGGACGTGGTTGTAGCTCTGCCGGAGGTGGGAGTTAAAGGCCTCTCGGACAGGGGATTCCGCCAAATGTTCCCAGCAGACCCTGATTACACATTTGGGCCTGTCAGGTCTGGAAGGCAGCCTCCCCCACCACCTAAGTCAACTCACCACCAGGTGGTGATCAGTAGACAGCTCAGCTCCTCTTTTCACCCGAGTGTGCAGAACATACGGCCACAAGTCCGATGACACGACTACAAAGTCAATCATCAAACTGCGACCTAGGGTGTCCTGGTGCCAAGTGCACTTATGGGCACACTTATGTTCGAACATGGAGTTCGTGATAGACAAACTGTGATGAGCACAGAAGCCCAAAAACAAAACACCATTCGGGTTCAGACTGGAGAGGCCGTACCTACAGATCACACCCTTCCAGGTTACACTGTCGTTGCCCACATGGGCGTTGAAGTCTACCAAGACAACAAGTGAGTCTCCCGTGGGAGCATTCTCCAACACACCCCCTAAAGACTACAAGAAGGGTGAGTACTCTGAACTGTCATTTGGTGGATAAGCACAAATAACAGTCAGGACCCATCCCCCCGCCCGGAGGCAGAGGGAAGCTTCCCTTTCGTCAACCAGGAAGAACCCCAACATTTGGACCCCAAGACGGGGGGCAACAAGAATGCCCACACCGGCTCGCCACCTTTCCCCACGAGCAACTCCAGAATGGAATAAGGTCCAGCCTCTCTCGAGATGGATGGTTCCAGAGCCCAAGCTATGCATTGAGGTGAGCCCAATTATATCTAGTCTGTATCTCTCCACCTCACGCACCAGATCAGGCTCCTTACCCCCCAGAGAGGTGACATTCCATGTCCCGAGGGTCAGAGTCAGTAACCGAGGATCGGTCCGACAGAACCCATGTCTTTGGCTGCCATCCAACTCACATTGCACACGACCCCTAAAACTCCTCCCACGGGTGGTGGGTCCATGGGAGGGCGGACCCATGTCTCCTTTCCAGGCTAGGCCTGGCCCGGCTCCATGGGCAGAAGCCCGACCATGAGGAACTCGCCTTCGAGCCCCTCCCCCGGGCCTGGCTCCAGGGGGGGACCCCGGTGACCCATGTCCTATCAAGGGAAACTGCGTCCTTGTCTTTCTCTTAGTCATATGGGTCTTCTGAATCGCACTTCATCTCCACCATGATAATGTGGCGATTCAGGGAGGGGTTATTAGCATATTGTCAAGCCTAAATCATTAATGCATGCATATTAAATTTTTGAGGCGGGATTAAAGGTGGAGCATCATCCGCACACGTGCATAACTGTATCATGCACGACTAGACCTCATCAGACATGTGAGACTATGAGCAGTAGATTGATATACTAGTCCTTCTAAAAAAATTAGCATATTGTGATATTGATAAAGTTCATTATTTTCTGTAATGTACTGATAAAAATTAAACTTTCATATATTTTAGATTCATTGCACACCAACTGAAATATTTCAGGTCTTTTATTGTTTTAATACTGATGATTTTGGCATACAGCTCATGAAAACCCAAAATTCCTATCTCAAAAAATTAGCATATTTCATCTGACCAATAAAAAAAGTGTTTTTAATACAAAAAAGTCAACCTTCAAATAATTATGTTCAGTTATGCACTCAATACTTGGTCGGGAATCCTTTTGCAGTAATGACTGCTTCAATGCAGCGTGGCATGGAGGCAATCAGCCTGTGGCACTGCTGAGGTGTTATGGAGGCCCAGGATGCTTCGATAGCGGCCTTAAGCTCATCCACAGTGACTGGTCTGGTGTCTCTCAACTTTCTCTTCACAATATCCCACAGATTCTCTCTGGGGTTCAGGTCAGGAGAGTTGGCAGGCCAATTGAGCACAGTAATACCATGGTCAGTAAACCATTTAGCAGTGGTTTTGGCACTGTGAGCAGGTGCCAGGTCGTGCTGAAAAATTAAAATCTTCATCTCAATAAAGCTTTTCAGCAGATGGAAGCATGAAGTGTTCCAAAATCTCCTGATAGTTAGCTGCATTGACCCTGCCCTTGATAAAACACAGTGGACCAACACCAGCAGCTCACATGGCACCCCAGACCATCACTGACTGTGGGTACTTGACACTGGACTTCAGGCATTTTGGCATTTCCTTCTCCCCAGTCTTCCTCCAGACTCTGGCACCTTGATTTCTGAATGACATGCAAAATTTGCTTTCATCCGAAAAAAGTACTTTGGACCACTGAGCAACAGTCCAGTGCTGCTTCTCTGTAGCCCAGGTCAGGCGCTTCTGCCGCTGTTTCTGGTTCAAAAGTGGCTTGACCTGGGGAATGCGGCACCTGTAGCCCAGTCCACTGCTTCCACAGGTCCCCCAAGGTCTGGAATCGGCCCTTCTCCACAATCTTCCTCAGGGTCCGGTCACCTCTTCTGGTTGTGCAGCGTTTTCTGCCACACTTTTTCCTTCCCACAGACGTCCCACTGAGGTGCCTTGATATAGCACTCTGGGAACAGCCTATTCACTCAGAGATTTCTTTCTGTGTCTTTCCCTCTTGCTTGAGGGTGTCAATGATGGCCTTCTGGACAGCAGTCTTACCCATGATTGCGGTTTTGAGTAATGAACCAGGCTGGGAGTTTTTAAAAGCCTCAGGAATCTTTTGCAGGTGTTTAGAGTTAATTGGTTGGTTCAGATGATTAGGTTAATAGCTTGTTCAGAGTACCTTTTCATGATATGCTAATTTTTTGAGATAGGAATTTTGGGTTTTCATGAGCTGTATGCCAAAATTATCAGTATTAAAACAATAAAAGACCTAAAGTATTTCAGTTGGTGTGCAATGAATCTAAAATATATGAAAGTTTAATTTTTATTAGTACATTACAGAAAATAATGAACTTTATCACAATATGCTAATTTTTTGAGAAGGACTGTATTTATGTATAACAATATTAACATTACATGTATATATATTAATGCCATCAGAGTGATGCCCATAGGCCTGCGGGGCACGTGCGCACGTATAACACAGTGACATTGACGGCTCAGGAAAGTCCATCAAAATTGAGGACTTTACAATATTAACATGTAATATCCTTTATCATATAAATCACATTAATATGATCAGTATGCTGGAGAGAAGTGGAATGTAATTTACTGGAATCTGGACCGATTTGGAGCATGTTGAGCCTGAGGCTGAGACCACAAGTTGTGTGACGTCATTTTTTCAGTTGACAGGGATATTATTGCCGCTAAGCAAAATAAACCTGCCTGGTTAATGTGCTTTGTTGGAGATCAGATTCATGGGACCGTTTCCCTCTTTTTCTCATTTTAAAATAAATGTTTAAGCAAAAATCTAGATGCAGTAGGTCAGTAGATTGCTGAACAATTAGCACCATGAACTGTGGTTTTGTTTTTACTGAGAATTTCCGTATCCTGTATAAAAACAAATTCTATTGGCTAAAGGCCTTCAGGACAATCCGCACTTCCCAATCACGGCATGACTCCTATTATACCGGGCTCTCCACACTGTAAATGATCGTAGATAGAGTACGGAAACACAATTGTGACATAATTACAAGCCGGGACTAGTGACAAATCAATATTTAAAAAAACTTTTTACTTGTAAAAAATACACTTTGCTGAACGATCTCACACGGCAAAATAAGTGCGTAAATGCTCATGCTGCAAAAAAATAAGTACGTAAATGCTATATGCTTGATAAAATATGTGGTTATACGAAGTACACCAGGGAGGCGTTAGACGCTCTGACCAGATGCCAGAGCCACCTCAACTGGCCCCTGTCCATGCAGAGATTCTACTCCGAGTTCTTCCTGGATGGTTGAGCTTCTCACCTTATCTCTAAGGGAGAGTCCCGTTTCCCAGCGAAGGAATCTCATTTCAGTCATTTGTATCTGTGATCTTGTTCATTCGGTCACTACCCAAAGCTTGTGATCATAGGTGAGGTTTGTAACGTAGATCGACTAATACATTGAGAGTTTTGCTTTGAAACTCAGCTCTCTCTTCACCACGACGGACCTGTACAGGCTCTGCTTTGCAGCAGAGTCTGCAGGGATCCGTCTTTGGATCTCACGCTCCATCCTTCCCTCACTCGTGAACAAGACCCCAAGATACTTGAACTCCTCCACGTGGGGCAGGACCTCATTCCCAATCTGGAGGGTACATTCCACCTTTGTGCGACTGAGAACCATGGCCTCGGTGCTTATTTTCATTTCGGCTGCTTTGCACTCAACTGCAAATCGCTCCAGTGAGAGCTGGAGGTCCCGGCTTGATGAAGCCAAAAGGACAATGTCATCTGCAAAAAGCAACAATGAGATCCGATGGCTAACAAACCAGAACTTCTCTATGCCTCGGCTTTGCCTAGAAATTCTCTCCATAAAAATTATGAACAGAATTGGTGACAAAGGACAGCCTTGGCGGACTCCAAACTTCACCGGAAACGAATTCGACCTGTTGTTACCAATACGGACCAAACTCTGGCTCCGGTGATACAGCGATCGAATGGCCGGAATCGCGGCACGCCCTACAAGATAGCGTGGGGGACACGGTTGAAAGTCTTCTCCAAATCCACAAACCATATCTGGATAGATTGGGCAAACTCCCATCACCCCCTCCAAGATCCTATGGAGCATATAGAGTTGATCAAGAGTGTTATGGCCAGGACAAAAATCACACTGGTCCTCCTGAATCCGAGGTTCGACTATCGGTCTGATCCTCCTCTCCAGTTCCCCTGCATTGACCTTCCCGGGTAGGCTGAGGAGTGTGATCCCACGATAATTGGAACACAACCTCCAGTCCCTCTTTTTAAAA
>CM045744.1:13421475-13428975 GCA_024760905.1 Plotosus lineatus
CGCATTAATTCAAACTTTCAAAGTGTGGCTGGAGTCATCGTTCCTGAAATGTCCTCTTTGGACATCAATTCTTTTTATAATCTTTATAATCTCTGACATTAGTGCTACTTGGTCCAGCGCCACTTTGGTCAGTTTGTTGATCTTTTACAAAGCCAGTTAACATTGTCTGCTTTGACATTGTTAATTACAGTTAAATTGTTATTATTATTACGGACACCTCTTTTTTTTTCTCCTTCACACAGGTCATCAACATGATTGCTTGAATCAAATTTTTTTTTGTGTTTTTAATGATTATTTAAGCACTATGATGCCACTCATCTTCTCTAGCTTCTGGTAAGGACCTTTCATTGAAGTGTCATATCTTAGGCAATGGCGAAAGCCTTCTGCCTGGCATGGAGACCAGTATTGGGTTGAATTTTTCCAGACCCCCCACAAAAATGCCAGCAAATGTTGGTGGGTCGGCTCTAATTTCATGCTCTGTATGTATGAATATATATATATATATATATATATATATATATATATATATATATATATATATATATATATATATATATATATACACACACATATACAAACATACATATATCTATATATATATATATGATTTTCTGAGTAGATCCTTCCGTAGGAGAGTGCTCAATACTTTTTGGTAGAGCAAATAACAATAAAATAGTGACAGGACAAAGACTTTCTATTGAAACTCCATTTATCACTACAGATCTGTTTTGAGGGGTGGTGAAACCATCCTCTCTCTTCAGGTGATTATAGAAGAATCTATAATCTATAAATCTATAATCACCTGAAGAGAGAGGATGGTTTCACCACCCCTCAAAACAGATCTGTAGTGATAAATGGAGTTTCAATAGAAAGTCTTTGTCCTGTCCCTTTTATTATTATTATTATTATTATTATATTTTTATTTTATACTTTTATTTTTATTATATATATTTATTTATTCTTCTATAATCACCTGAAGAGAGAGGATGGTTTCACCACCCCTCGAAACAGATCTGTAGTGATAAATGGAGTTTCAATAGAAAGTCTTTGTCCTGTCCTTTTATTTTTGTTTATTTGCTCTACCAAAAAGTATTGAGCACTCTCCTACGGAAGGATCTACTCAGAAAATCCTCTATATATTATATATATGTATGTATGGATATATATGTATGTATGTGTATATATATGTATATATATATATATATATATATATAGATAGATAGATAGATAGATAGATAGATAGAGTTTGAGTTCAAAAGTAAATAAGTACCATTGTTTTAATTATATGAGAAACTATTTTTAAGTAGCTTTACAAATAACAAAAAAGTTTTTCTCAGTAGTTTTAGAATGAGGCTACTGAAAAAGTTGTTTTTCTTTCTTATTGTCATCTATATTTGAGTACTGTTATCTATTTCTGTAGTATTTCATCAGAATAGCAAGGAGTTTTTTTATTTATTTATGTCGTAGCTAGCCACTAGCAAAGTCTGATATCTGTACAGCGTGAAGAGCACACACGTGTGTATAAGGGCAACAAACCAAAACTACAGAAACAAACTGAAGGTGATAATTGAGCATCACCTCATGTAACTGTATACCGTATAAAACATTAAAACATCACGATTCTTCAGACCGATACAGAGCCTATACTTAGTGTGTCCTTCCTTCAACCTTCAAAGAAAAAGATGAAAAAAAAAAAGCAGAGCACTTCATAGACACTGTCCTGACCGGCTCCATTCAGCATTACGATGATCCGGCACTGTTAAAGCGATTGTTTTTGCAGCACTGTATATAAGCAGCAACGTCAGACTTGATGGAGGTAACAAAATATAAGGTAAAGTCCTTTGGGCTTTTTACACCCGGGCCAAGTGGCTCATCAGGGTGGTGCTTATCCCCGGTTTCTGTAGCGTGACGCGACCAGGAGTTCAACTCCTCCTGGATGGGACGCTAGTCCATCGCAGGTTACCTTCCCAGTATATTTTACTGGTACCCATTTATCCTGCTGGGTGAACAGAGGCACACTTGTGGTTAAGACCTTGCCCAGGGGTCTTAGCACAGTGGGGATCTAACTGGGATTTGAACTCACAACCTCCCGATCATGAGTGCAGCACCCTAACCACTACACAACCGGCCCCACTTAAAACAAAATATAACAACAAACTGAAAATAGCAGGAAGTAGCTGAGAATATGAAACGCTATGGCTCTATTCATACGTATTTCACCATCTGGGGGTTCTGACACTGTTTCTCCATTTCCATGGCAATAGTTGTAGTTGCGTAGTTGCTTATAATATAAATGCAGGAAGCTTTTAATAATGTGTAATGAATAAGGATTTTCCTTTGCTTGTTCTTTAATGGAATATATGCAGTTCATCTTCGTTTTGTTTAGCGGCGAATAGAATTTATTTATTATATTAATTAAAATCTGTGCTAATTTGGTTGTATTGTATTTTGCATTCATAGTATTTATCATATTTTCATACCAGTAGCATGTTAGTGAGTGTGTGTGTGTGTGTGTGTGTGTGTGTGTGTGTGTGTGTGTGTGTGTGTGTGTGTGTGTGTGTTAGTATTCCCACAGTGTAGCATTAGCAATACCCTGTGCATTAGCTTTCAAAACTCCAGCATGGTCTCCCTTCAGATAAAGGCCCTGTTGCGTTTTAATGGCCACCCGGTTATGATCACAGAACTCAAATAGTAAGTAAACTGGAGTGGTGCTGTTGCTCACGACGACACCATCGTCCTCCACCATCCAATACTTCCCTGTTGAGTCTAAAAGAAAACAAAACAATAGAAAAACATTACCTGCCTTGAAGCTGATCACATATGTTAGCTTTCATTTACTTAGTTTTGTCTCAGCCCCTTGTCTTTCGTCATCGTTGGTTTATTTTTCTAATACTTGCACCTGTTCTGTCTATCAGCTCGTGATTATTGTGACTATAACACAAGTGCAGTGTTGTTGTTGTTGGTGGTGGTGGTGGTGGTGGTTTGGTTTTCGAGACACTGATCGACTTGAAACTTCAGCTCCGTCCTTTGCATAAATGGAATACATTTTTTTCTCACCTGGAAAAACGAATGGAGTTTTGTAATCAAGGTAAACCAGCTTGGTGAAATGTCATCAGAGAGCGGTTAAATATAACGTGCCACCTCAGGACGACACACACACCCCACACCTGAATTCAGCTCCAGCTTTTGTCTTGCTGCTGCTTTTCATCCATTCGTCTTACACTGCAATTAATTATTTGTCCCAGTGAGGGCAAGGGGTTCTGAACCAAGGCCTTCCTGCTCTCTTTCACTTTTCCAGAGAACCACCAAACATCCTTTCATACCTACAATCAACTCACCCAGAGCCCTCATCCATCCATCCACCTATTCATCCACCTGCCCATTAATCCAACCATACGTCCATCCATCCACCCATTCAAGATCCATCTACCGATTCAAGCACACACTCATCAATCCATCCACAAATCTATCCATTCCTCCACCAAGCCATCTATATATATCCATCTTCCCCATCCTCCAATCTATATCTCCCAAAAATCCATCCATCAGTTCACCCACCCACCCATAAACACACCAATCCACCTATTGATGCACCCACACGTGCTATCTGTCCATTCTTCCACCCATCCATCTATCTATCAACATCGATCCATCAAGACCAGGATTTTTTGATTATTGATTCCATGTTGTCTTCATTCTTCAACGCTTACCAGATCTATTAAACATTCTGCCTTCCTCATCCTTTCTGCTATTCTCTGCTTTTACGACTAGTTCCTTTCGCATTCTTTACTACCAATTATCCTCCTGTGTAACAAACAGCCGTTAAAATAACGTAGTGTTTTACCTCTGAGACAGTAGGCCTTGTTATTATACTCTAACTGGAAGACGTCATAGGAAGAACGGTTGGAGTCCAGAGTTCCGGTGCCTTGCTTACGACAGCCAATAAAGCCATGTTCACCGCGCAGAACTATTAACGGCCTGTTGATGAGTTTCAGAACAAACTCCTCCTGCTCTCCTGTAACACAACACAAACAACATGGTACCCAATAACCATGCACACAGACACATTCTATTTAAACACGATGTTTCTGTGGGAATGCACTGACCCGGTGAAAGAATGCTCAGAAGCACTCGATGCTCACTCTAAACTCTCGAAAGCATCAGGTAGGACAGCTCCCCTTGCAGAGTAACTAACATACGGTACTTCGAATAATTACAGAAATATTTTTATGGCGGTATAACACTTGAGATGATCGTTTTTCTCTGGAAATTGAATTGGAGCAGCAGTTTTAAAAAGCGTTTTCTTTTATATTCAGTGTTTAAAGGTTATTTGTCATTTGCAATGACATATAATTTACATGCTGATGTAATTTACATGACTCTAAGTGGGCGAGTTAATGAAGGCGGGTTAGGTGTTGTTCAGCTCTACACCGTGCAGCGTTCTTAAAAGGTTATTAGAAGGGAACGAGAAAATTAATTCTGTCATCTGATACGCATTGATCTGCTGTTAAGACACACACACACACACACACACACACACACACACACACACACCTGCAGAGTCCACGGAGGCTGCCAGCTGGCCATTCTTCTTAGCTGCTAGGTATTTGCTATTACTGGCCTTGAGGGTGACCTTCGCTTCTTTCCACTGCAACTCAAAGAAGCAGCTGGTTGATCTATTATAAAAGAGTGCAGTGATTAGCATAATGTTTATAGGATTAATATTAAACACTGGGTGGAGCAGATGCACACACTTGCATTTCAACTCTGACTGCATTTCTAGTTCCCTACTTTTCAGACGCAGTGCACTGGATCGCTCCGCTCTGAGTCAGACTCCAGTATTTCCCACTGCAGGCCCTGAAAGCACACCGCTTGGTCTCCTGGTCCACCTCCATCTGGAATACTTCTTGATCTGTCTCCTCATCCTGATTGGCTGAGAGATCTACGCCTGAAATCACCAACAACAAATCAGGCACAAAATCAGAATTTGATTAATTTTTATTTTCATTCAATATATATATATATGTCTTCCTTTCGGCTTTTTCCCTTTTTACTCAGGAGTTGCCACAGTGAATCATCTGATTCGCATGTTTGATTTGGCAGAGGTTTTTTACGTCAGATGCCCTTCCTGTCACAACCCTTTTAGCAAGGGACAGAAACACGCTGACGACTTTGCAGCTACTCTTTACGAAAGTCAGCAATGGTTCTTTTACATGCCTCTCACCATAGACAGTGACAGACATGGCCCGCCTTTGATAACCCAGTTAGCTGCACTATATATATATATATATATATATACAGTATATGTACTGGTCTTAACTATGTGGTGATCCTTACAGTTACACTTAACATGGCTGGTGGGATATTTGAAGCACATTGTAGAGAGTATTTAGCTGAGAACTACCGAAGATTAAAGAAGGATCATCAAAGTATATTGTGGATATACAGTGTTAACATACAGTGGTGTTAGTTGTACAATACAATACATTCATTCTTGTTCCGGATCATATAATCCTACAAAGGTCATGGGGAGGCTGCAGCCTATCTCAGCCAACTCTGGGTAAAGGGCAGGGTACACCATGAAAAGCGTGCCAGTCCATGCAGGGCCAACACTCACAACCCTCACACCCACAGGGGTGTAAAATTTGCCTGGGGCAATTTGGAGCAGTCTATCCGCCTAATGTGCACATCTTTAACTGGATGGAGGAAACCCAGAGGCAAACCCATGCAAGCAAAGGAGAACATATGAACTCCAGAGCCTACGATTTGAACCCATGACATTCTTGCCATACTGGAGTTGCTGAAGCCTAATGTTTAGAGAAGCAACTATGGGGCTGAAAGGCTGCTAGTTCAATTCCCGAACCAGCAGGAAAAATGTGAAGTGCTCTTGAACAAACCACCAAAACCCCAACTGCTCTCTGGGTGTGCCAAACTGTGGCAGCCCTCTAGTGTGTGTGTGTGTGTGTGTGTGTGTGTGTGTGTGTGTGTGTGTGTCTATGAAATAATTTCCTTTGCAGCAGTAATATTTCAAAATAAAAAAGAGAACCACTGCACCACCACCACCGCCACCACTATGCTCAAGTACAATATAGTGGAAGAAAATACTGCTCAGAATATTGTATAGAATCCAGAAATTCATCATTAATATTATACGTACTGCAAAATGAAATCAGGACTCTCGATACTAAAGATACTAAATAAATAAAAACACAAACAATGAAAACAATATACCAGTTTATCTGGGTTTTTTGTTTTGTTTTGTTTTTTTTTTTGTTTTTTTGTTGTTTGTTAGTTTTTTTTAATTCGAAAATCGTTCATTAGCACCTACTAAAGAAAAGAATATTCATGTGTTTTTTAATTGGAGCTGTTCTTAATGTTTATCCCATCCATGCATTTTAAAAATCCGGATTCTGTAGAATTTTTATGAATTAAAATTGCAGTTCATTTCATTTTTAACCTGTTTTTCATATTTTCTTCTTCTTTATTTGAGACTATGGAGAGTGGGTGGGTGAGTGTGTGAGTGAGTGAGTGTGTGAGTGAGTGAGTGAGTGAGTGAGTGAGTGAGTGGGTGGGTGATTGAGTGAGTGAGTGAGTGGGTGGGTGAGTGAGTGGGTGGGTGAGTGGGTGGCTGAATGGGTGAGTGGAGTGAGTGAGTGGGTGAGTGAGTGGGTGGGTGGGTGTGGGTGAGTGAGTGAAATAGTGAGTGAGTGAGTGAGTGGGTGGGTGAGTGGTGAGTGAGTGAGTAGGTGGGTTGAGTGTGTGGGTGAGTGAGTGAGTGGTGAGTGAGTGAGAGAGTGAGAGAGTGAGTGACTGAGAGAGTGAGTGAGTGAGTGAGAGAGTGAGTGAGTGAGTGAGAGAGTGAGAGTGAGTGAGTGAGGTGAGTGAGTGGTGAGTGAGTGGTGAGTGGTGAGTGAGTGAGTGGTGAGTGAGTGGGTGAGTGAGTGAGTGAAAGAGTGAGTGGGTGGGTGGGTGGGTGAGTGAGTGAGTGGGTGAGTGAGTGAGTGGGTGGGTGGGTGGGTGGGTGGGTGAGTGAGTGAGAGAGTGAGAGAGTGAGTGAGTGAGAGTGAGTGGTGAGTGGTGAGAGTGAGTGAGTGTGAGTGAGAGAGTGAGTGAGTGAGTGAGTGAGAGTGAGTGAGTGAGAGAGTGAGAGAGTGAGAGTGAGTGAGAGAGTGAGAGAGTGAGAGTGAGTGAGTGAGAGAGTGAGAGTGAGTGAGAGAGTGAGTGAGTGAGAGTGAGTGAGTGAGAGTGAGTGAGTGAGTGAGTGAGTGAGTGAGTGAGTGAGAGTGAGTGAGTGTGAGTGAGAGAGTGAGTGAGTGAGAGAGTGAGTGAGTGAGTGAGTGAGTGAGAGTGAGTGAGTGAGTGAGTGAGTGAGTGAGAGTGAGAGAGTGAGAGAGTGAGTGAGTGAGAGAGTGAGTGAGTGAGTGAGGATATGAGTGAGTGAGTGATTAAAACCGCACCCTGGCGCGTGGACACGTTCCTGTCGTTGCTGGCTGTGAGCAC
>CM045744.1:13436475-13441475 GCA_024760905.1 Plotosus lineatus
AAGAGGTGAAGAAGCGCGTGCAGGCAGGTTGGAATGGATGGAGAAAAGTGTCCGTGTGATGTGTGATAGGAGAGTATCGGCAAGAATGAAGGGAAAAGTGTACAAGACGGTGATGAGGCCAGCAATGTTGTATGGTTTAGAGACAGTGGCCCTGGGGAAAAGACAGGAGTCAGAGTTGGAGGTAGCAGAGATGAAAATGTTGAGGTTCTCTTTGGGAGTAACGAGGATGGATAGGATCAGAAATGAGTACATCAGAGGGACAGCACATGTTAGATGTTTTGGAGACAAAGTCAGAGAGGCTAGATTGAGATGGTTTGGACATGTACAGAGGAGGGATAGTGAGTATATTGGTCGTAGGATGCTGAGGTTGGAACTACCAGGCAAAAGGCCCAGAGGAAGACCAAAGAGAAGATTTATGGATGCAGTGAAGGCGGACATGAAGGTAGTTGGAGTAGGAGTAGAAGATGCAGAGGATAGGGAGAGATGGAGGCAGATCATTTGCTGTGGCGACCCCTGAAGGGAACAGCCGAAAGGAAAAGAAGAAGAAGACTCTCTCTCTCTCTCTCTCTCTCTCTCTCTCTCTCTCTCTTACTCACACACACACACACACACACACACATTCATTCACTCTCTTTCTGTCTCTCTCTCACACACACATTCACTCTCACTCACTCTCTCTCGCTCTCTCTCTCTCTCACACAGACACATTCATTCACTCTCTCTCTCTCTCTCTCACACACACACACACACACACACACACACACGTTCACTTACTCTCTATCTCTCTGTCACACACACACAAACACACACACAAGCACACAGCCACACAGGCGCACACAAACACACACACATACACACACACACACACACACACACACACACACACACACACACACACACACACACACACACTCTCGCTCTCTCTCACTGTCACACTCACACACACACACACACACACACACACACACTCTCTCACTCGCTCTCTCTCTCTCTCTCTCTCTCTCTCTCTCTCTCTCTCTCTCACACACACACACGTGCACACACACACGCGCGCGCACACACGCACACACACATCTGTAACAGGTAATCAGTAGTCTTATTCGTTGTCCAAAACTGGGACGGTGTCAAAAAAGCTTTGTGTCTCTGGAGACAGGACTAAAATGAAAAGTTCTCACAGTGGCCTACTAAATTCTCAGATTTCACACCACATGCCATAAAAGCCCAAGGTGATGAGGGAATGTGAAAGCCTTGCTTTTTTTCTTTTTACAACATTCTTCGGCCATTTTGAGAGCTATTCTATTGGCTCAATTAAGTTGGTGTAACTGTAAACCTCGCCGCAGGATGTGTTTTAATTTTTTCAGTTGGTAAAATAAAAAAAAGATAGCTAGATGAGTTTCTGCTTCAAAATATAACATTTTTATTTTTTTTCTCTCATACACAAGTCTATGTAATGAAAAGCGCACAGTGTTTTCATGCCATTACGAGTGTATAATGGGCCTATGGCCTTAGTACTGAATAAACTGCCTGTCTGTCAAAAAAAAAAAAAAAATATATATATATATATATATATATATATATATATATATATATATATATATATATATATATATATATATATATATGTATATATATATATATATATATATATATATATATATATATATATATATATACACTAGTATATATAAAACATATGCATACATATATAAATCTTCATTGTTTCACAGCATGGTTAGCACATTCACCTTACAGCAAGAAGGTCCTTAGTTCAAATCACGTGCTCGGGCATTTCAGTGTGGAGTTTGCATGTTCTCTCTGTGATTGTGTGTGTTCCATCCAGGTACTACAGTTTCCTCCCAGAGTCCAAAGACAGTAGGCTCTTGACCATTCGCGATGAAGCACATACATATATATATAGAGGATTTTCTGAGTAGATCCTTCCGTAGGAGAGTGCTCAATACTTTTTGGTAGAGCAAATAAACAAAAATAAAGGACATTCTTCTATAATCACCTGAAGAGAGAGGATGGTTTCACCACCCCTCGAAACAGATCTGTAGTGATAAATGGAGTTTCAATAGAAAGTCTTTGTCCTGTCCTTTATTTTTGTGTGCATATATATATATATATATATATATATATATATATATATATATATATATATAAAACGTTTCACTTATAAAAAAAATACACTTTGATAAACGATCTCGCAAGGGAAAATAAGTGCGTACATGCTACATTCTGCTAAAATAAGTGAGTATACAGCGTGTACCCGCGGCTACAGCCCTGGTTGGAGTTGCTATTAGTGAACATGGGGATAATTAAAAAGAAAAAAGTACTGTAGATACTGCTTTTAAATCACTGTAATAGACTAAAACTAAATCTTTTAAAAACATAAATGTGGTATACTGTTAGCTGGCTGACTGCGCTCAACTGCCGTAGCTCGAGCTTTTTTTTTTTTTTTTTTTTTAGTTTTTTATAGTTTCTTTGTTATTTTATTACATATTAAGAAGACTCATTTCCCAAACCACTTAATTATATTAGACTCACAGGGAGGCTGGAGCCTATCTTGGCACAAGCTAAGCTGCAGTTCACCAGAGCATAGCAGGGCCGACACACATCACCATTCACTCTCACAACCACACTGGGAAATTTTGGAACAGCTAATAACACTAATGTGCATGTGTTTGGCGTATGGGAGGAAACCCATGCAAGCACTTGGAGAACATACAAACTCCACACAGGAATCCCTTCACCAGAGCCTATGTTGAAACGTGTCTAAATTATGATTCTATGTATGAAACAAGTCCATCAACAAGTGAAACACCAACTGCATCTGGTGAAAGCAGTTCACTATACTAGTACACTTCTGATAATGCTGGTTTGGTTACTCTGGATAGTTAATATCATTGGTAACTGGTGAATTCTTGACTCAGGAGAAAGTGAATTGTTTCCTCGAATCCACAGATGTTATACTCAAGGTCCAGCTCATTTTATGTGACTTGCAAGAGCTTTTAGAGAATATGAGTATCCTGCATTCTTTGCATGGACCATTACCATCAAATATAGTTCATCATCCTTCCACTAGGTGGCAGCAACCGGTTTCAAATCAACAGCTAGTCACGACTTAAAGAAGTTTGTGTGGCAGAAAAGGAAAGTGAAAAAGGAAAAGAAAGCAAATACAGGACCGAAACAAATCATTCCGCCATGCAGATTTCTTGTCATGCCCTTTTAGAAATGATGTCAAGTGATTATTTGGCCCTTGGTGACCTATAAACTTGGTGATGTGGCCCTCAGTGCAAAAGGATTTTGACAGCCCTGTAGTAAGGCTTCTCACTGACAAGCTTCTTTCTTCTTCAGTGATATTTACAGTATATGTGGGGAAAAACAAAGTAGGACAAACATCAACACTGTGCTGAATAGGTGCATTTTTAGCTATTTGGACTTTAGTTTTCTGCCCTCAAACCTTTTTGTAACCCTGTAATTTAACACAAATTTGATTTTTTATTTATTTATTTATTTATTTTTATTCCTGAATTTTTGAAAACGGACTGCTATATATCTGATATTTCAGAGGGATTTTTCCTTTTTTTATTACTTCACATCTCCTCAGGGTGAAGCTGAATCTGAATAGTGCATTCACAGTTAATGGATGATTATAAATATCTATTTCAGGCTAATATCGTTTCTTTCCCTTAATGCAGCCATGAGGCGGGGGGGGGGGGGGGCACTAACCAGTGTCTCTCCTCCTTTATGTCGGTCCCAAGCCGGAAGCAATGCAGAGGGTTGTGTCAGGAAGGGCATCCGACATAAAACCAATGCCAAACATTTATGATGCAAATCAGAAGTATTACCCCCATACCGGATCGGTTGAGGCCCGGGTTAACAACGACCGCCATCAGTGCTGTCAACCAACAGGGTGCTGATGGAAATTGGACTACTGTTGGTCAAAGAAGGAGAGGCGGGAGGCGTGTCCATAGGCAGAGAAAGAAGAGGAAAGGCATGAGTCTAGGACTGAGAGTAGGGACTTTGAATGTTGGAACAATGCAAGGAAAAGGTAGAGAGCGGGCTGACATGATGCAGAGGAGGAAGGTGGACATACTGTGTGTTCAGGAGACCAGGTGGAAAGGTAGCAAGGCTATAAGCATAGGAGCAGGGTTTAAGCGGTTTTTTCATGGTGTGGATGGGAAGAGAAATGGAGTAGGAGTCATCTTGAAGGAAGAGTTTGTCAGGAATGTTCTAGAAGTGAAAAGAGTGTCAGACAGAGTGATGAGTCTCAAGTTAGAAATTGAAGGTGTGATGTACAATGTTGTTAGTGCTTATGCCCCACAGGCAGGATGTGAGCTAGAAGAGAAGGAGAGATTCTGGAGTGAGTTAGATGAAGTGATGCAAAATACCCCCAGGGGTGAAGCACCACTTGGTCATTGGTGCAGACTTCAATGGACATGTTGGTGCAGGCAGCAGGGGGGGACGAGGAAGTGATGGGTAGGTTTGGTATCCAGGACAGGAACACAGGACAGATGTTGATCGATTTTGCAAAAAGGATGGAAATGGCTGTGGTGAATACTTTCTTCCAGAAGAAACAGGAGCATAGGGTGACTTATAAAAGCGGAGGCAGGAATACACAGGTAGACTACATCTTGTGTAGACGATGTAATTTGAAGGAAGTCAGTGACTGCAAAGTCATAGTGGGTGAGAGTGTTGCCAAACAGCATAGGATGGTAGTATGCAGGATGACGCTGATGGTGAGGAAGGTAAAGAAGGCAAAGGCAGAGCAGAAGACAAAGTGGTGGAAGTTGAAAAAGGAAGAGTGTCATGTTGTCTTCAAGGAGGAGTTGAAACAGGCTTTGGGTGGCCAGGAAGTGCTTCCAGATGACTGGACAACCACATTAAATGTGATCAGGGACACAGGTAGGAGAGTACTTGGTGTGTCCTCTGGAAGGAAAGTAGATGAGGAGACTTGGTGGTGGAATGAGGAAGTGCAGGAGTGTGTACAAAAGAAC
>CM045744.1:13443975-13711475 GCA_024760905.1 Plotosus lineatus
TTGGTGACTGATCGCACTGGAGCCCCCTCAAACCCAGGCCAAGTTTCTGCCACATAAGGGGCGTGGACGTTACCTGTACCTGACTGAGATGAAGTGGCGGTGCCTTCTGTCCTTTTCCCATTTTCTGTCTGTGGCCTGCTGTTGACTTGTAAAGCATTATTATCTGCTCATTAATCCCAGTAAAGATGGAATATAGAGTTTTATATAGATTATAGTTACATGTAGAATTATATTATTATTTATGTATAAAAATATAAATATACACTATATATAAACATGTGTACATTATAAATGTAATTCTATGACTAGGTGTACGTGTATATCATATAGAGTACTGAACATACAAAATTAATTGTAATAAAACAGTACTTTAGATGAACTCCTCTGTGTGTTGAGACTAAATCTCACAAACTCACAAAGATCCAAATATGCATATTAGGCTATATTTCTGTTTTGGTCCCATTTTGGCCCCATAAATTGCCCCGTGTGGATGTTATGTTGAAGGGTTGTGCATGTTGGCCCTGCGATGGTCTGGCAAGCTGTTCATGGTGTTCCACTCGCTTGCCTCGTGTTGGCTAAGAAAAGTTCCAGCCTCCTGGTGATGAACAAGCTTGGGTCTCAGTTCGATTATAGCGGCGATGAACAGTTTTCGTCCGAAAACCTTTGCTTGTTTTTTTTTTTACTCCTGGACTCAATAAAAAGTTTAAAAGGTGTTTCCCAAAACGCACAAACTTTTCTGTCCGCTGTCAATAAAGAACCTGAATGTTTAATTACACATCATTCTCACATATGGTAATTATTATTCCAAATATAATATCAACACAAACCAGTGTAGGTAGCTGTCCGTGCCATGACCACGCCCACTCCAACGTCTCCGGTGTGAGTTTACTTTGCTGTGTCGATTCACTTAGAGAAGTAACTTTACATATTTCTCTTCCGACTAAAATCGAAGCAATTCTCTGTCAAAGCAAGACATGTAGGTCCATCTCTCTTCATCTCGAACCTCTGACTCTCACTTCCTACATTTCAAACAAATAAAACATTTCTCCTTTCATTTCCATTCATGGATGTGGTGAAGGAGGACATGAAGGTCGTTGGTGTAAGAGAAGAAGATGCAGAGGATAGGGTGAGATGGAGGCAGATGATTCGCTGTGGTGACCCCTGAAGGGAAAAGCCGAAAGGAAAAGAAGAAAACATTTCTCCTTTATTACATTTTCTGAAAAAATATCAAACATTACCTTATATGATAATGATGATGAAGCTAAATTCCAGTCAAGAATCAGATGCTCTATTAACACACACACACACACACACACACACACACACACACACACACACACACACACACACATTTCAACACACACACAGATCTTAACACACACATCTTAACACACACACAGCTTAACACACACAGCTCAACACACACACACACACACATCTTAACACACACACATCTTAACACACACGCAGCTTAACACACATGCAGCTTAACACACATATCTTAACAAACACACACATCCTAAAGCACACACACACACATCTTAACACACATATCTCAACACACACACATCTTAACACACACACAGATCTTAACACACACACATCTTAACACACATATCTTAACACACACATCTTAACACACATCTCAACACACACACACACACACACACACACACACATCTTAACACACACAGATCTTAACACACACGCAGCTTAACACACATATCTTAACAAACACACACATCCTAAAGCACACACACACACATCTTAACACACATATCTCAACACACACACACATCTTAACACACATATATCTTAATACATATCTTTTTCTTCTCATAGTCTTCAGAGTATACAGCACTTCATGTGAAACCATCATCTGATTATCATGGCTGCCATCCGCTCACCACAGACACAGAGAATGGGAACACTGACAAATTGGTAAATTATTAATGGACTTTAAACTTGTTGGGGGAAATTTGTGTGGTTGAGTGGGTGAGTGACTGTGTATGTTGATGGGTGGGGATGGGGGGGTTTCACTTTTATATTCATCTAAAATGAAAAGATAAAACACATCAGATATTTCGTAGTGAATATAGAACTGTAGAACTGCAGAAAAGTAACTCTGGTAACCCTGATCGCACGGATGAATATGAAAGGTTAGGAACCGTAAGAACTGAGATGATACTTACTCAGAGAACAAACACTGGGCTTGAAAGATGGATTTATTTCAAATCGATATATATATATATATATATATATATATATATATATATATATATATATATATATATATATATATATATATGTATGTATGTATGTGTATATATATATATATATATATATAAATATCTATATCTATATGTATGTGTAATGCAGCCATGAGGCGGGGGGGGCACTAACCAGTGTCTCTCCCCCTTATGCCGGTCCCAAGCCCGGATAAATGCAGAGGGTTGCGACAGGAAGGGCATCCCGCGTAAAACTTCTGCCACATTTAAAAATGCAAATGATCAAAACAAAATTCATACCGGATCGGGCGAGGCCGGGTTAACAACGACCGCCATCAGTGCTGTCAACCAACAGGGTGCTGATGGAAATTGGACTACTGTTGGTCGAAGACGTCGAAGAAGGAGAGGCGGGAGGCGTGTCCGTAGGCAGAGAGAGAAGAGGAAATGCGTGAGCCTCGGACTGAGAGTAGGGACTTTGAATGTTGGAACTATGCAAGGAAAAGATAGGGAGCTGGCTGACATGATGCAGAGGAGGAAGGTGGACATACTGTGTGTTCAGGAGACAAGGTGGAAAGGTAGAAAGGCTAAAAGCTTAGGAGCAGGGTTTAAACTGTTTTATAATGGTGTGGATGGGAAGAGAAATGGAGTAGGAGTCATCTTGAAGGAGGGGTTTGTCAGGAATGTTCTAGAAGTGAAAAGAGTGTCAGACAGAGTGATGAGTCTCAAGTTAGAAATTGAAGGCGTGATAGTCAATGTTGTTAGTGCTTATGCCCCACAGGCAGGATGTAAGCTAGAAGAGAAGGAGAGATTCTGGAGTGAGTTAGATGAAGTGATGCAGAGTACCCCAGAGGTGAAAGAGTGGTCATTGGAGCAGACTTCAATGGACATGTTGGTGCAGGCAACAGAGGGGACGAGGAAGTGATGGGCAGGTTTGGTATCCAGGACAGGAACACAGAAGGACAGATGTTGATCGATTTTGCAAAAAGGATGGAAATGGCTGTGGTGAATACTTTCTTCCAGAAGAAACAGAAGCATAGGGTGACTTATGAAAGCGGAGGTAAGAGCACACAGGTAGACTACATCTTGTGTAGGCGATGTAATTTGAAGGAAGTCAGTGACTGCAAAGTAGTAGTGGGTGAGAGTGTTGCCAAACAGCATAGGATGGTGGTGTGCAGGATGACACTGATGGTGAGAAAGGTGAAAAGGCAAAGGTAGAGCAGAAGACAAAGTGGTGGAAGCTGAAAAGGAAGAGTGTCGTGGTTGTCTTCAAGGAGGAGTTGAAACAGGCTTTGGGTAGTCAGGAAGTGCTTCCAGAGGACTGGACAACCACAGCCAATGTGATCAGGAGACCGGTAGGAGAGTATTTGGTGTGTCCTCTGGAAGGAAAGTAGATAAGGAAACTTGGTGGTGGAATGAGGAAGTGCAGGAGTGTGTACAAAAGAAGAGGTTAGCCAAGAAGAAGTGGGACATTGAGAGGACCGAAGAGAGTAAACAGGAGTACAGGGAGACACAGCGTAAGGCGAAGGTAGCAGTGTCAAAGGCCAAACAGAGGGCGATGATGACTTGTATGATAGGTTGAACAGTAAGGAGGGAGAAAATGATCTATACAGGTTAGCACAGCAGAGAAATAGAGATGGGAAAGACGTGCAGCAAGTTAGAGTGATAAAGGACAGAGAGGGAAATGTATTGACTGATGACAGAAGTGTGCTGGGAAGATGGAAAGAGTACTTTGAAGAGCTGATGAATGAGGAAAATGAGAGAGAAAAAGAGTAGAAGGGGTGACCGTTGAGGAGCAGGAAGTAGCAAAGATTAGTAAGGGAGAAGTGAGGAGGGCATTGAAGAGGATGAAGAGTGGAAAGGCAGTTGGTCCCTGATGACATACCAGTTGAGGTATGGAAGTGTCTAGGGAGGTAGCAGTAGATTTTCTGACAAGAATATTCAACAAGGTCTTAGAAAGTGAGCAGATGCCAGAGGAATGGAGGAGAAGTGTGCTTGTGCCCATTTTTAAGAACAAGGGCGATGTACAGAGTTGTGGCAACTACAGAGGGATAAAGTTGATGAGCCATACAATGAAGCTATGGGAAAGAATAGTGGAAGCAAGACTAAGGGCAGAGGTCAGCATTTGTGAACAACAGTTTGGTTTCATGCCAAGAAAGAGCACCACAGATGCAGTGTTTGCTTTGAGGATGTTAATAGAGAAGTACAGAGAAGGGCAGAAGGAGCTGCATTGTGCCTTTGTGGATCTGGAGAAAGCATATGACAGGGTGCCGAGAGAAGAACTGTGGTATTGTATGAGGAAGTCTGGAGTGACAGAGAAGTATGTTAGAGTGGTGCAGGACATGTATGATAGATGTAAGACAGTGGTGAGGTGTGCTGTCGGTGTGACAGAAGAGTTCAAGGTGGAGGTGGGACTACATCAAGGGTCAGCTCTCAGCCCCTTCTTGTTTGCTATGGTGATGGACAGGCTAACAGATGAGGTTAGACAAGAATCTCCATGGACTATGATGTTTGCAGATGACATTGTGATCTGTAGTGAGAGCAGAGACCAAGTAGAGGAAAATCTAGAGAGGTGGAGGTATGCCCTGGAAAGGAGGGGATTGAAGGTTAGTCTTAGTAAGACAGAATACATGTGTGTGAACGACAAGGACCCAAGAGGAACTTTGAGGTTACAGGGGCAGAGATAAAGAAGGTGGAGGATTTTAAGTACTTAGGCTCAACAATCCAGAGCAATGGAGAGTGTGGAAAAGAGGTGAAGAAGCGCGTGCAGGCAGGTTGGAATGGATGGAGAAAAGTGTCCGTGTGATGTGTGATAGGAGAGTATCGGCAAGAATGAAGGGAAAAGTGTACAAGACGGTGATGAGGCCAGCAATGTTGTATGGTTTAGAGACAGTGGCCCTGGGGAAAAGACAGGAGTCAGAGTTGGAGGTAGCAGAGATGAAAATGTTGAGGTTCTCTTTGGGAGTAACGAGGATGGATAGGATCAGAAATGAGTACATCAGAGGGACAGCACATGTTAGATGTTTTGGAGACAAAGTCAGAGAGGCTAGATTGAGATGGTTTGGACATGTACAGAGGAGGGATAGTGAGTATATTGGTCGTAGGATGCTGAGGTTGGAACTACCAGGCAAAAGGCCCAGAGGAAGACCAAAGAGAAGATTTATGGATGCAGTGAAGGCGGACATGAAGGTCGTTGGAGTAAGAGTAGAAGATGCAGAGGATAGGGAGAGATGGAGGCAGATCATTTGCTGTGGCGACCCCTGAAGGGAACAGCCGAAAGGAAAAGAAGAAAGAAGAAGATCTATATGTATGTGTATATATATATATATATATATATATATATATATATATATATATATATATATATATATATATATATATATATATATATATATGCATGTTTATTTACATGATGAATACAGGCATTTGTTCCTCAGACACAGAATTTCAGTGCTAATACTAGTTCTGCTGCAAAAAACAATGATTTATTTGTGTGCATGTGTGTTTTGGAAATGTGCATATGGAGCCACAGGATGTAAAGGTCAGTTCACTATTGTAGTGTGACCTTAAAGGTTAAGGGTTGTTTTTTATATATATTCGGGGCAGTGGTGGTCGAGTGGATAGAGCACAGGATCGCTGATCCTAAGGTTGGGGGTTCGAGTCCCCACAGGGTTGTCACTGCCCCCCCCCCCCCAGTGCAGCTAACTGGGTTATCAAAGGCAGGCCATGTCTGTCACTGTCTATGGTGAGAGGTTGATGTAAAAGAACCATTGCTGACTTTCGTAAAGAGTAGCTGCAAAGCCGTCAGCGTGTTTCTGTCCCTTGCTAAACGGTTGTGACAGGAAGGGCATCCGACATAAAAACCTCTGCCAAATCAAATGTGCGAATCAGATGATTTGCTGTGGCGACCCCTGAGAAAGAGAAAAAAAGCCGAAAAGAAAAGAAGAAGATATAAAGATGTGTTCACAGAATGCTTTGCATTCATGTTTTGAAGCTTATTTGTGGAGCGGAAACCCAATTTCCTCTTTCACTTCAAGAGAGAGAAACTTCCTGGTTCAGATTTGCTTCATGGCTTTTCTGCTTTTCTTCTGCCACACCCTCCTTAAAAAATCCTTAAATGGTCATCAGTGCTTCAGTTACCGCCATAATATACAGTGTTCTGGTACCAACCTCACCCCCTTCAGCGCACACACACACACACACACACACACACACACACACACATTAAATGACATAACCATGAAACCCTGAAACTGCACCACATACTAAACTGTACTGTAGAACTCCTGTCACAGCTCTTTTGGGTGGAGGAAGTGTGAGCGACGGATCAATTCCATTCTTTGAAGAGACCTGGTGTTACTCTGGGTATATTGAAAAATCAGTAACCTCAGGGGTTATCAAATCATAACTGAGGACTCTTGAGAGTCGCTGCGTACAATCAGGATGTGATTATATCAGTAGCATATTTGTGTTTGCACCAACAACATTCATGCAAACATAAGATTTATCTTATTTCATGAAGCATGATTCCAGACTTAATAACTTCTCTAGTTATCCTACCTCTGTTGATCTTATTATTAACGCAAACACATAAGCATTCATTCATTCATTTTCAAAGTTGTTTAATACTAATTAGGGTCACAGGCAGGCTGCCCATTTCAGCTGACTTGGGGTGAGAGCAGGGTAGCAGGGTACACCCTGGACAGATTTCCAGGCCATCGCAGGGCACAAACACACACACACACATATATATATATATATATATATATATATATATATATATATATATTATTTATTTTTTTTTTTCAATTTGCAATCCACATTTATCCTAACATTCATTACAGCCATTTGGATCTAATGTTGTTACTGAAGTCCTCTTTTATGAGTATATTTTTGCTGATTTTTTTTTTATTTCCCCATATTTCCATTATTTCATTATTTAGGGTTGTGGGGCGACTTTAGCCGATGATAGCCAACACTGGACAAAGGCAGGTTACACCCTGAACAACAAGCCAGACCACTGCAGGGCAGCACACACATAACCACTTATATATGGGGAGAACACTCAAACTTTGCACAGTCACGATCGGGACTTGACCATGGACCTTCTTCATGTGAGCTGGGTGTGCTAGCCAATAGGCCCCTGTGACGAAACACCTGCGATATGAATTCTGAAAATTTAAAACTTCATTCATTCATTTCATTGAATATCTGAACGAACTGTTTAATCCTAATTAGGGTCATGGGGGGGGGTGGCACCCTCTCAGCAGACTCTGGGGATGGGGGGGGGGGTGCACCCTGAACAGGTTATCTGGCCATCGCAGGGCAGAAACACATTGACAGCTATGCAGCTGCTCTTGATGAAAGTCTGCAATGGTTCTTTTACATGAACCTCCCACCATAGACAGTGAGAGACATGGCCAGCCTTTGATAACCCAGTTAGTACACTGGGGGGACAGCAGTGACAACCGTTGATAGTGGGACTTGAACCCCCCAACCTTGGAATCAGTTATCCAACTCCTTAGCACCGGGCCACCACTGGATTACACAAAAACATAGAATTTTCCATGGAGTTTCCATCAGAGGTGAGGTTTTTGAACAATGTCCATAAGATTTTGGAGATGATCCAGATTTTTATGATCTGATGATGATGATGATGATGATGATGATGATGATGATGATGATGATGATGACTTTTATGATCTAGATTTTTAAAAAATCTGGATCCAGGATATGTGATATAAGGTGTTTATCGTCCAGGGGTTGTGAGGGAGGAGGGAGATGTTTGGGCTTTTCAGAGATTTGTGCTCTCTGAGTGCACTTGTTATCTCTGTTTTTTTTATTAAGATTATTATATTATGTGGATTATGACATGGTTTATCCTGTAAAGCAAACATGTGTATACATTACACTTTCAATTAATTGTAATAATATTAATTTCAAGTTTAAAATTAATTTCATTGTTAGATTCATTTTTCAGATTCATGGTTAAAAGTTTTGAATCTTCTACAGCTTCTTGTAACTATACTGTTCTAGATTATGTCCAGCAGAGTATAGTATTCATGTATACCTTATAGAAGATATAAACTCTCTGAAAAATGTTGTTTTTTCGATTATGTATATTGTATATAGTGCTGTATAGGTTCTCCAAGCGAGCTACTACTATATAAACAATATTAAAATGAGAACAGTAATATAAATCTGTAATCTGAATGATAGTGGTGTAGTGGTTAGGGTGCTGCGCTCATGATCGGGAGGTTGTGAGTTCGAATCCCACTGAGACCCTTACTGTGCTAAGAGTACAACCTGGGCAACCTGTTCACCCAGCAGTATGAACAGGTACCAGTAAAAAAAATGTACTGGGAAGGTAACCTGCGATGGACTAGCGTCCCATCCAGGAGGAGTTGAACTTTACAATTCACGTTACAGAAACCGGCGATAAGCACCGGCCTGATGAAAACCCAACAGACTTTGTTAACAATTCAATAAACAAACAAACAAAACATTAGCACTTATTCAATCACTAACTCATTTACAGAACTGATTCACCCTGCTATGGTCTCAGGGAGGCTGAAGCCTATCTTAGCCAACGCTGGGGGGGGGGGGGTCACCAGACCATTGCTGGAGAACAGTCACACTGTGGGCCAATTTTGAATATCTATTTAGACTGTAAGTCTTTGTACTGTTGTATAAAACTGGAGTACCCAGAGGAAACCTATGCAAGCACAGGGAGAGCAGTTACACAGCCCTCGCACAGCCTGGGACTCAAACCCAGGACCTTTGTACTACGAGCTGAACAGACTAACCACTGCACCATCATGCAGCCTGAATGAAAAAGCAGCAGAATGTGATTCAAATAACGAATCAGTCTCAAGTGAACCCAAACCATAAAGAATGGCACTTTTTAAGTGGAAGACCTTGAATACCTGGTGATCATTCAGCACTTGTCTCTGTCTGGTCCAAATTAGGACTGTTTAGCTTTTGGCTCCTGATGGGGCGTGGATGGAGTACATTCAGTGTTGAGCACAGAAATAGAAAAAGCGTCCTGTGATGACAGTAATCATATATTTTAAAAGATTTGGGAATTATCTTTAGTCATGGAGCATGGATGATAATGCACATTTTCATGATAACAGAGTGTTCTTCCTATAATAAAGTATAAAGTGCTTCTTTTATAGATGAATGGAATCAGACACGCCCACATGCTTTCAAGACCGGAAGTGACCCAAACCCGCGCAGAAGACACTCTGGAGCTTTTATTTTATATTGTTGCATTGCTTTTGTATTTCGAAGTGTACTGTTTATTAAATAAATTGAAAAAAAATAACCTTACATTTATTCAGAATCATTGTACAGGGATGATTCAGGAGTCACCCATTCACTGAAAGAGATTTTTAAAGTAAATATTCCTAATGAATGTGCTTGTAAAAGACCAGTCAGAATGAAAACTATTACATTTTAAAATACTAATAATTTAATCCACACATCAGACTTAACTAAACGAGCTCATTTTAATTCGCATCATTGTTTATACCTGGCTGGAGAACAAATAATGATTGAAATCATTACAAAACAGAGTGTTTTAGGATTAAGATGCAGCTGAATGTTCTGTACTGGGAATACTGTATAAGCAGTGCTTTCGGTGTATTATTGAAGAATTTTAGTTTTTCTTTCTCTTCCAACGGCCACACAGCAGCTCGAGCTCTTCTCTTAACTTAAATTTCAAGCAATGGGCCTGACACACTCCAACTGGGTGACGCCTGGCCAATCAGATCGTGCGATACCGAAAGTTTACCTTATATGGAAGTTGCCGGTCACTGTGCCGGGTATAAAAGCAGCGCCGTCCCAGCTCGGCTGTTACTCTGAGTTTTTCGGTGCACTCTTAACGAGGGGTCCATTTGTTCCGGTAACATTCCTGCCAAACCTTAATTCATCGGTAAGATACGGTTCTGATAGCATTAGCTTTTGTTTGTGTTCTGCGGAGCTGTTGTTAATGCTGGTTTGATGTTTGTTTGAATCGAGTTTGATTTGAGTGTATTTTCCTGAGTCACCCTGGGTCTTCCTGAGAGGAAAATGGGTGTAGATCTGACCTAGCTCGCTTTAAGTGTGTTTTAGTTTAACTTGTTTGAAAAAATTTGTAACTTTATATTCATCTTAAGTGTAATAATGTCGTTGAGTAACGTGTAAAATGTATGGGATTTTTTATTTATTTATTCTTTTTTTTGTCGTGCCGATTTTAAATGCTCAAGAGTATGAGAAGGCTTTTCTCTGATCCTGAAGGGACGCATGAATGGTGGGTGTGGCTGCAGGGTCTTGAAGCTCCTGCCAGCATCCTTTATCCTCTACGTTATTCTATTGCGGCTTTACTCACCCATGCTGTTAACTAATTTTTTTTTATATATGTCACTTCAGTGCTGGTAATATCCAGTGCAGTGGCGTGTGGATTTTTAAAGGCCTGTTAAACTCGCCAGGTTATGGTATGAGTATTTGAAGGTGCGGTTATAGAATAGTTTCTACTTGTAAGAAGGAGGAAATGGATAACGTCCGTGTAGCGTGACGCATAATGAGGCCGTATAACTGGGAGTGTCGCAGCTCGTGAGCTTGTCGAACTTATTGCCATATAAGGCAATAGCGAGTGTTAGACAAAGGAAGTGGACCGAAACTGCTCAGTTTTGAGCTTGTGCGCCGCCTGCTGGCGACCAAAAATCATAAGGGTGTTTGCATGTCTTGGGTGGGTTCTCTGCTCGTACTTGTCTCCTAACGGCCCTTTTTGCGTTCCTTGTCCAGCCATGGATGACGAGATCGCTGCTCTGGTTGTGGATAACGGCTCCGGTATGTGCAAAGCCGGTTTTGCTGGAGATGATGCACCACGTGCTGTCTTCCCTTCCATTGTTGGCCGACCCAGGCATCAGGTAAGGTTATTTCTTGATTTTTTTTTAATACTTGACTCCCATATTTTTGTTAAAAGTATGTTTAATTTTATTTGGTCCTCTCTTTGATGTGTAAGTAGACTGAAATAGCAGTTGATCAAATGTCCATGTGTTGAGGCACTACTTAGTTTTGAGGACCTGCCGCACCTTAGCCTTCATAGCAATCATGCTGTAGGTTCTACAAGGCAATCGAACACCTTAGACCCATATATTCAGATCCATGTAAAGCACATGAAAGGCCTGGGTTTTGCTTGGTCTATATTTGCATATGCGTAGCAACAGCACAAGCTTTGTATTCTTTAGTTCCCTTAAATGGATACACTTGAGTAACAATCATCTGGTTAGTCCCTCATCAGTCAGGTATGGGATTGTCTCTTTATAGGGTGTGATGGTTGGTATGGGCCAGAAGGATTCCTATGTCGGCGATGAGGCTCAGAGCAAGAGAGGTATCCTGACCCTGAAGTACCCAATTGAGCATGGTATTGTTACCAACTGGGATGATATGGAGAAGATCTGGCACCACACTTTCTACAATGAGCTGCGTGTAGCCCCTGAGGAGCACCCTGTCCTTCTTACAGAGGCTCCCCTGAACCCCAAAGCCAACAGGGAGAAGATGACCCAGGTATATAAGGGTGCCATTTCAACAGTCTCTTATTTCTATCAATATTAATCTGTCCTCAGGCTTTCTCTCTTGCATTCTGTGGGGTTTTCTCCAATTGTAATTTCATGTTAATTCTGCACAAGGTTGAAACTCTGCTGCATTTTGTGCTGCCTGCACGTTACATTGACACTCAAAATGCTTACCAGTGTGACATTGGGCTTGTACTCATTCTGAGGCTACACTTTTAATCTTTCCTCTCATAGATCATGTTTGAGACCTTCAACACCCCTGCCATGTATGTAGCCATTCAGGCTGTGCTGTCCCTGTATGCATCTGGTCGTACCACTGGCATTGTGATGGACTCCGGAGATGGTGTCACCCACACTGTGCCTATTTATGAGGGTTATGCTCTGCCCCACGCTATTCTGCGTCTGGACCTGGCTGGCCGTGACCTCACAGACTACCTGATGAAGATCCTGACCGAACGTGGCTACAGCTTCACCACCACAGCTGAGCGTGAGATTGTGCGTGACATCAAGGAGAAGCTGTGCTATGTAGGTCTGGACTTCGAGCAGGAGATGGGCACCGCTGCTTCCTCATCCTCTCTGGAGAAGAGCTATGAGCTGCCTGACGGACAGGTCATCACCATTGGCAATGAGCGTTTCCGCTGCCCAGAGTCCCTTTTCCAGCCCTCTTTCCTGGGTAAGAATTCTTACTGAAAATTGCTCTTCTGTGGTGTTGGATGAAGTTGGTATGTGATCAATTTTTGTTGTCCTTAGGCATGGAGTCTTGTGGCATCCATGAGACCACCTTTAACTCCATCATGAAGTGTGATGTTGATATCCGTAAGGATCTGTATGCCAACACAGTGCTGTCTGGTGGGACCACTATGTACCCAGGCATTGCTGATCGTATGCAGAAGGAGATCACTGCTCTTGCCCCCTCCACCATGAAGATTAAGGTAATGGGTCGACGTGTTTTTGCCTTATCCAGGGTTGTTTTTAATAAGCGTCCTTATACTGATTCTGTCCTTGTGTAGATCATTGCTCCTCCTGAGCGCAAGTACTCTGTATGGATCGGTGGCTCCATCCTGGCCTCCCTCTCCACCTTCCAGCAGATGTGGATCAGCAAGCAGGAGTATGATGAGTCTGGCCCATCCATTGTCCACAGGAAGTGCTTCTAAACAGGACTAACAACCATAGCTGAGTCCCCAAGGCCAGCTCAGCAAATTGAATACCAACATGCCTTCCCCTCTTAAGACCACATGGGCATGGCAACTTCTCAGTATGATGCACTGCCCTGGAACATGAAACTGGAGTTCCTCTGAAATTTTTCTTGCAGGGGAGGAGCTTTCCTGAAGAGGACTCGATGTACTTTTTCTTTTTAGTCATTCCAAATAGCATCACATTCCCATTCTCTCCACCCACATCACTGTGGGAACTACATGACCTTGTTTAGTGTTAATGTAAGTTATGTACGCTATACAGTGTCTGTTTTTGTACCTCAGCCTTAAACTTGGTCCATTTGTTCTCTTCTAGTGTGGGAGGGGGGGAGAGGGTGGGAGCTTTACCATTTAAGCGAGCTTTTCTGGGGGGTTATGGGTAAAGGATCTGTGAGCCAAGGTGTCTCTGTACACTGACATGAAAACAATAAAGTGTGCACATGTAAAAACTCAATGAGTTTGTTTTTTTTTTTTTTTTTTTTTTGAATGCCAACTTGATTGTGTGAACTTCAAACTGCTCTAACAGCTCACCAGCTGTCAAATGTTCAATACCCAGAATGACCTTCACTGGACCGCTCTATCCAGCCTGGTAATGGAGCTGATGAGGTTTGTGTACAGTTCTGTTCCACAGACTCCCTTGACCATGTGAGGGCGCTGGCTCTTAGAAAATGACTCTATTCAGAGATTACAATGGGGTAGTAAAGCTGGTTGTGACCGGACTCGGGTGCAATGAGTGCTGAACTGCCTTTTAATAGTAAAGCTGGTTCCCTGATACGATCATAAGGACCACTTGTACTAGCGCTGTTTCTGCTCAGTGCAACACTACAGTGGGCTCAGACTGGAGTAGCTGACCGCCGGAAATAGGTGGGTTCCATCCTGTGTCTAAGGGCCTGTCGACTCTTAAGGTCCCACTCTGTTAATGGTGGGGACTGAATAACACTTTGCAGATGATCAGTCTGGTTTTTATTCTGACATTTTATGAATTTCAAAGTTTTCATTACTGATTGGAATGGCATGTGACTTGCAGGCTTCTTCCAGATGTCCTGAAAAAGTTCTAAGAAGGTGGTTTTAACAGACGTGGATGAAGTATGTTATCTGAATGTGTCTGATGTGGTGTGTAGCTCAATTGACATTCAATAACTTTTTTTGTACTATAAAAAATTAAGATGCTTTGTATTTGTGTACCGTCTGTACTATGAACTTGGTAAGGGATTAAAATGAGCATGTCTCTGGTCTGTCACAACAGCTACATGATGCAGTCGTTTTTACCCAAAACATCAAATGTAGAGCCCAGAAGCACAAGCCTCTGCCATAAATGTTAAATGTGTCCATTAGTCATGGAAACATGATCAAGAAGTCAAACTATTGTCTGAGTAGCTGCCATAAAAGACCAAGCACCTTCTGAACACTTTTCATTGTATTTACTAAAAATAATTCTCCCAAAGATTTTTCACTCCATATTACCCACTACATCTGTATAGTCTTGTCACAGAATACTTCTTTTACGTTCGGCTGTTCCCTTCAGGGGTCGCCACAGCAAATCATCTGCCTCCATCTCACCCTATCCTTTGCATCTACTTCTCTTACACCAACGACCTTCATGTCTTCCTTCACCACATCCATAAATCTCTTCTTTGGTCTTCCTCGAGGCCTTCTGCCTGGTAGTTCCAACCTCAGCATCCTACTGCCAATATACTCACTATCCCTCCTCTGTACATGTCCAAACCATCTCAATCTAGCCTCTCTGACTTTGTCTCCAAAACATCTAACATGTATAACAGAATTGTTGACAAGACTATGTAGATCTTTTCCTTTCGGCTTTTCCCTTCAGGGGTCGCCACAGCGAATCATCTGCCTCCATCTCACCCTGTCCTCTGCATCTTCTTCTCTTACTCCAACTACCTTCATGCCCTCCTTCACCACATCCACAAATCTTCTCTTTGGTCTTCCTCGAGGCCTTCTGCCTGGTAGTTCCAACCTCAGCATCCTACTGCCAATATACTCACTATCCCTCCTCTGTACATGTCCAAACCATCTCAATCTAGCCTCTCTGACTTTGTGTCCAAAACATCTTACATGTGCTGTCCCTCTGATGTACCCATTCCTGATCCTATCCATCCTCGTGACTCCCAAAGAGTAGCCTAAGTACTTAAAATCCTCCACCTTCTTTATCTCTGCTCCCTGTAACCTCACCGTTCCTCCTGGGTCCTTGTCATTCACACATGTATTCTGTTGTCTACAGAAAGTAGGATTCAGATGTACTAGCAATTGTCTTAAAAAGTGATACTTTTAAGGAGATAAGATTATAAAAATGGAATTATAATCAGAAATGGAACGTAGATAATTCATGATTGGTTCATTTAATGTGTTTTCATGAATTATTGTTTTATTTTAAGTTTATGGATAAATAAGCTAACGAATAGGGGAAGGAATTCGACGTAACACCCGGAAGTTGGTACGTCTCTAAATGCGGTCCTATTGCCGAGAGACCCTTGGGACCACAGTTCTGCGTTAACGAGTAATATTAAGATAAAATCAATTTGGCTGTTTTAAAAGGAACGTGAGCAAGGATTTACTTTAGTATATAATGTATGTATGTGTGTATATGAGGTGACATCTCCAGAATAAGGTGACATGGAGAACCAGATCGAATCGGTAGGTAGCAGTTAGCGTGTTGATTACAGTAGCAACCGTGACAGTGAATAGTGAACCGGATACCGAGAATTATTACTTAACATTTTATAAAATACCCGTAACTCACAGTGCTGAAATATTTAAGAAATATTTATGGCTTAGCCTTAAAATCCCACATTGAAGTTAGTAATGTAAATGTGAGAGATAAAACACCATTATAAGTCTCAACTAAAAATGCGTCATTTGCAAATGTGATAAAAAGCCTGCTATGATTAATGACGTAACTGCCTTCAGGTTATGGTTGTGCAGGCATGAAGTACAAAATAAGAGTTGAGTAATATTCATGTATCAAAGTAACTGTTATTGTTTCCATTTCATTTCTGTCTCTAAAATGAATGCCTTCACCACTAATAAGCACCAGGTGTTTGGTGCATCTCTGATTTGAACAGGAGGAACGTTGGGGGGTCCAGTTTGTTTACATTTTTGCATTAATATTCTATGGTATTTTGCAGTTGTTTTTATCCAGAATGACTTGGAGTTTTATCTTATTTACACACTGAGCAGTTGAGTGTAAAGGGCCAACAGTGGCAGCTTGGTGGGATTTGGTCTTGAATGGCCCAAGCCTTGCTGTGATCAGTACCACTGAGGTCTGTGTTCATGTAATTCCTGGTAATCCGGTCTCTCAGCTCATGCATGTTCATGCTCTGTCACTCTTTAGGCCCAGGGTTCTTCAGAGAGTATCTCTCAATACTCTGTTTCCATCTCCGACTTCTCTGATGAGATTTTACTGCACATCCTGAGCTATGTCCCCAGTCATGACCTGGTGCTCAGTGTAAGCCATGTATGTCGAAAACTTCACACCTTGTGTCAAGACAAGAGCCTCATTTCTCACATACAACTCCAGAAAGAGTACACAGTGAGTCCTGAACCTAGGATAAAGTTGTTGTTTTTTTTGTATCTCTCATCAGCTTCAAAATTGTTTTATTTTTTTCTTTTTGTCTCTTAGGCATCTGATGAAACTGTAAAGAAGCTTCTAAAGGAGCTGTCCAGTGATGTCCAAGCTCTGGACGCGAGTGGATGTTATTGGTTGACTGGTAGTACTATGGATTTTGTAACTCGCTGTGTTGGACTGGTCCGGCTAGATGTGTCAGGTTGGCGTGTGACCCCGGCGCGTCTCTCGCGTCTTCTGAGTTCACTGCGGTTGTTGCGCTCACTGGGGCTGGACATCGAGAAGGGATTTGACCTACAGCGGCTCAGTGCCGAGGGTAAAGCAGCCCTGGCGCAGCTTAGCGAGCTAAAACAGACCTTGCTGACGCCCTCATATGGTGTGGTGCCATGTTGTGGTGCATTACAGAGCTTGAGCCTTTACTTGGAAGTGGCTGAAGGTTGGCATGAGCCAAGTTCTTGCCTCCAATTAATAGTGGGGCAAAGCAGTGTTCCACGCTACAACAATCTGCAATGGTTCTCTGCACGCTTGGCACCTGGAGAGGTCAACCGTGCATTGCTTAGTCTCTACTTGGCTGCTTTTAGCATGCGTGTACCTGAAGGCCTCACTGGGTTGGTTGTTGCCATGCCTGGTCCTGCCTCATCTATTCCTGCATCCACTGGTTTGTTAACTCAGGGTATCTTATCAGCTGGGAGCGTAATCAGTGCGTTTCAGCTTCCTCAAACGCTGTTGGACGGTGCCACACTGAGGCGAGTTTTGGAATATGGCTGTCCAGCCTACTTGAATGTGTCACGGTGTGCAGCACCAGGATTTGAGCCACTGTGTGTGTTACTAGGTGCTGGTTGTGATCTTTCACCATTGCGCAGCCTCAATATACGTGGGAAAATGGAGGAAGAAGTGGATGCTGAGGGCATCAGAATTCTTACTAAACTATGCCCTCAACTTGCCCACTTCAATCTCACCTCCACACACTACCATCATTCTACTCTGGAAATGCTCGATCAACATCTCTGTTGGGCTCTCGGACAGCTTCGGAATCTCCGTTCACTGGCACTGCCTGCTTGCGCCTTGGCACAAGGTCCACGCCTGACAGAGAACAAGCCAGATTTGGCCACAAAATTGTCCTCTGAATCCCTTTTTCTTGGCTTGAAGAAGAATCGTCGCATCGGAGTTCCAATCTACCAACCAATGGTTGACAGCACAGCGGGTCTAAAAGAAGGGCAGGAAGGAGAAACAGTGTCCATCCTGTGCCCTCTAGTAAATGGGTGTTCGTATCTGGTTGAGCTGGAGGTGATTGGAACAGGGTTCCTTTCTCTCATGCCAAGGAATGAGCGAGTGATGTGCAGGGATCCGTCCGCTTGCCCCTGGTCTTACAAGGTCGGAGACGCCCAGCTTGCGGCTCTGGGAAAGCTCCGCTTTTTGCGCAGGCTTACTTTGGCACATCTACCCGGGGTCCTGAAGGGGACTGGACTCCTAGAGCTTGCTCTGGGATGCAAGGACCTTCAGGTGTTGTCCCTGGCCAACCTTGGATCTTTAAAGGCTGTGACTTACACGCTGGCTTTGCAAGAGTCGTTCAAATACCTCACCCAACTCCGAGAAATCAGGTGAATACGCACACACACACACACACACACACACACTGAGTGGATAACGGCTGAAGTGATGATTTTTGTGCAATATTAAAATTTTAATTGTTAAAAGGATCACGGGCTATCTAGTGGGTTGTAAGTTTTTGATTCTCAAAATGATCCACAACAATGTGGTGAAATCTTAGGATATGGATGATACACTGGAAGGTAAATTGAAGATATTTTGTCGAAGCACTTTTAGTTGTAGCTCTATCCATTTGTACGGTTATTCAAGTAGTTATTTATACTGTAATTCTTATGGCTGGCTGTCTGATAATTTGCGATTATTTAGATTATTTGTATGGTTATCTGTATGGTTATTCATACAGTAATTGATATTTTTTATGATTATGCATGCTATAACTCATAGGTTTGATTCATGTGGAATTCTGGTGGTTCAATTATTTATATGATTAATTATTCGTGTTATTCGTATGACTATTTTTTTTATAATTATTAATATTGCAGATTGCACCAGTATTGTGTGTTTCTTCGTATGGATCATTCAATAACTTGTGTGGTTATTGTTGAAGTTGGGAAGTCCTTTGTATTGTAAATTATACAGTTATTTGACTAATTATTCATACTTGCAGTTTTTTGATTATTTGTATGATTATTTATAGTTAATAGTATGATTACCTGTAGTGTTATTTGTACAGTTCTGTTTATATATAATTGGATTTTTTTTTCCCCATTTTCTTTCTAATTTAGTCGTATCCATTTCCCATCAATCAAGTAAGGCATTCGCTATCGTACAACCAGCACCAATCAGGGAGGGTAGAAAGCATGTCCATGTCCCCTCCATGACACACAATGCTATCTGCACACACGCGTATTTATTCATGTGATTACTGGGCAAACTTTGTTCAGAGCTTGAAAGTAAATCACACAGAAGCATTAAAAGTTTAAGATATGGTGTTTAAAGGAACACTAACAGAGGTTTTGTTGCAGGGTAGAGGTTTTAGGAAGGGTGAGTCAGCATGTTTAAGCCTATTGAGAAGCAGTAAATCCATCCTTCTTACACAGCGACATGGAGATGCAGTAGGTGTTTGTGTATGATTGACAGGTTGGAGCAGCCATACTTCAGTGCAAACATGGCCTTCTTTGACGCGCTCACTCACTGTCGCCTTCTTCAGCGCTTCTGTCTTGTCTCACGCCACGGAACGTTCCATCACTCGTCAGTAGTCAGTTTTATGCGGCGCTGCAAGGATATTGTCATGCTCCACATGTTCACGGGTGACACTCTGGTGGCCTGCAAAACACTCCAGAAAACTCTGCTGGACAGGTTGGTGTTCATCTGCATACTGTACTTCTTTTTTTATTTTATTACTGATGATGCACTTTGTTAGGGTTTATGCATTTTGGTCCACAGTTATACGTTATTATATTCAACTTCATAATATAACCTGTTATGGGGCAGTGGTGGAATGCAGCCATGAGTGGGGGGGGCACAAACAAGTGTCTGTCCTCACGCCGGTCCCAAGCCCAGATAAATGCAGAGGGTTGGGGCAGGAAGGGCATCCGGCGAAAAACTTTAGCCAAAATACAGAATGCGAACCGTCAATGCAAATTTCATACCGGATCGGTCGAGGCCCGGGTTAACAACGACCACTATCAGTGCAGTCAACCAACAGGGTACTGGTGGAAATTGGACTACTGTTGGTAGAAGAAGGAGAGGCGGGAGGCGTGTCCATAGGCAATGAGAGAAGAGGAAAGGCATGAGTCGAGGACTGAGAGTAGGGACTTTGAAGGTTGGAACTATGACAGGAAAAGGTAGAGAGCTGGCTGACATGATGCAGAGGAGGAAGCTGGACATACTGTGTGTTCAGGAGACCAGGTGGAAAGGTAGCAAGGCTAGAAGCTTAGGAGCAGGGTTTAAGCTGTTTTATCATGGTGTGGATGGGAAGAGAAATGGAGTAGGAGGAGAAATGGAGTAGGAGTCATCTTGAACGAAGGGTTTGTCAGGAATATTCTAGAAATGAAAAGAGTATCAGACAGAGTGATGAGTCTCAAGTTAGAAATTGTAGGCGTGATATTCAATGTTGTTAGTGCTTATGCCCCACAGGCAGGATGTGAGCGAGAAGAGAAGGAGAGATTCTGGAGTGAGTTAGATGAAGTGATGCAGAGTACCCCCAGAGGTGAAAGAGTGGTCATTGGGTCAGACTTCAATGGACATGTTGGTGCAGGCAGCAGGAGGGACAAGGAAGTGATGGGCAGGTTTGGTATCCAGGACAGGAATGCAGAAGGACAGATGTTGATCGATTTTGCAAAAAGGATGGAAATGGCTGTGGTGAATACGTTCTTCAAGAAGAAACAGGAGCATAGGGTGACTTATAAAAGCGGAGGTAGGAGCACACAGGTAGACTATATCTTGTGTAGACGATGTGATTTGAAGGAAGTCAATGACTGCAAAGTAGTAGCGGGTGAGAGTGTTGCCAAACAGCATAGGATGGTGGTGTGCAGGATGTCGCTGATGGTGAGGAAGACAAAGGCAGAGCAGAAGACAAAGTAGTGGAAGCTGAAAAAGGAAGAGTGTCATGTTGTCTTCAAGGAGGAGTTGAAACAGGCTTTGGGTGGTCAGGAAGTGCTTCTAGATGACTGGACAACTACACCTAATGTGATGAGGAAGACAGGTAGGAGAGTACTTGGTGTGTCCTCTGGAAGGAAAGTGGATAAGGAGACTTGGTGGTGGAATGAGGAAGTGCAGGAGTGTGTACAAAGGAAGAGGTTCGCTAAGAAGTCGGATATAGAGAGGACCGAAGAGAGTAAACAGGAGTACGGGGAGACACCGCGTTAGGTGAAGGTAGTGGTGGCAAAGGTCAAACAGAGGACGTATGATGACTTGTATTCTAGGTTGGAGAGCAAGGAGGGAGAAAATGATTTATACATGTTGGCACAGCAGAGAAATAGAGACGGAAGGTCGTGCAGCAAGTTAGAGTGATTAAGGACAGAGTGGAAAATGTATTGACTGATGACAGAAGTGTGCTGCGAAGATGGAAAGAGTACTTTGAAGAGCTGAAGAATGAGGAAAATGAGAGAGAAAAAAGGTGACTGAGGATCAGGAAGTAGCAAAGATTAGTAAGGGTGAAGTGTGGAAAGGCAGTTGGTCCTGATGACATAGCTTTGGAGGTATGGAAGTTTCTAGGAGAGGTAGCAGTAGATTTTCTGACAAGAACTTTCAACAAGGTCGTAGAGAGTGAGAGGATGCCATAGGAATGGCGGAGAAGTGTGCTGGTGCCCATTTTTAAGAACAAGGGAGACGTGCAGAGTTGTGGCAACTGCAGAGGGATAAAGTTGATGAGCCATACGATGAAGTTATAGGAAAGAATAGTGGAAGCTAGACTAAGGGCAGAGGTCAGCATTTATGAACACCAGTTTGGTTTCATGCCAACAAAGAGCACCACAGATGCAGTGTTTGCTTTGAGGATGTTAATAGAGAAGTACAGAGAAGGTCAGAGGGAGCTGCATTATGCCTTTGTGGATCTGGAGAAAGCATATGACGGGGTGCCGAGAGAGGAACTGTGGTATTGCATGAGGAAGTCTGGAGTGGCAGAGAAGCATGTTAGAGTGATGCAGGACATGTGAGAGATGTAAGATAGTGGTTAGGTGTGCTATCAGCGTGACCGAAGAGTTCAAGGTGGAGGTAGTATTGCATCAAGGGTCAGCTCTCAGCCCCTTCTTGTTTGCTATGGTAATGGACAGGCTAATAGACTCGAATCTCCATGGACTATGATGTTTGCAGATGACATTCTGATCTGTGGAGAGAGCAGAGAACAAGTACAGGAAAATCTAGAGAGGTAGAGGTATGCCCTGGAAAGGAGAGGAATGAAGGTTCGTCTCAGTAAGGCAGAATACATGTGTGTGTTAACGACAAGGACCCAAGAGGAACGGTGAGGTTACAGGGAGCAGAGATAAAGAAGGTGGTTAATTTTAAGTGCTTCTTGGGTTCAACAATCCAGAGCAATGGAGAGTGTGGAAAAGTTTCAGGCGCTCAGGCGCCCTGAGAAAGCCCCGGCTCGTCAAATGCGACTTGACATAAGCCAACTCGGGGACCCTGATGTGGCTTCGGAGTTCGCCAGTAGGCTTGGGGAATTCCTGGAGGATCTGGACGCGGGTACAGGCACGGAGGCTCTCTGGGCTGGTTTCAGAGACCGCATCCTGAAGGTGTCCCGTGGTTGCATACCGGGGTCGCCCAGACGACCGGGAACAGCCATCTCCTCTGAGACCATCAACGTCATTGTGAGAGCGAGACCGGCTCGACTCGACGGCAGAGTTGGACTGGCCAGGGACCTGAAGTGCGAAGCTGTCAAGGCGGTGCGAAGAATCGGGAGACTGCGGTCCGCGATCTCTGTGAGATGGTCGAGGGCCACTTGAATTCGAGTGACTCTCGCCCAGCTTACAGGGCATTGCGGAGCCTCTGTTCCTCTCGGTCCACATCGCGATGCCAGACGGTGAAAACTGCAGACGGTAGTGTCCTTACTGAGGAATCTGAAGTGGGGACACGTTGGGCCGAGTACTTTGAGGAGTTGTATCGTGCTGACCCTCCCGCCTGGCCATCGGGGATGCTGAAACTCTTGTTGCTGACCCTCTCCCAGGCTGTGACCCGCCAACTCTTGAGGAAACTCGGAAGGCGGTGTGGCGCTTGGCGGATGGCAAATCTGTGGGAGTTTGTGGTATCCACGTGGAAATACTTAAGGCGGGAGGTGAGGCCGTCCTCAGGTGGCCGTTCATTCTCGTGTGCTCCGTGTGGAGCACTGGTGTCATCCCAACTGACTGGAAACGGGGCATTGTTGTCCCGATCTGGAAGGGGAAGGGTGAGACCCGAGAATGCAACAGTTACCGGGGGGAAGTTACTCTCCTCTCGGTTCCAGGAAGGTCTTCGCACGGATTCTACTGGACAGGATTCGACAGCAGCTTCTAGCGCACCAGCGCTCTGAACAGTCCGGGTTTACATCGACAAGGTCTACCGTTGACCGCATCCTATCCGAGCGCTTGCGAGAGTTTGATAGGGGGTTCCTTGCCACCTATATAGACTTTCACAAGGCGTTCGACTCGGTGGATATATAATATATATATATATATATATATATATATATGTGTGTGTGTGTGTGTATATATATATAATGTATATATATATAATGTATATATGTATATATAAAATATGTATATATATAAAATATTTATATATAATATGTATATATACATACATACAGACGGTCCCCGACTTACGTTTTTAATTGGTTCCGGACGGCCAAACGTAAGTTGAAAGTGAACGTAAGTTGTTACAGTGACGTATGACGCTCATACTGTACTATACATCCATAAATACCATTACTGTATCTCATAAAACACCCCTAAATCAATTATTATAAACATAACATTGTAAAATATCAAATATATCAAATAATATCAACATTAATTTCAAATAAGTCACTTATTTATATCGAGTCACTTTACTTTACATGAAGCTTAAAACAGCCAATCAACGCTTACAATATGTGAGGTGCTCAATACTGAAAGTAGTGTACTTGCAAAAGTAGTGTACTTGCTGTAGGTTACACAGACTTCCGGTCTTTCAAGGGTGCCGTTGAACTCCTTTATAACACAGCCTGCACTGATGTAAAAAAAAAATATATATATATAAGTATACAGTAATGCTAGTTTTTAACTTCAGTTTTCTGTAAACCCTTATTTTGTGCTCTCTTGGCTTCTGTACTCTTTGCATGATGCTGGTTATGCAGTGTTGTATTTACAATGTGTTTAGATACAGCCCCCCTCCCCCCCAGACATTACTGTTCTACCTGAAAGTAAATACCTGTTCTCGGACGGACCAGTAATATCTGGGTAATGTCTAGGGGGGGCTGTATCTCAACAGTGTGACCCTATTAGTGTTGAACAAAGCTGTCACTTTCTTCCTGTAGTTGTTCTACAGCCCGCCCAGCCCTTAGTGTGGTGGTGTACCCACTTCTCCATGAGGACTTGGGGAATGTGATCAGGGAAATGCCACTCTGTCATCTGGACGAGATCACGCTTTTCAAGACTCGTGTGGCAGAAGATCCCACTGTACTCTGATATATATATATATATATATATATATATATATATATATATATATATATATATATATATATATATGGGAGAGAGATTAATGACATTGCCTCGTGATGGTAGATGTCAATATTACATCAGTTATTGTTTACAGACACAGACGAGCTCTTCACCTCTTCGAGCCGTCAACATTTAAGCAGGACTGAAATCAAAATAATAAAGTTGTTGTTGGTGCTTTCTTTATCCTGTGTTTGTGTTTTGTTGTTGTCATGTCTTTAAATTTACAGACAAAATAAAGCGCCCATGCCAGAGTTGGCTGAGATGGTGCCAAGCCTTCCCGCGACCCTAGTTAGGATTAAGCGGTTCAGAAAATAAATGAATGAACAAAATAAAGCAATGTAATATTGAAGCCAATTTTCTGGGTCAAAGCAGAGTCACAATTTTTATCCAGGGGTCATTTGTGTTTAATTAAATAAGTGAGCGTTCCACACGTTTATGCCAATAAACAATTTCTCAGTACACCGAAACAAAACGGAAAACTTCATTATTTTAATGTTGTTTTTTTTTATTCATAAAGACAATAATAGTCAACTGCAAATATTTACACACATTTAGGGTGTAGTCTTAAAAAATGTTTTTAAAAAATTGTTTGGTTTCCCTTATTTTCAAAAATTTGTGCAGCAGAAAACGTGATGACCCCCCCCCCCCATTATTTCAATAAATAATTTTTTTGTGTATGTGAAAGGTTAAACACATGTTAGATAGGGAAAGTGTTTCATGTTAAAATAATGAGAAGAAGCAATAACCACCATTTATGTATCTCCTATATTGTTTATACCTTCATACAGAGGTTATGAGGGCAGTGGTGGTCTAGTGGAATTGGGAATATATATATATATATATATATATATATATATATATTAGTTTATACCTCCATACAGATGGTATATGAACCGTGAACACCAGGTTGAAAACATTCAATCTAATCTCAACCATTAAACTGAGAATGATTAAAAGTTATGGCTGAAGATCTTCGGCAGCAGAAGTTTAGTTGGGTTCATAACATCAATGTTGATTTTCCATCCTAAATAAGCATATTTTCACAAATGTTCTTAATATGCAATCATAAATTTATGGAACCTGTTGGTGCCTGAACTGGTGATTAATTATTGTGTTCATTTAATAAAATTGTTATTCACAACTGTTATACTGAGTGAAGGCGGAACACCTTTGTGTGAAGGATAGCTCATATTCTTCTGCTTAATCCAAGGTGTTATGGTTCAGGCTACAGCAGTGCTTCTCAAATAGTGGGGCGCGCCCCCCTGGGGGGGCGCGATGGGATGCTGAGGGGGGCGCGTGTGACCCAGGAGAACATGCTTTTTTTCCGCCGTACTACAAGAAAGTGTAATTGCACATCCACTCCAGTAGTTGGCAGTGGCGCCCTCATTGCACATTGAGCAGGAGCTGAGAGTTGCAGTGTCATGCTTCAAACCTCGCTTTGAGAAGCTGTGCGCTGCAAAACGTGCTCATTGTAGCCATTAATCTTGGCTTCCTCATTTTGAGAAAAAAAAAATCAGCACAAATTGTTCTATTTGTTCTTGTTTTGTAGGTTAAAGTGTTTATATATTGTGCTCCTGAGTTAATGTTTCTGAAGTCAATTTGAATTAATTATTTATTGATTTTATTTTCAGCAGCAAATGGTGTGGTAAGTTTGTCAAAAATGTAACAAGGATATTATTATTTTTAAATTTAAGGCAAATTGATGCACTTTCTTTTACAGACTAATAAAAATGTTAAAAGTTATTCTTGTAAGTTGAACTATATCTCTTTCTTTTTGTTTTATTTATGTTAACAAGGATACGATATAATGAAGAGATATACCTGTAACTATATTATAGAAAAAAGTTATAATTTATAGTTGCGGCGGAAAGTGGGTGGTGGGGGGGCGCGAATTGTTTTCTTCTTGCTAGGGGGGGGCGTAACAGAAAATAATTGAGAAGCACTGGGCTACAGTCAGGTAGAGCAACTTGAGCAGTTGATGGGGAAATCTGATCTGAACTCCCGAGAGGACGGACACAGTGTCTGTGCTTATGAAACACGCCTTGGGTGCTGTATATAAATTCACTGACACTGTGAGGCTCTTCTACTCATTGTCCAGTGAACATCATCTTCCTCTTCTACCTTGACTTCCATCATTAAGCTCCTCAGTGAAGTTCTTCTGATCTCATTCTCCGTTTGTTTGGCTGAAGTTGTGAATGATTTTACTCAGAGCTGTCCACAATTCTTCCTTTAGCTGAATAGAGTAGCATGTCCTCCTACGAAGTATACTGAGAGTCATTACAAACAAATCTGTCAAAGTCTTAATCAACCTGAATTTGCAACATTTTATGACACACTTAACAGAATCCCTGTTTACTCAGTGTAATTATATTGGACGAATTATGTGTAGCAGGACGATGGGAACGTGGTTTACTGAACCTCACGTAAGTGCGGCCAACTGTGTCTCATAATTTCTAATATCTTATTTCAGTTCATTTTCTGTAACTGCTTAATTCTAATTCGGGGTGTGGGGAGGCTGGCGCCCATCCCAGCTGACTCCAGGCAAGGGCAGAATACACCCTGGACAGCTCGCCAGGCCATCGTAGGGTGAAAATACGCTGACTGCTATGTAGCCACTGTTGTTGAAAGTCAGAAATGGTTCTTTTCCAAACTGGATTTTTTTAAAGTTGGGATACTATACAAAGTCTGAATAAAAACTGAATGCAATGATGTGGAAGTGCCAAATTTCAATATTTTATTCTGAATAGAACATAGATCACAGGGTCAAAAGTTTAAACTCAGAAAATGCATCATTTTAAGGGAAAAATATGCAGTACATGTGTGTGTGTGTGTGTGCATGTGTCTGTCTGTATGTCCGTGTATGTTTGTATGTATATGTACATATGTGTATTTATGTGTGTATATGTATATGTCTTTATGTGTGTGTGTGCGTGCATATGTACATGTGTGTATTTCTATGTGTATATGTATTTGTGTGTGTGTGTGTGTATGTACATGTATATGTATTTATGTGTGTGTGCGTGCATATGTACATGTGTGTATTTCTATGTGTATGTATGTGTATAAGAATTATATATATATATATATATATATATATATATATATATATATATATTCACTGTATATGTATTTATGTGTGAATGTGTATATATGTATTGATGTGTGTGTGTGTGTACGTGTCTGTCTGTGTATATATCCATGTGTGGGTATACGTGTATGTGTTGAGTCTGTGTTTGTATGTTTATGTGTGTGTGTGTGTGTGTGTGTGCGTGTTTGTGAATATATGTGTTTGTACATGTGTATGTGTGTGTGTATGCCTGTTTGTGTGTGTGTGTGTGTGGGTGTGTGGGTATATGTGTGTATTGGCGGGTACGTGTGTATGTGTATGTGGATGAATGTTTTCGTCTATATGTGTATGTGCATGAGTGTGTGAATGTGTCTGTGCACGAGTGTGTGAATGTGTCTGTGCACGTGTGTGTGTGCTTGTGTGTATACAGTAGGCCCTTGACCATTCACGGTTTTGCGCTTGTGCCCCCACATACTAGCGGATTGGCGACAAACCCGGAAGTAACTGGCACGTGATTCAAATTTAGCCAATGGTCGAGAGATTTTGTTTCTCCCTTCTGCTGATTGGTTGCAGATGATGTGTACGCCCCTTTTTTCTCATTCGTGCACATGTCATCAACGCGCTTGCTTGAATTGTTAATTCACATTTTTTTCGTGTGTTTTTAATGATTGTTTAAGCCCTATAATGTCACTTAAACGCCCTGCATCTTCTCTAGCTTCTGGTAAGGAGCCTCAGCGCTTTATTCATTAACAGGGTTCATACAGCCAAGGCTTGATAAAATTCAAGCACCTTTTGAAGACGTTTCAATGACAAATACTGCATTTTCAAGAACCACTTTTATCAACTTGTATTCAATATCATTACAAACAAGACGTTTGTAAGGATGGCGAAAACATTATTTAACATGACATTTAAACAAAAAAAATTTGGAGAAAAGGGAGACGAAGCACGCACGCACACACACACAAACTGTATGTTAAATGTCATATTTAATTATATTCACGTTGAAAAACTGACACACACACGGTCGAGAGACAGGGCGCACACAAACACACACACATGGTAGACGAACGAAGTGCACACACAAACACACGGTAGAGACGAGGACGAGGCGTGCGCACATGCACACACACACACACACACGGTAGAGAGTTGAAGCGTGCACGCACATGCACACGCACACCCAGTAGGGAGACGAAGCACACACGCATGGTAGAGAGATGAGGCACACACTGCAGAGGGACAAAGCGCGCATGCACACACACACACACACACACACACACACACACGGTAGAGAGACAAGGAGCGCACACACGTACAGAGTCTCTGTGATCCATGCTGCGTATTGTTAAAATATTTGATGCAAGAGAGTGCCAACTTAATTGTTTCTTGATTTCAGTAAGTAAACATCGCAAATCGTAAATTACCAATTCAAGCACTTTTTGAGTGAACCCTGTTTATTTATTCATAAATATTATCATAGTACAAAATGAAAAAGTTTTTACTTAATCCTTACTATATTTTACTGCATGATTACTGTATTAATGAGTAAGACTGGCTATAGAATGTGTTTAACAAGCATATTTTAGAGCATGTACTATCATACATAGGGTTTTAAAACCACATCAATAATTCACGGATGTAATATCATACATAGGGTTTTACTTCCGTGTAAATAACTAGTGGAATTTCGTGATCCGCAGGAAGGGCTGGAACTGAACCAGCGTGAAAAATGGGGGCCTACTGTATGTGCATCTGTATGTGTGTGTGTGTGTGTGTGTGTGTGTGCGTACGTGCGTGCTTGCGTGCGTGGTGTGCATATGCGTGTATGTACCCTATTTTTTGGACCATAAGGCACATTTAAAAGCCTTCAATCCTCAAAAAAAAATTTGGCGGTGCGCCTTATATGTGGTTGAGCCCACGAAACTCCATCTCAATGATACCACCAAAACCCAAGTGAAGCAAACTAATTCAGAGTTTACCATCATTCTGTTAGATTAACCAAAGAACTCCAACCGCTAAATAATGGTGTCAATAGGTCGTAACTTAGAAGGACCCAGGCTTTATGTCCAAATACCGGCATTACTGCTATCGTTATCAGGTGACTCGCTGAGTAATACATGAGTGGTTTTTCCACCTAATCTCCGTCTCTACAGACCATCTGTCTTGTTACGAGGATGTTTCTACATCTCAAATGGTTTAATGAGAGTCTCACGTTCATCACCAGGATAAAGCACTGCTACATGTGTACTCCTGAGACCTCAGATTAACCTTCTTGAATTAAAAGTTACACTGATACAGCTCCTTAAAAGTAATGACCTCTGTTCTGTAATGAACACAATACTCGTGCTGTGAATGGGCACCGCCATGTTTGTGCCGTCCCTTTAAGGGGGCGTGGCTGAGAGTAGTTGAGGTCACAACCCACTGGACTTCTAATCTGATCTGACTCCACGCGAGGGAATAATAGATAATAAAATAATATAATAAAAAAAATAATAGAGGGATCTGTGTTTAATGTTGAACTCGCACAACTGTTAAACTCCGACACTGAAGATGAAGAATTTTATGGATTTGTGGAAGAGGAATGAACTGAAAAACTGAGTTTATATTGTTTTATATTGTTATACAATGTATGTATGTCTATGTGTGTGTATGTTATTTGTTGATTTTAAATTTCATATTTTCCCCTTAAAATTATACATTTTCTCCGTTTAAACTTTTGACTATGTCATCTGTGTTCTATTTGGAATAAAATATTGAAATTTGGCAATTCCACATCATTGCATTCAGTTTTTATTCACAATTTGTATAGTGTCCCAACTTTTTTGGAATCTGGTTTGTACAACCCAGTGAAAAGCCAAGGAAAATGGTACAATGACACCTTCAACGACATGGTGAATAAGAGAAATGTTGACATCCAGATAATAGAGTGGTTGAAGAAAGTGGATAAGACCGGTCTCCCTGGCAAGTATAAAGCATGGATCTACCTTCATGGTCTACTGCTGAGAGTAATGTGGTCATTGATATTGTATGACTTCCCAGTAACAGATGTGGAAAAGATTGAAAGAAGGGTCAACAAATACCAATGAAGATTGCTAGGAGTACCACAAGGTTTAACATCCATAGGGCTGTATAGTTACTCATCCAAGCTACGGTTGCCTCTGACATTAGTAGTACAAGAGTTTAAGGTAGCAAAGTGCAGACTGGTGATGACATTGAGAGACTCACAGGATGAAAAAGTGTGGAATGCAGGAGTGATGATAAGAACAAAGAAAAAATGGTCTGCAAGTAGCAATGTTCAGAGAGCAGAAGACATGTTAGAAATTAGGGACATTGTAAGGAATGTTTGTATTGGCCCATCGGGGGATAGGAAGCTCAAGATTCAAGCAGTGGAAGGGTACTGGAAGAAAACCCAAGAGAGATATGGTGCAAGAGGAGATCAGAAAAAAGGAAGAGAAACCAAGAGAAACCAAGAAGAACTAAGGCAGTATCACTGGGCCAGCAGGGAGCATGGACAAGATGGAGCTTGCCTGAGAAGAAAAGTTAACTTGGTCAGAAATGTGGAGGATGGAACCATTCGATATTTCATTCCTCTTGAGGTCTGTGTTTGATTCCCTATGATCTCCAGTTAACTTAGTGAAATGGAGACTAACAGAAGTGCCAGATTGTACACTCTGTGGAGGTCGAGGAACAATGGCCCATATCTCGTCAGGCTGCAAGATTGCATTGCAGCAGGGGAGATACCGCTGGAGGCACAACCACGTACTCCAAGAATTGGCAGAAGTTGCTGGGCATTGACCTACCATAGCATATTAGCTCAGGATAGGAGTTGAGCGTGCTCAGTTCTAAACTCCCGAAGACTCCAATCTCATAGCTGTAGTAGGGTCGACCGGTCATAGACGCACATAGAGCAAAACATGAACAAACAAAAGAATAAATAAAACAAACAAAGAAAAAAATTGACTCTGAGAACTCCGTGACATCACCCTCTAGGCAGCGCCATCTTGGAGATGTCACATTCAATGTAAAAGGACATAAATTGTAATAAAGTTTATACTTTTGGTATCGTTTGTTAAACATGCTACAGAACATAAAATCTCATGTACAAACATTCTAAACATTAACTTAGATCCTGTACTGGAAAAATTATTGAATATAATTATTGAAAAAGGTAATACTAGTGGTAATACTGGTAATACTTGGTAATAATTATGGTAATAATTGGTAATACTAGTGCTTTACAACAGTATATGCTGTATAATGTATATATAATTATCATCAATAAATATCACAGTAAAAATTGAAAAGTTTTTCTTAATCAGTACTACATTTTACTACATTAATACTGTATTATTGAGTATTAGTAAGACTGTCTATGGGATGTGTTTAAGAAGCATATTTTAGCGCATGTAAAAGATACGTAGTATTTTACTTCTGGTTGATCATTCGCGCATTTAATATGATACATGGGGTTTTACTTCCGGGTACAGAACTCGTGGATTATCTTCATTCGCAGGAGGGGCCAGAACCGAATGCCCGCAAATATCGAGGGCCTACTGTACCACTATCATTCTGTAAGAAATATACTTATGTACATGTACGTATGTATGAGTGTGTTTGTGTGTCTGTGTTTATGATTGTTTGTATGAATGTTGTGAGAGCCCTGCGATGGCCTGGCAAGCTGTCCAGGGTGCACCCTGACCTCACCCAGAGATGGCTAAGATGGGCGCCAGCCTCCCCGTGACCCTAATCAGGCTTAAGCGTTTCAGAAAATGAGTAAAAACCTCTTAAACTTGTGCTTCACTTCTCTACTCTTCATACAGTTGGAATTATTTCAATTTATTTTATTCTACCCATTTTAAACAGTAAATGTTGCTTCCTGGAAGTAGTATTTTTTTTATTATTATTAAAAAAAATTACATACTGTATTTTTCGGACCATAAGGTACACTTAAAAGCCTTTAATCTTCAAGAATTTTATGGTTCGCCTTATAATCCGGCGCGCTTTATATGTAGGTGGGCCTGCACGACTCCATCTCACTGGCACCGTCAAAACCCGAGTGAAGCAAACTAATTCAGAGCTTACCATCATTCCGATGGATTAACCAAAGAAGTCTAACCGCTAGATATTGCTGTCAACAGGTCGTAAGTTAGAGGGATCCGGGCTTTATGTCCAACTCGCGCAACTGTTAAACTCAGACACTGAAGATGAAGAAATTGATGGATTTGTGTAAGAGAAATGAACTTGAAAAGTGAGTTTATTGTGTTATATTGTTATAACTGAACAATGTTGAGAGTTATTGTGAACTGAAATGCCGCTGGATCGCTGATCCAAAGGTTGGGGGTTCGACTCCCACTCTCCACAAACCTGCTTCAGTCAAAGGCAGCAGCTGATTCAAGAAACCACAGCTACTGCAGCATCATGCCTGATGGAATGTCTCTGAGGAATCATCTCGACTGGGATCCAAAGCATCAAGAGATGGTTGGCTTTGTTGACCTTGGTGCAGGGTCACTGGAAGGTGGTGCAGGAGAGGCTACTGAGGCACTTGTTGTTATGGCTGTTGGCCTCCAGGGCCAGTGGAAAGTGCCTGTTGCATATTTTTAACCAATAGTTTATCAGCAGAAATCCAGTGTCAATTGTTATTATCTGTTATTTGTGCACTGTCTGATTGTAATGTAGATGTTTTGGCTCTTGTTATGGATGGTCATACTACAAATCAAAAAATGGCAATTCGTTTAGGTTGTTCAATTGTACATGATAATATCAATAGTAGTTTTCCACACCTATCTGACAGTTCTCGTGATATACGAGTTCTTTGATGCTTGTCACCTGCTTAAAAATGTCAGAGGTGCACTTCATTCTTTAAGTGAAATTAAAACGTCTATTGGTACAGATAAATTTTTGCATGAACTTCAAGCTTCTGAAAGTTTACATGCTGCAAACAAACTTACTATCAAACTTATTCGCTTTCAAAAACAGACAATAAATGTGAGGTCAGCAGCACAAACAATGAGTTCTTCAGTAGCTGCTGCTTTACGGTATGGACATTAAAGAGGTTATTATGATTTTGATGACTGTGAGGGGACGGCAAATTGTATATCTGTTATTGATCATATGTTTGATATTTTTAATAGTCGTTTGTGTTGTGCAAAAGGTTATAAATGTCCACTAAGGCCAGAAAATCTTGCTGACACTGAGAGGTTTTTAATGCAAAGTCAGTGTTACAGAGTATGATGGATATGTCTGGTAGAAAGGTGTGTTTTGGTGAGAGAAAGATGGGTGTCATTGGTTTCCTGTGTAACATTGAGAGTATCCTTAAAATGTCTAAGGAATTGTTAATGCATCAAAACCCTGTACAGAGATATTTATTGACTTACAAGTTATCTCAGGATCATTTGGAACATTTTTTCCTCTTCTGTGCGACAACGTGGTGGGTGGAATAACAACCCATCAGCTTTGTTGTTCTCCAGTGCTTTCAGATCCCTGCTTAGTCATGCTGGTGTAGCTATCACTGGTTCTATTAAATTGTATATTGTAAATTGTATATAATATTAAATTGTGTAGCACAGGACACAACATCCTTATTGAATGTTGTTGATACTGGGGCTGATATGGTTTTGCCTGCAATCTCTTTTAATGCAGCTCTCTGTGATCATACATACAGTGTTACCAGACCTGGGCTGACTGCATTTGTTGAGGGAATCTGAGAATATATTGCTGGATGGGTAGTGCGTGCACTCACAAAGAATATTTCTTGCAGGTAGAAGATATCTTACTTCTTGTAAGGAGCCCAGTTATGTTCTCCCCTAAACTGGTACTGAGATGGCATGTACATGTACTGTACAGATGTTCGGCCATTGTGCATCAATATCCCAGGTGAACTTGTACCTGTATCTTAAACAAGTTGATTGTTAACATAACAAGCATGTATGGAACTGGTCTGTTATTGTGTATACTGCATATGTCATCAATAAAAAAGTATCATGCTGCTACTGCTCATTTATATGATATAATATTACATGTGTAGCTTAATTGTAAGTGTTTGTGGTTATAAATGTGTAGTGCCGTTTTGTTACAAAAAGTGTCCAAAAAATTCCTTGTAATTTGTGGAATATATGAATTGAAATCCCTGATACACTATACGTACTAAGACAAGAGAGGTGGGCGTGGCAATTGATGTGTTTGGCATGGGGAATATTATTCAAATCTGTACCTCCTATTAAGTGTCGATGTATCTTCCAAACCTTCCTAGGTATGCTGCAAATGTTTACATTATATTCATGGCTCTAGGGATCCAAAACATACTAAGTACAGTAGTTAGATTTATCGCATCGTTTTCCATATTGATGTGTGTCTGTTTACCATGCTTTTTGCCCGAACCCGAAGTCAGAGCCTATTGACCACGGCGGCATGCATAAATACTAGTGCTTCTCAAAAAATTAGCATATTGTGATAAAGTTCATTATTTTCTGTAATGTACTGATAAAAATTAAACTTTCATATATTTTAGATTCATTGCACACCAACTGAAATATTTCAGGTCTTTTATTGTTTTAATTCTGATGATTTTGGCATACAGCTCATGAAAACCCAAAATTCCTATCTCAAAAAATTACCATATCATGTTCAGGTAGTCTAAACGAGCTATTAACCTAATCATCTGAATCAACCAATTAACTCTAAACACCTGCAAAAGATTCCTGAGGCTTTTAAAAACTCCCAGCCTGGTTCATTACTCAAAACCGCAATCATGGGTAAGACTGCCGACCTGACTGCTGTCCAGAAGGCCATCATTGACACCCTCAAGCAAGAGGGTAAGACAGAAAGAAATCTCTGAGCGAATAGGCTGTTCCCAGAGTGCTGTATCAAGCCACCTCAGTGGGACGTCCATGAGAAGGAAAAAGTGTGGCAGAAAACGCTGCACAACCAGAAGAGGTGACCGGACCCTGAGGAAGATTGTGGAGAAGGGCCGATTCCAGACCTTGGGGGACCTGTGGAAGCAGTGGACTGGGCTACAGGTGCCACATTCCCCAGGTCAAGCCATTTTTGAACCAGAAACAGCGGCAGAAGCGCCTGACCTGGGCTACAGAGAAGCAGCACTGGACTGTTGCTCAGTGGTCCAAAGTACTTTTTTCGGATGAAAGCAAATTTTGCATGTCATTCAGAAATCGCGGTGCCAGAGTCTGGAGGAAGACTGGGGAGAAGGAAATGCCAAAATGCCTGAAGTCCAGTGTCAAGTCCCCACAGTCAGTGATGGTCTGGGGTGCCATGTCAGCTGCTGGTGTTGGTCCACTGTGTTTTATCAAGGGCAGGGTCAATGCAGGAAACTATCAGGAGATTTTGGAGCACTTCATGCTTCCATCTGCTGAAAAGCTTCATGGAGATGAAAATTTCATTTTTCAGCACGACCTGGCACCTGCTCACAGTGCCAAAAGCACTGCTAAATGGTTTACTGACCATGGAATTACTGTGCTCAATTGGCCTGCCAACTCTCCTGACCTGAAGCCCATAGAGAATCTGTGGGATATTGTGAAGAGAAAGTTGAGAGACACCAGACCCAACACTGTGGATGAGCTTAAGGCCGCTATCTAAGCATCCTGGGCCTCCGTAACACCTCAGCAGTGCCACAGGCTGATTGGCTCCATGCCACGCCGCATTGAAGCAGTCATTTCTGCAAAAGGATTCCCGACCAAGTATTGAGTGCATAACTGAACATAATTATTTCAAGGTTGGCTTTTTTTGTATTAAAAACACTTTTTTATTGGTCGGATGAAATATGCTAATTTTTTTGAGATAGGAATTTTGGGTTTTCATGAGCTGTATGCCAAAATCATCAGTATTAAAACAATAAAAGACCTGAAATATTTCAGTTGGTGTGCAATGAATCTAAAATATGAAAGTTTAATTTTATCAGTACATTATAGAAAATAATGGACTTTATCACAATATGCTAATTTTTTGAGAAGGACTAGTATATGCAGAACGCGCAGTCCAGTTTTTCTTTCACGTCATTGTCGTGCACAGCTCCTGACCACGAGATGGCACTAGTATGAGTTTGTGTACACTCAGTGACGCGGCGCTGTAACAGCGACAAAGTTTTACATCAGCCATAATAATCAATTCTAATACATCGATTTTAAGCGGGTTCAAAACATTTCACACCCAAAATAACATTTAAACGCAATAAATAAAGTCTTATCTTAATAAATTCTAAAAAATAAAAAATTATATAAAATTGTGTTAGTATTTAAGTACACACATTACATTTACTGAGTAAAATTGCATGGTAACAACAAAAGTCTAACTTTCTTTATCAACTAATCTGGTCTGGTTTAACTGACATCCACGGGCAATAACAGAACCTCATGTATCGTCGCACACGCGCGCAAAGCAACAGACAGGGCAGTGTTACTTGGCTCGCCCCCCTCGCAGTGTGCGGTGGATAAAGAAGGAATGTTGCGCGGTGTGTTTCTGAGCTGTGTGAGAGCAGGGACTGTTCTGAAGGGCAGGGAAATCCCCCCATGTTTGTGTAATGCTGAATATTTCTGTCACACCGCGGTGAGAAGGTTCGCGAGCGGCTCGAGCACCGCCGGAGAAGGAGATGAGGTCCAGTTCGGGGACTCTTCTAAAACCTTCTCCTCCAGGATGAGCTACCGGAAGTCATCCGCGGAACAGCAGGACGCGAATTACACACAACCGGAAGTGGAGCAGGAAGAGCCGGGAAACTACTGGTCCAGAACCAAGCGGTGGAAAATGAACACACCATACTGGTACCTACTGCAGTGCAAAAAACTGCTCAAGAAAAACCAAGTGAGGGTCAAGAGATATGAGAGGGAAACATCTCTCTCTCTCTTTCTCTGTGTGTTCTCTCTCTCTCTCTCTCTCTCTCTGTTTTCTCTCTCTCTGTGTTCTCTCTCTCTCTCTCTCTCTGTTCTCGTTCTCTGTGTTCTCTCTCTCTGTTTTCTCTCTCTCTGTGCTCTCTCTCTCTCTCTCTGTGTGTGTGTGTTCTCTCTGTGTGTGTGTGTGTTCTCTCTCTCTGTTCTCTCTCTGTGTGTGTGTTCTCGTTCTCTCTCTCTCTCTCTGTTCTCTTTCTCTCTGAGTTCTCTCTCTCTGTGTTCTCTCTCTCTGTGTCCTCTCTCTCTCTCTCTCTCTCTCTCTCTCTCTTTCTGTCCTCTTTCTCTGTGTTCTCTCTTTCTCTATCTCTTTCTCTGTGTGTTCTCTCTCTCTCTCTCTGCGTTTTTTCTCTATGTTTTCTCTGTGTGTGTGTGTGTGTGTGTTCTCTCTCTCTCCGTTCTCTCTCTTTGCTCTCTCTCTCTCTCTCTCTCTCTCTCTCTGTTCTCTTTCTCTGTGTCCTCTCTCTGTTCTCTTTCTCTCTGTGTCCTCTCTCTTTCTCTGTGTCCTCTCTCTCTCTCTCTCTGTGTTCTCTCTCTCTCTCTGTTCTCTCTCTCTCTGTTCTCTCGCTCTCTTTCTCTGTGTGTGTTCTCGTTCTCTTTCTCTCTCTGTTCTCTTTCTCTCTCTGTTCTCTTTCTCTCTGTGTCCTCTCTCTCTCTGTGTGTTCTCTCTCTCTGTGTGTTCTCTCTCTCTCTCTGTGTTCTCTCTCTCTCTCTCTCTCTGTGTTCTCTCTCTCTCTCTGTGTGTTCTCTCTCTCTCTGTGTTCTCGTTCTCTCTCTTTCTCTCTCTCTCTCTGTTCTCTTTCTCTCTGTGTCCTCTCTCTCTCCCTCTCTCTCTCTGTTCTCTTTCTCTCTGTGTCCTCTCTCTCTCTGTTCTCTTTCTCTCTGTGTCCTCTCTCTCTCTCTTTCTGTCCTCTTTCTCTCTGAGTTCTCTCTCTTTCTCTATCTCTCTCTTTCTCTATCTCTCTCTTTCTCTGTGTGTGTTCTCTCTGTGTTTTTTTCTTTGTGTTCTCTGTCTCTCTCTGTTCTCTCTCTGTGTTCTCTCTCTCTCTCGCTCTCTCTCTCTCTGTGTTCTCTCTCTCTGTCTGTGTGTTCTCTCTCTCTCAGTTCTCCCTGTTCTCTCTTGCTATCTCTCTCTGTGTGCGTTCTCTTTCTGTTCTCTCTCTCTCTGTGTTCTCTCTCTCTCTCTTTCTGTCCTCTTTCTCTCTGAGTTCTCTCTTTCTCTGTGTGTGTTCTCTCTCTCTGCATTTTTCTCTGTGTTCTCTCTCTCTCTGTGTGTTCTCTCTGTTCTCTCTCTCTGTTCTCTCTCTCTCTCTCTCTGTTCTCTCTCTCTGTTCTCTCTCTCTCTCTCTCTCTCTGTGTTCTCTCTCTCTCTCTCTGTGTGTGTTCTCTCTCTCTCTCGCTCTCGCTCTCTTTCTCTGTGTGTGTTCTCGTTCTCTCTCTCTCTCTTCTCTTTCTCTCTGTGTCCTCTCTCTCTCTGTGTTCTCTCTCTCTCTCTGTTCTCTCTCTCTCTCTCTCTCTCTCTCTCTCTCTCTCTCTCTGTTCTCTCTTTCTCTCTCTGTGTCCTCTCTCTCTGGGTTTCTCTTTCTCTCTCCTCTCTGTGTCCTCTCTCTCTCTGTGTCCTCTCTCTCTCTGTGTCCTCTCTCTCTCTGTGTGTCCTCTCTCTCCTCTCTGTGTTCTCTCTCTCTCCCTGTGTTCTTTCTCTCTGTGTTCTCTCTCTCTCCCTGTGTTCTTTCTCTCTGTGTTCTCTCTCTCTCCCTGTGTTCTTTCTCTCTGTGTTCTCTCTCTCTCCCTGTGTTCTTTCTCTCTGTGTTCTCTCTCTCTCCCTGTGTTCTTTCTCTCTGTGTTCTCTCTCTCTCCCTGTGTTCTTTCTCTCTGTGTTCTCTCTCTCCCTGTGTTCTTTCTCTCTGTGTTCTCTCTCTCTCCCTGTGTTCTTTCTCTCTGTGTTCTCTCTCTCTCTCTGCATTCTCTCTCTCTGTGTGTTCTCTCTGTGTGAGTTCTCTCTCTGTGTGTGTTCTCTCTCTAAGATAAGATAAGATACAGCTTTATTAATCTCACAATGGAGAAATTCACTGTTACAGGCTCTTGAGGTAGCATCAGTAGGGGGTGCAAAAATAGATACAAGTACAAAACATACACACATACATATATATTATATAAGTAAATAAATAAATAGATACATAAATAGTATAAATTAATAAACAATAAAAGAAAAGAATGGAGCAACTTTATAGACTGGCCTATATTAAAGTGTAATGTATCTGAGTGCAGAGTAGATGGATTGATATGGTTCACAGTCAGTGGGGTAGATGTGGTTGATTAAAGTGCACGGGGTTTTTATTGCACATAACCGGTATTTTCACAGACAGTTACAAAGTGGCGTTGTACAGTCTGACAGCGGTGGGAATGAACGACCTGCGGTAGCGCTCCTTCCTGCACTGAGGATGTCTCAGTCGTCCACTGAAGGAGCTGCTTAGCTCCTCGACAGTCTGGTGCAGTGGGTGAGAGCTGTTGAACAGGATGGATGTGAGCTTTGCTACCATCCTCCTCTCACTCACCTCCTCCACAGAGTCCAGTGGGCAGCCGAGGACAGAGCTGGCCCTCCTGACCAGCTTGTTCAGTCTCTTCCTGTCCCGCTCTGTGCTGCTCGGGGCCCAGCAGATGGCAGCGTAGAGGATTGCAGAGGCTACCACAGAGTCATAAAAAGTCCTGAGCAGAGGTCTGCATACGCCGAAGGACCTGAGTCTCCTCAGAAGGTGGAGGCGACTCTGGCCCTTCTTGTACAGGGCGTTGGTGTTGTGGGACCAGTCCAGTTTATTGTTAAGGTGAACACCCAGGTACTTGAAACTGTCCACTGTCTCAATGTCCTGTCCCTGGATGTTCACTAGTAAGTGTGTGTGTGTGTGTGTGTGTGTTTGAGTGCTTCTCCTGAAGTCGACCACCATCTCCTTCGTCTTCCTAGTGTTCAAGCACAGGTGGTTGCGCTCACACCAGTCCACGAAGTCAACGATGACCGACCGGTATTCCCCTCTGACACACGGCCCACGATGGCGGAGTCGTCCGAGAACTTCTGGAGGTGGCAGCTGTTTGTGTTATATATGAAGTCCGAGGTATAGATGTTAAAAAGGAAGGGTGAGAGGACGGTGCCCTGCGGTGCCCCCGTGCTACAGACTACCACCTTTGACTTACAGCCGCGCAGCCGCACGTACTGTGGACGGTTAGTAAGGTAGTCAATAATCCAGGCAGCAAGATGCCCGTCCACTCCCACGTCCTCCAGCTTCCCCCGCAGACGTGCTGGCCTGATGGTGTTGAAGGCGCTGGAGAAGTCAAAGAACATGACCCTCACAGCGCTGCCGGCGATCTCCAGGTGGGTGAGTGCCCGCTGCAGAAGGTAGATGACTGCGTCTTCTACTCCGATGTTGGGCCTGTAGGCAAACTGCAGCGGGTCTAGGGTGGGGCTCACCATAGAGCGGAGGTGTTCAAGGAGGAGCCTTTCCATGGTCTTAATGAGGTGGGAGGTCAGGGCGACAGGTCTGTAGTGGGCTGGTTCCTTCGCTTGTGCTGTTTTGGGAACCGGAACCACACAGGAGGTCTTCCATAGGACGGGAACCTTCTCCAGGCTGAGGCTCAGGTTGTACAGGTAGCATAGTACCACACAGAGCTGGTCTGCGCAGGTCCTCAGCAGCCTGGGACTGATGCCATCAGGTCCTTCAGATTTCCTCTGATTTAGTCGCCTCAGCTGTCTCCTCACCTGGTCTGATGTGAGGGAGAAGGGGGGCTGGGGTGGGCTGCAGAGGGAGGGGGATGTGTCTGTCGGGCTGTAGCAGTCAAGTGAAGTTGGCCTGGGGAGGGGAGGTGTTAGGTGGGCTGGAGACGTGTGAAGAGGGGAGGGGAACGGGAGGGGGCAGAGTGGGAGGGGGAGAATCAAACCTGTTGAAGTAACAGTTTAGTTCATCCGCGCAGCGCTGGTCACCATCAGCTGTCCCTCTGACACTCTGCCCAAATCCAGAGATGGTCTTTAGTCCTCTCCAGAGGTCCCGCACGCTGTTCTGAGCCAGCTTCTCCTCCATCTTCTTCTCATAGTCCTTTTTTGCCCTTCTGATCCTCCACTGGAGCTCACGCTGGATCTTCTTCTGCTCCTCTCTGTCCCCTGAGATGAATGCCCTGCTGTTCTGGTGCAGGAGGACTTTGAGCTCAGGGGTGACCCATGGGTGGTTGTTGGAGAAGCACCGTACCCTCCGTGTTGGCACAGTGCTGTCCACGCAGAAGTTCATGTAGTCGGTGATGCAGTGTGTGAGGCCGTCGATGTCATCACCAAAGGAGTCACAGAGCATGCTCCAGTCTGTGGTCTGGAAACAGTCCCTAAGCCTCTCGTTGGTCTCCTCGGGCCACACTTTCACAGACCTCTTCTGTGCAGGTTCCTTTCGCACCCTGGGTGTGTATTGGGGGAGCAGGTAGACCAGGTTGTGGTCTGATCGTCCCAGTGGGGAGGGGTGGAGCTGTAAACATCCTTCACATTTGCATACAGTAAGTCCAGTGTTTTATTGTCTCTTGTGGCGCACTTCACGTATTGCGTGAACGTCGGAAGAGAGGCGGAGAGAGGGGCGTGGTTAAAGTCCCCGCTGATCAGAATCATGGCGCGGGGGTGACGAGTCTGTGTCTGATTAACGGCGCTGCGTACACGTCCACACGCGCACGCCACATCAGCCGAGGGCGGAATGTACACGCAAAGCACAATCACGTGTGAAAACTGCCTCGGTAGATAATATGGCCGCGCGCTTACCGCGAGCAGCTCCAGGTCCCGCATGCACAGCTGCTCCTTCACGTGCACGTTTGCCGGGTGGCACCATCGTTCATTCACATAGACCGCCACGCCCCTCCTTTCTTCTTACCGCTCTCCGTTACACTCCGATCTGCTCGCGAGTGTAAATCCGTTAAGAGAAACCACAGAGTCCGGTGTAAGTTCATTCACCCACGCCTCTGAGAAACACATGAGGCTGCAGCCCCGGTACTGCCTCTGCTGCCGGGCCAGTGCCGCCAGCTTCTCCGTCTTGTTGGCGATCGCGCGGACATTTCCCATGATGACAGAGGGAACACATGTCCTCCGCGTCTTTCGTCCCCCTCTGCAGCCTCTCCTTTTCCTCCGTATTTCCAAAGGAACAACGGGCTTTTCCGCGTGAAGGAGGGCGGGGGCGCGCAGGCCGAGGAGGGTCTCACGTGTGTAAGACCTGCGTTGCTCAGAGCCGTCGGTGAATGAGTTTCCTGACGCCGATCCAAAAAGTGAAAATAAAAGTGCACAGAAAAACAAAAGCATCATGAAAGTATGTTTTCCAGATGCAGGATTGAAGAAAGAAAAAGAAAATTTGAAAAAAGATAAAGAAACACGCCTATATATACAATAGAAAAGAGTGTTTTCTCTCTCTCTCTGTTCTCTCTCTGTGTGTTCTCTCTGTGTTCTCTCTCTCTGTGTGTGTTCTCTCTTTGTGTTCTCTCTCTCTCTCTCTCTCTCTGAGTTCTCTCTCTATCTCTGTGTGTGTGTGTGTGTGTGTGTGTGTGTGTGGTCTCTCGCTCTCTCTCTCTCTCTCTCTGTGTTCTCTCTGTGTGTGTGTGTGTTCTCTCTCACTCTCTGTCTGTGTGTTCTCTCTGTGTGTGTGTGTGTTTTCTCTCTCTGTGTGTGTGTTTTCTCTCTCTGTGTGTGTGTTTTCTCTCTGTGTTGTGTTTTCTCTCTCTGTGTTCTCTCACTCTCTGTGTTCTCCCTGTTCTCTTTCTGTCTCTCTCTGTGTGTGTGTTCTCTCTCTGTGTGTGTGTTCTCTCTCTCTGTGTGTTCTCTCTCTTTCTGTGTTCTCTCTCTCTCTCTCTCTCTCTCTCTCTCTCTCTCTCTCTGTGCTCTCTCTGTGTGTGTGTGTGTGTGTTCTCTCTCTCTGTGTGTGTGTGTGTGTGTTCTCTGTGTGTGTGTGTGTTCTCTGTGTGTGTGTGTGTGTGTGTGTGTTCTCTCTCTCTCTGTGTGTGTGTGTGTGTGTGTGTGTGTGTTCTCTCTCTGTGTGTGTTCTCTCTCTCTCTCTCTCTCTCTGAGTTCTCTCTCTATCTCTGTGTGTGTGTGTGTGTGTGTGTGTGTGTGTGTGTGTGTGTGTGTGTGTGTGTGTGTGTTCTCTCTCTCTCACTCTCTGTGTGTGTGTTTTCTCTCTGTGTGTGTTTTTTCTCTCTCTCTGTGTTCTCTCTCTCTCTCTCTGTGTTCTCTCTCTCACTCTGTGTTCTCCCTGTTCTCTTTCTGTCTCTCTCTGTGTGTTCTCTTTCTGTTCTCTCTCTCTCTCTCTCTCTCTCTCTCTCTCTCTGCACCTCCTATCTGTACTAAATTGAACTTATTTTATTGTGTATATAATTCTGAGTAGTTCTAGTTCTGTGACCAATGGCAGGGTTCTGATGTTAATCCGAATGCACTTGTATTGTGTTGTATTGTTTCTGTGAAAACAAATTCACAGACACTCCAACAGTAAATATGGATTTATTTGTCTCATTCTCTCCCTCCCTCTGCCTCTCCCTCCATCCCACTCTCTTTCTCACTGTTTCTCTTGGACCGTCTGTCTTCATCTTGCTGCTTACTGTCTCGCCATGTTTTTCTTTCTCTCTTTTTTCTTTCTCTCTATTCTGTCTCTCTTCCTCTCTCTCTGTCTTTCTCTCCATCACTGTGTGGTTCTCCTCATTTTATTTCTCTGTCCCTCACTATCTGCTCCTTATTTCATACTCTTTGTCTCTTTTGTGCTCTGTGTCTCACTGGGTCATTCACTCCTTTTTCTCTCTATTGCTCACTTTCACTCACCGTCTCTCTCCACCCCCCTCAGTTAGCTGAGGCTTTAGCGCTGTTTGAGGTTGGGATGCTGAAAGAGGAGCGACTGCAGCCGGAGGAGTATAACTACACTGTGCTGATTGGTGGATGTGGGCGAGCTGGATATCTCAAAAAAGCCTTTAAACTTTACAATGATGTCAGGAAAAACACAGACACATGTACATACAGACAAGACACACGTACATACAGACAAGATGCACGCACAGACGCACGCACAGACGGACAGACGCACGCACAGACGGACAGACGCACGCACAGACGGACAGACAGCCGCACGAACAGACAGACGAACGAACAGACAGACAGACAGACACACGAACAGACAGACAGACAGACACACGAACAGACAGACAGACGCACGCACAGACAGACGCACGCACAGACAGACGCACGGACGCACGCACAGACGGACGCACGCACGCGCAGACGGACGCACGCACGCACGCGCAGACGGACGCACGCACGCACGCGCAGACGGACGCACGCACGCACGCGCAGACGGACGCACGCACGCACGCGCAGACGGACGCACGCACGCACGCACAGAAGACGGACGCACGCACAGAAGACGGACGCACGCACAGACAGACGGACGCACGCACAGACAGACTGACGCACGCACGCACAGACAGACGCACGCACGCACAGACAGACGCACGAACGAACAGACAGACGCACGCACAGACAGACAGACGCACGCACAGACAGACTGACGCACGCACAGACAGACTGACGCACGCACAGACAGACTGACGCACGCACAGACAGACTGACGCACGCACGCACGCACAGACAGACGCACGCACAGACAGACTGACGCACGCACAGACTGACGCACGCACAGACTGACGCACGCACAGACTGACGCACGCACAGACTGACGCACGCACAGACTGACGCACGCACAGACAGACAGACTGACGCACGCACGCACAGACAGACTGACGCACGCACAGACAGACAGACTGACGCACGCACGCACAGACAGACTGACGCACGCACGCACAGACAGACTGACGCACGCACAGACTGACGCACGCACAGACTGACGCACGCACAGACGGACAGACTGACGCACGCACAGACTGACGCACGCACAGACTGACGCACGCACAGACTGACGCACGCACAGACTGACGCACGCACAGACAGACAGACTGACGCACGCACGCACAGACAGACAGACAGACTGACGCACGCACGCACAGACAGACAGACTGACGCACGCACGCACAGACAGACAGACAGACAGACTGATGCACGCACAGACAGACAGACTGACGCACGCACAGACAGACAGACTGACGCACGCACAGACAGACAGACTGACGCACGCACAGACAGATAGACTGACGCACGCACAGACAGACAGACTGACGCACGCACAGACTGACGCACGCACAGACTGACGCACGCACAGACTGACGCACGCACGCACAGACAGACTGACGCACGCACAGACAGACAGACTGACACACGCACAGACTGACGCACGCACGCACGGACAGACTGACGCACGCACGCACGGACAGACTGACGCACGCACGCACGGACAGACTGACGCACAGACAGACAGACTGACGCACGCACAGACAGACAGACTGACGCACGCACGTACAGACAGACAGACTGACGCACGCACAGACAGACGGACAGACAGACAGACTGACTGACGCACGCACAGACAGACGGCCAGACAGACAGACAGACTGACGCACGCACGCACAGACTGACGCACGCACGCACAGACTGACGCACGCACGCACAGACTGACGCACGCACGCACAGACTGACGCACGCACAGACTGACGCACGCACAGACTGACGCACGCACAGACGGACAGACTGACGCACGCACGCACAGACGGACAGACTGACGCACGCACGCACAAACGGACAGACTGACGCACGCACAGACAGACTGACGCACGCACGCACAGACAGACTGACGCACGCACGCACAGACAGACTGACGCACACACAGACGGACAGACGCACGCACAGACAGACGGACAGACAGATTGACGCACGCACAGACAGACAGACAGACTGACGCACAGACAGACAGACTGACGCACGCACAGACAGACGGACAGACAGACAGTCTGACGCACGCACGTACCGACAGACAGACAGACAGACTGACGCACGCACGCACAGACAGACAGACTGACGCACACACAGACAGACAGACTGACGCACGCACAGACAGACAGACTGACGCACGCACAGACAGACAGACTGACACACGCACAGACAGACAGACTGACGCACGCACAGACTGACGCACGCACAGACTGACGCACGCACAGACTGACGCATGCACAGACTGACGCACGCACAGACGGACAGACTGACGCACGCACGCACAGACGGACAGACTGATGCACGCACGCAGAGACAGACAGACTGACGCACGCACAGACAGACAGACTGACGCACGCACAGACAGACTGACGCACGCACGCACAGACAGACTGACGCACGCACGCACAGACAGACTGACGCACGCACGCACGGACAGACTGACGCACGCACGGACAGACTGACGCACGGACAGACTGACGCACACACAGACGGACAGACGCACGCACAGACAGACGCACGCACGGACAGACAGACTGACGCACGCACAGACAGACAGACTGACGCACGCACGTACAGACGGACAGACAGACAGACAGACTGACTGACGCACGCACAGACAGACGGACTGACAGACGGACTGACGCACGCACGCACAGACTGACGCACGCACAGACTGACGCACGCACAGACTGACGCACGCACAGACGGACAGACTGACAGACTGACGCACGCACGCACAGACGGACAGACTGACGCACGCACAGACAGACAGACTGACGCACGCACAGACAGACTGACGCACGCACGCACGCACAGACAGACTGATGCACACACAGACGGACAGACAGATTGACGCACGCACAGACAGACTGACGCACGCACAGACAGACAGACTGACGCACGCACAGACAGACTGACGCACGCACGCACAGACAGACTGACGCACGCACGCACAGACAGACTGACGCACGCACGCACAGACAGACTGACGCACGCACGGACAGACTGACGCACGCACGCACGGACAGACTGACGCACACACAGACGGACAGACGCACGCACAGACAGACGCACGCACGGACAGACAGACTGACGCACGCACAGACAGACAGACTGACGCACGCACGTACAGACGGACAGACAGACAGACAGACTGACTGACGCACGCACAGACAGACGGACTGACAGACGGACTGACGCACGCACGCACAGACTGACGCACGCACAGACTGACGCACGCACAGACTGACGCACGCACAGACTGACGCACGCACAGACGGACAGACTGACGCACGCACAGACGGACAGACTGACGCACGCACGCACAGACGGACAGACTGACGCACGCACAGACAGACAGACTGACGCACGCACGCACGCACAGACAGACTGATGCACACACAGACGGACAGACAGATTGACGCACGCACAGACAGACAGACAGACTGACGCACGCACAGACAGACAGACTGACGCACGCACAGACAGACTGACGCACGCACAGACAGACGGACAGACAGACAGACTGACGCACGCACGTACAGACAGACAGACTGACGCACGCACAGACAGACAGACTGACGCACGCACAGACAGACAGACTAACGCACGCACAGACAGACTGACGCACGCACGCAAAAACAGACAGACAGACTGACGCACGCACACACGCACAGACTGACGCACGCACGCACGCACAGACTGACGCACGCACGCACGGACTGACGCACGCACGGACTGACGCACGCACGGACTGACGCACGCACGCACGGACTGACGCACGCACGCACGGACTGACAGACGCACGGACTGACGCACACACAGACAGACAGACAGACTGACGCACGCAGACAGACGCACGCACGCACCGACAGACAAACAGACGCACGCACAGACAGACAGACGCACGCACAGACAGACAGACTGACGCACAGACAGACAGACTGACGCACAGACTGACGCACAGACAGACAGACTGACGCACGCACGCACAGACTGACGCACGCACGCACAGACTGACAGACGCACGCACAGACAGACAGACGCACGCACAGACAGACGCACGCACAGACAGACAGACGCACGCACAGACAGACGCACGCACAGACAGACGCACGCACAGACAGACAGACGCACGCACAGACAGACGCACGCACAGACAGACGCACGCACAGACAGACGCACGCATGCACAGACAGACAGACGGACAGACAGACGCACACACAGACAGACAGACAGACGCACACACAGACAGACAGACTGACGCACGCACAGACAGACAGACTCACGCACGCACAGACAGACAGACTGACGCATGCACAGACAGACTGACGCACGCACGCACAGACTGACGCACGTACGCACAGACAGACAGACGGACAGACTGACGCATGCACAGACAGACAGACTGACGCATGCACAGACAGACTGACGCACGCACAGACAGACAGACGGACAGACAGACAGACTGACGCATGCACAGACAGACAGACTGACGCACGCACAGACAGACAGACTGACGCACGCACAGACAGACAGACTGACGCACGCACAGACTGACGCACGCACGCACGCACAGACTCACGCACGCACAGACTGACGCACGCACGCACAGACTGACGCACGCACGCACAGACTGACGCACGCACGCAAAGACTGACGCACGCACGCACGCAAAGACTGACGCACGCACGCACGCAAAGACTGACGCACGCACGTACGCAAATACTGACGCACGCACATACGCAAAGACTGACGCACACAAGCACGGACTGACGCACGCACACAAGCACGGACTGACGCACGCACACAAGCACGGACTGACGCACGCACACAAGCACGGACTGACGCACGCACACAAGCACGGACTGACGCACGCACACAAGCACGGACTGACGCACGCACACACGCACGCAAGCACAGACTGACGCACGCACGTACGCACAGACTGACGCACGCATGGACGCGCGCACGCACGGACTGACGCACGCAGGCACGGACTGACGCACGCAGGCACGGACTGACACGCACAGACTGACTCACGCACGCACAGACTGACTCACGCACGCACAGACTGACTCACGCACGCACAGACTGACTCACGCACGCACAGACTGACTCACGCACACAGTGACGCACAGACAGACGCACGCACAGACTGACGCACGCACGCACGGGCTGACGCACGCACGCACGGGCTGACGCACGCAGGCACGGACTGACGCACGCACGCACGGACTGACGCACGCAGGCACGGACTGACGCACGCAGGCACGGACTGACGCACGCAGGCACGGACTGACGCACGCAGGCACGGACTGACGCACGCAGGCACGGACTGACGCACGCAGGCACGGACTGACGCACGCAGGCACGGACTGACGCACGCAGGCACGGACTGACGCACGCACAGACTGACTGACGCACGCACAGACTGACTGACGCACGCACAGACTGACTCACGCACGCACAGACTGACTCACGCACGCACAGACTGACTCACGCACACAGTGACGCACAGACAGACGCACGCACAGACTGACGCACGCACGCACGGGCTGACGCACGCAGGCACGGACTGACGCACGCAGGCACGGACTGACGCACGCAGGCACGGACTGACGCACGCAGGCACGGACTGACGCACGCAGGCACGGACTGACGCACGCAGGCACGGACTGACTGACACACGCACAGACTGACTGACGCACGCACAGACTGACTGACGCACGCACAGACTGACTGACGCACGCACAGACTGACTGACGCACGCACAGACTGACTCACGCACACAGTGACGCACAGACTGACAGACAGACGCACGCAGACAGACAGACAGACTGATTGATGCACAGACAGACAGACGCACAGACAGACAGACAGACAGACTGACGCACGCACGCACAGACAGACAGACAGACTGACGCACGCACGCACAGACAGACAGACAGACTGACGCACGCGCACACAGACAGACAGACAGACAGACAGACAGACAGACAGACAGACTGACGCACGCACACACGCACAGACAGACTGATGCACGCACAGACAGACTGATGCACGCACAGACAGACAGATGCACGCACATACACGCACATGCACAGACACACACAGCTTCTAAGTTAGGTATGGAGATGATTATGATGATGTGAATCTTTTTCTTCAGATGAAAAAACGTGGTTTAGAGCCGTCGGGTGCTGCTTACACTGCTTTGTTCAATGCTTGCGCCCAGTCTCCATGGAAACAGTCAGGTCTGGAACAGGCGCTAAAGCTGCGTCAGGAACTGCGGAGGAAGAACATCCCCCTCAATGCTGTTACCCATCATGCACTGCTCAAAACACTCGCACGGAATGGAGACTTAACAGCTTGTTTTCAAGTTCTGCGGGTAATGGGTCACGCATTTAGTACTGTTAACTGGTGAGGCGTGTAGCATTCCGGTTAAAGGGTCTCACGTGTGTGTGTGTGTGTGTGTGTGTGTGTGTTTGTGTGTTTCTGAAGGAGATGCTACAAAGTGGACAGGCTGTAACACAAGAGACATTTCAGTACTTGCTGATGTGCTGCGTAGAGAACAAAGAAGGAGGTTTCAGAATGGCACTGCAGGTGCATACACACTTGATTTATTTATTTTATGTATTTGTTTATTTATTTATTTAGCTGTAATTAATCCTGCCACAGAAATTATTGCCTCTGCATGTAACCCATCCAAAGTTAACACACAAACAAACAGTGAGAGCACACACACACACACACACACACACTCTGAGAAGTGGGGTGCCCCTCACATGGCGGCACCCGGAGAGCAGTTGGCGGTTCGAGACCTTGCTCATGAGCACTTCAACCATGAAAGAGGAGGAAGAGAAGGTGCAGCTCAGTCCCATCGCCACACATTTTGTTCAGACTCAACCCATTTGATCACTACTGCCCCACATTTACTGTCAACGACAGAAGTCTTGTCACATGTGTACCTGACACAACAACAACTGATATGTTCACCACGGAGTCTTCTCATCAACTCCACCTTACGTGAATCCTACATGTATTCAGACAACAGGAAACTGTACATTGATTTATACTGCATACAGATAAAAAGGGTGAACATGTCCATTCCATGCTGGGAAAAAAAAGACATATTTTCAAAATCAACAATATTTTCTTATATTTAATTTTTTTAGCTCCCACTCAGTACATGGCTCAGGAGCTCTACGAATGGGTTCCATCCCTCCAACTGTCCGTCATGCTTCAGTTTACTTGCTGTTTGCTGAAGCTCTGAGTTTATAAACTCAGTATACTTGCTCAATACTGTGAGTGCCAGGAAGAGTGTGAGTGACCTTGGCCTAATTTTCAAGGTCACAGAGGCGTAGCATTGGCATATGAAATGGTCCTTTTGCAGGAGTGTTTATTTTTGCTTCTTGAAGGTGCTATATGCTGTGATATATTTATATGTGGAATTTTCTACAGTGTGTGCATAATTTAAATTGAAAAGGTGGTTAAAATGGTTGTATGGTGCAGGTATGGCACCAGATGCTCAGCGTGGGAATTAAACCTGACTGTCAGAACTATGACATCCTCCTACGTACTGCAAGGGATTGTGGTCTTGGAGATCCTGCCTTGGCTTCTGAATTACTTTTGAGGGGGCAGGAGGACTCCGCCCCAAATGTCACAGCTCAGAAAAGCGGTCCGAGGTCGCGGCTGAGAGAGGGGGTGCTTGTCCCGGAGTCTTTAGATGTGGATACTTTGGAAAAGCGTTTGCTGATTGACACCGTGTCCGCTCTCACACGACTGACACCCGATTCGGACTCGGCACCAAATCAGCTGATTCCTACATCCTCCTCTTCCTGTCTGTCACCGTCGCCGTCAGTCCCGAACCTGCTGGATCCAAGCACCTGTCACTCGGATGTGGTCGCCTTGGGAGCTGTGAGGACCACTTCTGACAGGCTGGCACTGATCGGAGGCATCGACGGAGTTCTTGATAAAATGTCCAGCGACGGATTGAGGCCCAGCATCAAGACTCTCACACTGTTGGCTGACATGGTGGAGCCCAGCAGCCAATCAGTGCGCAGCTTAATGGATGCAGCCAACCGGGGCGGAATCAAGCTGGACGTGGGTTTCTTTAACACGTTGATTCACAGAGCTGCAAGAGCGGGAGACAAGGCAGGAGTACAGGTCAGGCGGCAGCAGTTTAATGTGAACGTGGTGAATGCAGTTTGGGACGAGTTTCTTTATTTCTGTCTGACTCTGTTTCAGGTGGCGAAGACACTGATGCTCGAAAGGAAGTTGCGTATGAACGCTCAGACATTCTGCAGCATGGCACTGACCTGTTGCACCCCAAGAAATGGACTCCAACTACTCACCGAAATGGAGGTCAGGTCCCAGATTATTCCCGATTTGTGGTTTTTAGGTCCTGGATTAATCCGGAATTTAGAGGGGTTTTTTAAGCACATTAAAGTATAGATAGAAATAAAAATATATCTAAAACTACTTTAATAATCATGCAGTTTGTTTTCTTCTGGCTCGGTGCACTCTACTGCACATCATTTTCTTCTTCTTCTAAAGTACACCTTGTAGAAGTGACGCTCCCATGTTGTGTGGTAGTTATTTGAATTTGAGAGATTTCAGTCTTTTATTCTTGCCGGTATTGAAGTCACAGTTGTACTGTTTACAATGCCGTGCTAACAGCCAGGAGCCTCGGGGGTGAGCGTAACCTCTGAGTATAATACCACCACGCGTAGGCATGTGACCTCCAGTATATCCCGTGGGAAACACGCTGCATCTCGCCACAACAGCACAATCCCGATGAATGAAAAATATAAAATATGAACCAAATAATAAAAAAAATATTGTACTGAAAATATTTAATCAGGGTGTCAATATTTTAGAGATTTCGATCAATTGCTCTCAGTATTTTTTTGTTTGTTTATTTTTAATGTGTAATGTGATTTTTGTTTATTTATTTATTTTTGCTTATTTTGTAATTAACAAGTTAAAGTTCACAGAAATGTGTGCAGCATTTAGAAATATCTGTAGTATTATAATATTATGAATGAGTAATAAACGAGTGGTTTGTTTGTGGTCAGACATACGGCGTGGCGGCGAATGCTTACGTGTTCAGCGCTCTGATTGGTCAGGCCACACGGCATCTAGACTACGCCTGGCTGCACGAGCTACTGCAGCAAATGCACCAGATGAATGTTTCACCCAATGATGTCATCATTAAGCAGCTGGAGTTTGCAGCGCAGTATCCACCCAACTACGACCAGGTTGGATACTGGGGTCATGACCCTGAATTGCATATTCAAATCAGTTTTGATTTCATGCTGTTTCAGACTTTTCAGTATTTTTCTTGTGAGCAGTTTCAGACAAAATCATTCGAGCATGTTAACACGTTCACCTCAGGTGCGTTTGTGTGGAATTTGTATGTTCTCCTTGTGTGGGTACCCAGGTTTCTTCCCACAGACCACAGACGTGTCTAGTATTCTAATCGACTGCTCTAGTTTGCAGTGAATGCTGGTGTGTGTGTTTTGCTCTGCGACGGTTCATTGGGTTGTCCAGTGGACACCCTGCCTTCGCCCGTAGTTGGTTGAGATAGGATTAAGGCATTTGGAACATGAGCGTGAGAACTAAAACTCACTCTGAGCTCTTCTGGGAAATTCTTGTTATTCTTTTATGAGCTGAATATCGGAACTTTTGCATACATGATTGATGGCTTATAATTGAGGGGTGTGGTATATGCAAACAGCCAAAAATTACTTTATATTGCAACTATTTTTTATTTTTTTGTTAAACTATTCCTTATACATATACAAATATATAAAACTATTTATCTCTCTCTCTCGCTCTCTCTCCCTACCTCTTTCTCTGTCTCTCTCGCTGGTTCTTTTCAGTACAAATCAAAGAACACCTACTTGGACAAAATCAATGGATTTCGTGGTTTCTATAAGCAGTGGTTGGAGTTCATGCCTGCACAGGAAACGCCCCACGCGTGGGAGAAATACCAACAAGCCAAAGTGGAGACTGAGAAGGATGGAGTTTAGTTGAGTTGAGTCAGGACAAAAACAAGTCAGTAGAAGTGATTGAATAAGTGTCAAAAGAAATAAAAGAATATCCGAAAGACATTTTTAATGAATCCACGCGTGAGAGTGAGGAGGGTTGGAGGTGAGGCACTTGGCTAGTTTGTCACTCTTTACCTCTGCGCTTAACAGAAAACCATCTCTGAACACATTCGGTGTGGAACGTGAAGGAAAATGATCTCTGAACAGGAGTCTGAGATTTCACCCAACACAAGAACAGGAACCTGAACGTGTGGAAGTTTATTCACATTGAAATTCATAAACTTTATCAAAATATATGTTTAACCCACTCCATGTGTGCAGGGTGCTTATTTATTTTCTTATCCTACATTGTTGAGGAAATGTACAGGTAAACTTCTCACAGCTGCTGGGAGGGTGGCACCTCTCTCTGCCGACTCTGGGTGAAGGTGGGGTACACCTTCAGCACACAGCTCCACCACCCACACACAACCACTCACACTCACACCCAGGGGCAGTTAGGAACAGCTGGTTAACCTAAAGTGTGTCTTTGACTGTGGGGGGTGTGGGGGCATGCAGGTGTGCACAGAACATACAAACTCCACCCTCCCCAAGCCTGGGACTTGAGCCCATGACCTTCTTGCTGTAAGTCAGACATCATTACTGATTCATCTCATTCATTTCCTTTAACTTGTAATTGTATGATTGTGGTAGGAAGGCTGGAGCCTATCTCAACCAACACTGGTGGGGAAGGTGGGCTACACCCTGGGAAGCTTGTCAGTCCATTGTGGGCACAACACACAAACTCATGTCTACACCAAGTGGCAATTTGGAAAAGCTACGACCTACACGAGTTACGTCTGATCGACTTTACGACCGCAAAACTCGTGAGACATGATTCATGGCAGTGCAGTGCGAGTGTTGCGTCAGCGCCAGCATCTTAAAAGGCCAAGCAGGAGATGATGCAACTTCACTTTCTAACTGCTCAGAGCAAATCTATTCATCTACTTTCAATGCCACGTCACTGTGGCGCAAAGCGGAGAGCCAATCTTTTCTGTGTGGGCGGGTCCAATACCTCGAAACTCTAATTTTATTGGACTCACACACTGCAGTGTTTATGTGACAGGAAGCGCGTCCCAAGTTTTGGCAATCAGCTGGTCTGCGGGTTGAAGTTTTTCCATGTCCGTCCATTTGTGTTTGCTTGCCAGCTGTGCTTGGCTTCGTGGAAATGAGCCGATCAAAACGAGGGAAATTTATCTCTTTACTCAAACAACACGCGCAGTCTGTGGCTGTTGTTATAATCCAATAAAATTGGAGTTTGAAGCTATCGGACCCGCCCACACAGTGGAGTACAAAAGGATTGGCTCTCCGCTGCGTGTCACAGTGACATGGAATTGAAAATAGATGTATAGATTTAAATGCGTGAGATTTATTCATGTTTTTGTTTGGCGTGAGTGTATTTGGATGGAAAGTCAACATTCAACCAGATCGATTTATGACCGGTCTGCCGGAACCAAAAGCGGTCAAAAGTCGACAACTCACTATATATATATATATACATACATATATACACAGACACTCCCCGACTTGCGTTCATCCATTTTACATTTTACGATTTTACAAAAGTCAAATTTTGAGTTGAGACATACCTACGTAGTACACTGACATAATGACGCTGCATTCATTGTTTACACACTACAGACTAATGTCTCAGTTATATAGCGTGTTACCCTTGTGTTAAGACGTTGTCTCTGTGATCTTTGTGTTTACACTGTTTTGCGGACTTTTGTAACCCTAAGCAAATATAGTTGGTAAGAAGTGTAAGCCTACTAGCATGGGTGCAAGTCTCACACACAGAGATGAATTAACTATCTGCTCAGATCGGCACAATCTACCATGCATACTCAGTTAAGCAAAGAGAGTTGTAATATGAATGAAAAACCGAATGCACAAATTACAGAACAATTACAGATATTTATTATCGTTTAGCAGAGTCCTAAGAGTGTATACTTACTTTTATATTAATATTCATTAGGATTTATACTTGTTCTTTGTATGCATCTCTTGAAAAAAGTTTACTTACTTACACAAAAGAAAGAACTCTCCGCTTTGCTGGGATTCACATCAGTGCAGGCTGTGTTCTAAACGAGTTCAATGGCACCCTTGTGCACTTGAAAGACCAGAAGTCTGTATAACTCTTAGCAATTACACTACTTTCACAAGTACACTACTTTTGGTATTGAGCGCCTCACATATTGTAAGCGTTGATTGGCTGTTTTAAGCTTCATGTAAAGTGACTTGGTATAAATAATTGACTTATTTGAAATTAATGTTGATATTATTTGATATATTTGATATTATTTTACAATATACAATATAATAATTGATTTAGGGGTGTTTTATGAGATACTGTAATGGTATTTATGGATGTTTAGTACAGTATGAGTGTCATACGTCACTGTAACAACTTACGTTCACTTTCAACTTGCGTTCGGCCGTCCGAAACCAATTAAAAACGTAAGTAGGGAGCGTCTGTATATATATGTGTGTGTGTGTGTGTGTGTGTGTGTGTGTGTGTGTGTACAGTCTGCCCTCTACTTAAGAAAATCTCTGAATATGAAAAATCCAGGTTACGAATAATATTTTCCTAAATTTTTGCCTTCTGTATACGAAACAACCTCTTCTTACAAAATGCGCCATTCAAAAAAATCAAACGTGTCTTTCAAAAATTCAAACAATGCGCGAGTTGCCCTCTCATTGGCTGTCTCCCAACATCTCGCCCCGCTGGCCTCCCATTGGCCAGGAGGCAGCTGAATCTCCATAGTACTGCACCCATAAAGTTAGTCACATGCGTAAAGGAGAACTGTACTGTTGGTTCGTGAGTTTCAAAAGTGCTCATTGCAGCTTATTTTTCATTTTTTAAGTTGTTTAATTCAGTAAATGTTTAATAAATGTGGCGCGCTCCTCCGGACGTGGGCAAAACACACCTCATCCGGACCTCCGATCCAGTGCTGTAGTGGTCAAAATATAAGTGAGTACACGATGGCAGCGAAGCGACCGAGGCGTGCAGCAGCACCTCATCCACGAAGTGGGCTGATGCGCGCGGAGGGTGTGGCTTTGGCTTTGAAACTATTGAGCACTTCATCTCCGCTTTTTATTTACACAGTCACGGAAATTTACGTTGATCAACTGTAAAGTAGACCAAATTAAGTCAGTACACTCACACAGTCAGTACACAACTTAGCCAATAAAACAAGTGTGTACACGGCGTGTACTGGTGTGCACCCACCACTATAGCACTGCTCCAATCTCTCAAGCAAACAGGTGAATGTTGAGTAGTAAATAAGTGTTCAAAGCGCACTTTCCTGCTTGACATACAGGAAGTCCAGAGAAGCCACGTTCCACCCCAAAAGCTCCTGTGTCGGCCGTGACACCTCCCACACTTGGCAGAGCACGTCACAAATGTTTAATAATGTTTAATATTGTTTGGTTTGGTTCATAAAAAAATTGGTTCAAAAAAAATGTTCTGAATCTCTATAGTAGTGTACTCATGCCTGTTTGTCACACACCTAAAGGAGAGTTGTACTGTTGGTTCGTGAGTTTATTCGAGAGGGCTCATCTTATCTTATAAACACGAATCATTGGTAATGATTATGGGTTTACATGACTAGACAACCAAGTGAGACAATAAGGAATGAAGACAGTTTTTAAGACCGATTTGAGCAGAGATGTGGCACATTTGCCCTGACAGACATAGGACTGCGTACAGAGTCAGTCAGAGATTAAAGGAGGCAGTTGTTCTTTAACTCTCTTTTGAAAGTGCACATTGAAGCTTATTTTTCATTTTTTTAGGTTATTTTATTTGGTAAATGCTTAATAAATGTGGCGCGCTCTGCCGAATGTGAGCAAAACGCGGCTTATCCAGACCTCCGATTTCTCAAGGAAACAAGTTAATGTTGAGTCCAGACCGCCAATCTGTCAAGCAGGGAGTGCGCTTTGAAAACCCCGTCACAAAAGCTCTGGCATCTGTTGCGTGTGGGCGGAGACCGCATTCGGCGGAGAGCGCCACAACTGTCTCTTGTTTGTGTGTGTGTGTGTGAGAGTGAGAGAGAGAGAGAGAGAGAGACAGTGTTTTGTGTGTGTGCGTTAATAAAAATGTTTAATAATGGTTTAATTAATAAATGTTAATTAAATGGTTTAATCTTCTTCTTTTCCTTTCGGCTGTTCCCTTCAGGGGTCGCCACAGCAAATGATCTGCCTCCATCTCACCCTAACTTCTGCATCTTCTACTCTTACTCCAACTACCTTCATGTCCGCCTTCACTACATCCATAAATCTTCTCTTTGGTCTTCCTCTGGGCCTTCTGCCTGATAGTTCCAACCTCAGCATCCTACTACCAATATACTCACTATCCCTCCTCTGTACATGTCCAAACCATCTCAATCTAGCCTCTCTCACTTTGCCTCCAAAACATCTAACATGTGCTGTCCCTCTGATGTACCCATTCCTGATCCTATCCATCCTCGTTACTCCCAAAGATAACCTCAACATTTTCATCTCTGCTACCTCCAGCTCTGCCTCCTGTCTTTTCCCCAGGGTCACTGTTTCTAAACCATACAACATCGCTGGCCTCATCACTGTCTTGTACACTTTTCCCTTTATTCTTGCCGATACTCTCCTATCACACATAACACCGGACACTTTTCTCCATCCATTCCAACCTGCCTGCACGCGCTTCTTCACCTCTTTTCCACACTCTCCATTGTTCTGGATTGTTGAGCCTAAGTACTTAAAATCCTCCACCTTCGTTATCTCTGCTCCCTGTAACCTCAAAGTTCTTCTTGGTTCCTTGTCGTTCACACACATGTATTCTGTCTTACTGAGACTAACCTTCATTCCCCTTCTTTCCAGGGCATACCTCCACCTTTCTAGATTTTCCTGCACTTGTTCTCTGCTCTCATTACAGATCACGATGTCATCTGCAAACATCATAGTCCATGGAGATTCTTGTCTAACCTCGTCTGTCAGCTTGTCCATCACCATAGCAAACAAGAAGGGGCTCAGAGCTGATCCTTGATGCAGTCCCACCTCCACCTTGAACTCTTCTGTCACACCGACAGCACACCTCACCACTGTCTTACATCTGTCATTCATGTCCTGCACCACTCTAACATACTTCTCTGCCACTCCAGACTTTCTCATGCAATACCACAGTTCTTCTCTCGGCACCCTGTCATATGCTTTTTCCAGATCCACAAAGGCACAATGCAGCTCCTTCTGACCTTCTCTGTACTTCTCTATTAACATCCTCAAAGCAAACACTGCAGCTGTGGTGCTCTTTCTTGGCATGGAACCAAACTCTTGTTCACAAATGCTGACCTCTGCCCTTAGTCGAGCTTCCATTATTTTGTCCCATAACTTCATTGTATGGCTCATCAACTTTATCCCTCTGCAGTTGCACACAACTCTGTACATCTCCCTTGTTCTTAAAAATGGGCACAAGCACACTTCTCCTCCATTCCTCCGGCATCTGCTCACTTTCTAAGACCTTGCTGAATATTCCTGTCAGAAACTCTACTGCTACCTCCCCTAGACACTTCCATACCTCCACCGGTATGTCATCAGGACCAACTGCCTTTCCACTCTTCATCCTCTTCAATGCCCTCCTCACTTCACCCTTACTCATAAATAAAATGGTTTAATATGTGAATAAAATGTTTAAATGGTTTAATAAATAATTTTCATTTATTTTTAACACATTTCATACAAAATTGGTGTACTTTTATCATTTTTAAAGGGTTTATGGAGTAGTCTTGGGAGCCTTGGAACGAATCACCTGTTTTTACATGTAAAATACACCTCTGCTTACAAAAACTCCAGACTACGAAAAAGGCTCTGGAACGGATTAATTTCGTAAGTAGAGGGCCGACTGTGTGTGTGTGTGTGTGTATGTGTATATATATATATATATATATATATAAGTCCTTCTCAAAAAATTATCATATTGTGATAAAGTTAATTATTTTCTGTAATGTATTGATAAACATTAGACCAAAGAGACGATTCATGGATGTGGTGAAAGAGGACATGAAGGTCGTTGGTGTAAGAGAAGAAGATGCAAAGGATAGGGTGAGATGGAGGCAGATGATTCGCTGTGGCGACCCCTGAAGGGAAAAGCCGAAAGGAAAAGAAGAAGATTGATAAACATTAGACTTTCATATATTTTAGATTCATTACACACAACTGAAGTAGTTCAAGCCTTTTATTGTTTTAATATTGATAATTTTGGCAAAGAAGTACAGAAAAAACAAAAATCCTGATCTCAAAAAAATTAGCATATTTCATCTGACCAAAAAAAAAAAAGTGTTTTGAATACAAAAAAAAGTCAACCTTCAAATAATTATGTTCAGTTCTTCTTCTTCTTCTTCTTCTTCTTCTTCTTTTACTTTCGGCTGCTCCCTTCAGGGGTCGCCACAGCAAATCATCCGCCTCCACCTCACCCTGTCCTCCGCATCTTCTTTTCTGACTCCAACGACTTTCATGTCTTCCTTCACCACATCCATAAATCTCTTCTTTGGTCTTCCTCGAGGCCTTCTGCCTGGTAGTTCCAACCTCAGCATCCTACTGCCAATATACTCACTATCCCTCCTCTGTACATGTCCAAACCATCTCAATCTAGCGTCTCTGGCTTTGTCTCCAAAACATCTTACGTGGGCTGTCCCTCTGATATACTCATTTCTGATCCTATCCATCCTCGTTACTCCCAGAGAGAACCTCAACATTTTCATCTCCGCTACCTCCAGCTCTGCCTATTGCCTTTTCCTCAGCGCCACTGTTTCTAAGCCATACAACATCGCTGGCCTCACCACCGTCTTGTACACTTTTCCCTTCATTCTTGCTGACACTCTCCTATCGCACATCACACCGGACACTTTTCTCCAACCATTCCAGCCTGCCTGCACACGCTTCTTCACCTCTTTTCCACACTCTCCATTGCTCTGGATTGTTGAGCCTAAGTACTTAAAATCCTCCACCTTCGTTATCTCTGCTCCCTGTAACATCACCGTTCCTCCTGGGTCCTTCTCATTCACACACATGTATTCTGATTTTCTGAGGCTAACCTTCATTGCTCTCCTTTCCAGGGCATACCTCCACCTCTCTAGATTTTCCTGCACTTGTTCCCTGCTCTCACTACAGATCACAATGTCATCTGCAAACATCATAGTCCATGGAGATTCTTGTCTCACCTCGTCTGTCAGCCTGTCCATCACCATAGCAAACAAAAAGGGGCTCAGAGCCGACCCTTGATGCAGTCCCACCTCCACCTTGAATTCGTCGGTCACACCGACAGCACACCTCACCACTGTCTTACATCTCTCATACATGTCCTGCACCACTCTAACATACTTCTCTGCCACTCCAGACTTCCTCATGCAATACCACAGTTCTTCTCTTGGCACCCTGTCATATGCTTTTTCCAGATCCACAAAGGTACAATGTAGCTCTCTCTGACCTTCTCTGTACTTCTCTATTAACATCCTCAAAGCAAACATTGCAGCTGTGGTGCTCTTTCTTGGTATGAAACCAAACTGTTGTTCACAAATGCTGACCTCTGCCCTTAGTCTTGCTTCCACTATTCTTTCCCATAACTTCATCATATGGCTCATCAACTTTATCCCTTGTAGTTGCTGCAACTCTGCACGTCTCCCTTGTTCTTAAAAATGGGCACAAGCACACTTCTCCTCCACTCCTCCGGCATCTGCTCACTCTCTAGTACTTTGTTGAATGTTCTTGTCAAAAAATCTACTGCTACCTCTCCTAGACACTTCCATACCTCCACAGGTATATCATCAGGACCAACTGCCTTTCCATTCTTCATCCTCTTCAATGCCCTTCTCACTTCACCCTTACTGATCTTCGCTACATCCTGCTCCTCAATGGTCACCTCTTCTACTCTTTTTTTCTCTCTCATTTTCCTCATTCATCAGCTCTTCAAAGTACTCTTTCCATCTTCCCAGCACACTTCTGTCATCAGTCAATACATTTCCCTCTCTGTCCTTTATCAATCTAACTTGCTGCACGTCATTCCCATCTCTATTTCTCTGCTGTGCCAACCTGTATAGATCATTTTCTCCTTCTTTACTATGCAACCTATCATACAAGTCATCATACGCCCTCTGTTTGGCCTTAGCCACTGCTACTTTCGCCTTACACTGTGTCTCCCTGTACTCCTGTTTACTCTCTTCAGTCCTCTCAATGTCCCACTTCTTCTTAGCTAACCTCTTCCTTTGTACACACTCCTGCACTTCCTCATTCCACCACCAAGTCTCCTTATCTACTTTCCTTCCAGAGGACACACCAAGTACTCATCTACCTGTGTCCCTGATCACATTTGCTGTGGTTGCCCAGTCATTTGGAAGCACTTCCTGGCCACCCAAAGCCTGTTTCAACTCCTCCTTGAAGACAACCCGACACTCTTCCTTTTTCAGCTTCCACCACTTTGTGTTCTGCTCTGCCTTTGCCTTTTTCACCTTTCTCACCATCAGAGTCATCCTGCACACCACCATCCTATGCTGTTTGGTAACACTCTCACCCACTATAACTTTGCAGTCACTGACTTCCTTCAAATTACATCGCCTACACAAGATGTAGTCTACCTGTGTGCTCCTACCTCCGCTTTTATAAGTCACCCTATGGTCCTGTGTCTTCTGGAAGAAAGTATTCACCACAGCCATTTCCATCCTTTTTGCAAAATCTATCAACATCTGTCCTTCTGCGTTCCTGTCCTGGATACCAAACCTGCCCATCACTTCCTCGTCCCCTCTGTTGCCTGCACCAACATGTCCATTGAATTCTGCCCCAATGACCACTCTTTCACCTCTGGGGGTACTCTGCATCACTTCATCTAAGTCACTCCAGAATCTCTCCTTCTCTTCTAGCTCACATCCTGCCTGTGGGGCATAAGCACTAACAACATTGAGCATTACACCTTCAATTTCTAACTTGAGACTCATCACTCTGTCTGACACTCTTTTCACTTCTAGAACATTCCTGACAAACCCCTCCTTCAAGATGACTCCTACTCCATTTCTCTTCCCATCCACACCATGATAAAACGGCTTAAACCCTGCTCCTAAGATTTTAGCTTTGCTACCTTTCCACCTGGTCTCCTGAACACACAGTATGTCCACCTTCCTCTTCTGCATAATGTCAGCCAGCTCTCTACCTTTTCTTTGCATAGTTCCAACATTCAAAGTCCCCACTCTCAGTCCTAGACTCATGCCTTTCCTCTTCTCTCTCTGCCTACGGACACGCCTCCCACGTCTCCTTCTTCGACGTCTTCGACCAACAGTAGTCCAATTTCCATCAGCACCCTGTTGATTGACATCACTGATGGCGGTCGTTGTTAACCCAGGCCTCGACCGATCCGGTATGGGGGTAATACTTCTGATTTGCATCATAAATGTTTGGCATTGCTTTTACGTCGGATGCCCTTCCTGACACAACCCTCTGCATTTCTCCGGGCTTGGGACCGGCATGAGGGGGAGAGACACTGGTTAGTGCCCCTCCCACCTCATGGCTGCATTAAATAATTATGTTCAATTATGCACTCAATACTTGGTCGGGAATTCTTTTGCAGAAATGACTGCTTCAATGCGGCGTGGCATGGAGGCAATCAGCCTGTGGCACGGCCGAGGTGTTATGGAGGCCCAGGATGCTTCGGCAGCGGCCTTAAGCTCATCCACACTGTCGGGTCTGGTGTCTCAACTTTCTCTTCATAATATCCCACCGATTCTCTATGGGGTTCAGGTCAGGAGAGTTGGCAGGCCAATTGAGCACAGTAATACCATGGTCAGCAAACCATTTACAAGTGTTTTTGGCACTTTGAGCAGGTGCCAGGTCGTGCTCAAAAATGAAATCTTCATCATAAAGCTTTTCAGCAGATGGAAGCATGAAGTGCTCCAAAATCTCCTGATAGCTAGCTGCATTGACCCTGCCCTTGATAAAACACAGTGGACCAACACCAGCAGCTGGTATGGCACCCCAGACCATCACATACTGTGGGTACTTGACACTGGACTTCAGGAATTTTGGCACTTCCTTCTCCCCAGTCTTCCTCCAGACTCTGGCACCTTGATTTCCGAATGACATGCAAAATTTGCTTTCATCCGAAAAAAGTACTTTGGACCACTGAGCAACAGTCCAATAATGCTTCTCTGTAGCCCAGGTCAGGCGCTTCTGCCACTGTTTCTGGTTCAAAAGTGGCTTGACCTGTAGCCCATTTCCTGCACAAACCTGTGCACGGTGGCTCTGGATGTTTCTACTCCAGACTCAGTCCACTGCTTCCACAGGTCCCCCAAGGTCTGGAATCGGCCCTTCTTTCACTTTTTCCTTCCCACAGATGTCCCACTGAGGTGCCTTGATACAGCACTCTGGGAACAGCCTATGTGCTCAGAGATTTCTTTCTGTGTCTTGCCCTCTTGCTTGAGGGTGTCAATGATGGCCTTCTGGACAGCAGTCAGGTCGGCAGTCTTACCCTTGTTTGTAGTTTTGAGTAATGACTCAGGCTGGGAGTTTTTAAAAGCCTCAGGAATCTTTTGCAGGTGTTTCGAGTTAATTGGTTGATTCAGATGATTAGGTTAATAGCTTGTTTAGAGTACCTTTTCATGATATGCTAATTTTTTGAGATAGGAATTTTGGGTTTTCATGAGCTGTATGCCAAAATCATCAGTATTAAAACAAAAGACCTGAAATATTTTAGTTGGTGTGCAATGAATCTAAAATATATGAAAGTTTAATTGTTATCAGTACATTACAGAAAATAATTAACTTTATCACAATATGATAATTTTTTGAGAAGGACTAGTATAATATACACAACTTGAGCAAGTGAGGATTAAGGGCCTTGTTCAAGGGCCCAGTAGCATTAACAGTGGGGATTGAGCCGCTAACCTTCGGATTAGCAACACATCATATTAACCATTCAGCCACCCACCACTGCTGTATACAGTGTCTCTCTCTCTCTCTCTCTCTACAGTTGGCCCTCTGCTTACGAAAGCCTCAAAATACGAAAAATCCAGGTTATGAAAAACATTTTCCTAAATTTTCGTCCTCTTTTTATGAAAAAACCTCTTTTTACAAAAAGTGCCAAACGCGCCATTCACAAATTCAAACATTGTGCGAGTTGCTCTCTCATTGACTGTCTCCCAACATCCCGCCCCGTTGGCCTCCCATTGGTCAGGAGGCAGCTGAATTGTACCCATACTTCCTGTACCCATACTTCCTGTTTGTCACATGCGTGAGAGAGGAGAGTCGAACAGGAATGTTGGCTTGTGAGTTTATTTTGAGATTGATCATTGCAGTGTTTTAGTTAGTTATCCATCCCGAAAAATACAGAAAAGCGGAAATACAGTGATGGAGGCGATTATTTCGGAACGATTTTGAAGCAGAGAAGGCATGAAAACAGTGCTCCGTGAGACAAGACCTCCGATCTCGCAAGGAAGCACGTTAATATTGAATCAGGACCTCTGATCTTTCAAACAGGTACTGTAATTCCACTTTAAATACAACATCCCATCCATTTAAACCTTTAAATACAATTGCTCCATCATTGCACACTGCGTGTTTGGCGGAGCCCACGTTCGGCAAAACACACCACTCCACAAAGCATACCAGAGAGAGTTTTGTGTGTGTGTGTGTGTGTGTGTGTGTGTGTGTGTGTCTGAGAGAGAGAGAGAGAGAGAGAGAGAGAGAGAAAGCGATAGAGAGAGAGACAGTGTTGTGTGTATGTGCGTTAATAAAGACCTCCGATCTCGCAAGGAAGCAAGTTAATATTGAATCAGGACCTCTGATCTTTCAAACAGGTACTGTATTTACACTTTAAATACAACGTCCTGTCCATTTAAACATTTAAATACAATTGCTCCATCATTGCATGCTGCGTGTGGGCGGAGCCCACATTCGGCAAAACACACCACTCCACAAAGCACACCAGAGAGACTTTTGTGTGTGTGTGTGTGTGTGTGTGTGTGTGTGTGTGTGTTAATAAAAAATGGTTCATAATGGTTTAATTAATAAATATGTTCATTAAATGGTTTAATATGTCAAAAGGTTTCAGTGGTTAAATAAATAATTTTCTTTAACTTTTAACACATTTCATATAAAATTGGTGTACTTTTATCATTTTTAAAAGGTTTATGGGGTAGTCTTGGGAGCCTTGGAACGAATCACGCATTTTACATGTAAAATGCGCCTCTACTTACGTAAACTACAGGCTACGAAAAAGGCTCTGGAACGGATTCATTTACGTCTCCTAGACACTTCAATACCTCCACTGGTATGTCTCCACTGCCTTTCCATTCTTCATCCTCTTCAATGCCCTCCTCACTTCACCCTTACTAATCTTTGCTACTTCCTGGTCCTCAACAGTCACCTCTTCTACTCTTTTTTTCTCTCATTTTCCTCATTCATCAGCTCTTCAAAGTACTCTTTCCATCTTCCCAGTACACTTCTGTCATCAGTCAATACATTTCCCTCTTTGTCCTTAATCACTCTAACTTGCTGCACGTCCTTCCCATCTCTATTTCTCTGCTGTGCCAACCTGTATAAATCATTTTCTCCCTCTTTACTTTCCAGCCGAGCATACAAGTCATCAAACGCGCTCTGTTTGGCCTTTGACACCGCGACCTTCACCTTACGCTGTGTCTCCCTGTACTCCTGTTTACTCTCTTCGGTCCTCTCAATGTCCCACTCTTCTGAGCTAACCTCTTCCTTTTTACACACTCCTGCACTTCCTCATTCCACCACCAAGTCTCCTTATTATACTTTCCTTCCAGATGACACACCAAGTATTCTCCTACCTGTCTCCCTAATCACATTAGCTGTAGTTGTCCAGTCATCTGGAAGCACTTACTGACCACCCAAAGCCTGTTTCAACTCCTCCTTGAAGACAACATGACACCCTTCCTTTTTCAGCTTCCACCACTTTGTCTTCTGCTCTGCCTTTGCCTTCTTCACCTTCCTCACCATCAGCGTCATCCTGCACACCACCATCCTATACAGTTTGGCAACACTCTCACCCGCTACTACTTTGCAGTCACTGACTTCCTTCAAATTACATTGCCTACACAAGATGTAGTCTACTTGTATGCTTCTACCTCCGCTTTTATAAGTCACCCTATGCTCCTGTCTCTTCTGGAAGAAATTATTTACCGCAGCCATTTCCATCCTTTTTGCAAAATCGATCAACATCTGTCCTTCTGCATTCCTGTCCTGGATATCAAACCTGCCCATCACTTCCATGTCCCCTTTGTTTCCTGCACCAACATGTCCATTGAATTCTGCCCCAATGACCACTCTTTAACCTCAGGGGGTACTCTGCATCACTTCATCTAACTCACTCCAGAATCTCTCCTTCTCTTCTAGCTCACATCCTGCCTGTGGGGCATAAGCACTAACAACATTGAATATCACGCCTTCAATTTCTAAGTTGAGACTCATCACTCTGTCGGACACACTTTTCACTTCTAGAACATTCCTGACAAACCCCTCCTTCAAGATGACTCCTACTCCATTTCTCTTCCCATCCACACCATGATAAAACGGCTTAAACCCTGCTCCTAAGCTTCTAGCCTTGCTACCTTTCCACCTGGTCTCCTGAACACACAATATGTCCACCTTCCTTCTCTGCATCATATCAGCCAGCTCTCTACCTTTTCCTGTCATAGTTCCAACATTCAAAGTCCCTACTTTCAGTCCTAGACTCATGCCTTTCCTCTTCTCTCTTTGCCTACGGACACGCCTCCCGCCTCTCCTTCTTCGACAGCTTCGACCAACAGTAGTCTAATTTCCACCACCACCCTGTTGGTTGACAGCGCTGATGGCGGTCGTTGTTAACCCGGGCCTCGACCGATCCGGTATGACATTCTTTGTAGTGAGTTGCATATTTTATTTGGCATTTGTTTTACGTCGGATGCCCTTCCTGGCGCAAACCTCTGCATTTATCTGGGCTTGGGACCGGCGTGAGGGAAACATAACATCAAATTTAATTTGAATATGTTCGGTTTACCTTGTTTTGTGTTAATACGGTTAATTCTTGTTGTGCTGTTGGCTGTTAAAACCATGCAGGCGGTGTCAAGGAAGCAACTTTTCACTGGTAAGTGTGTTTCAGTTTAACCATTCAGCGTTAGGCTTGAAGCTTAAGTAACATTACTCACCCTGAAATTTATGAATTACTTTTTATTATTAGCCCCAGTGTAACTAGTATCATTTAGTGTTAATTATTGTTAATGTTTTAGACCTTTGTTGGAGCTCCAGTTTAAAAGATTGTATGAGTTCATGTTTCCCTATTCATATAACATTTTTGATGTCCAAATGTGAAAAGCAGGATGAAACACAGTACATTCTGCAGTCCTAATATTTACTGCTAGAATCCACCAGAATGCATATCAGGAGCTTTTATTTTTCACAAATTTCCCAGTGGGAGCCCCTGGACCTCCCTAGAGAAGTTTAGCGCTTCTGGCACTTTTCACTCTCTGAGGCAAATTATAGGCACCTCTCTTAAAATCCTGGGCAGAACCCTGATAATAGCAATAAGATAGTAAGTTGATTAAAATCCTCTCCCATCGACCATTGAGTTTTTCTAACCACTGTTACATATATCAGAAGAACGCGAAAACTGAGCAGGATCTGCATTTAGACATAGCTATGGATCGGGCTAATTGATTGATGTACGCAATATAGCTATAGAAAGCTACAGAAATTATATCTTGAGAACTATTTGTATTACTCCAGAGTACCATTGGATAAGCATTGTAGGCAATTATGGGTGCATGCCATCAACCGCATCGATGCCGTGACGAAGAAGCAATGGGTGCCGTCAAGACATGGTGGTGTTTGTTCTGAACAAGAAGACTGCGGTGCCATCTGTTTTTTCTTGGAAGCATGAGGTAGAAACCTTTAAGGAGCCATTAACTTTAATCAATTTGCACAATATTATATATCAATGTGAATTGGTCAAACCATAAATTTACACTGGATCTTTAATCATGTCTATAAAGTATTATTATACTTATATGCTAAATCAGTTCTTGATTTTGTTTCACTGCTAATCTATATACAGGCTTTTTTCATGAATTTGTGGTATTCCTCTACCAGGAGCCAAAACTTCAAGGGTTTTATAAGATTTGATATATTATTTTCAAATTTTGTTTCCAGGTATATTGTGGTCGATTTCAAGTTTACTATAGGTTCATATAAGTATTCATAGGTATTTTATAGTGTGTTCTTATATTCTGACGAACCAGTCTAGGCCAGCGAGTCATAGAATGCGTGCTTCATCCTCGGAATCCATGGAAGAGCCATCACCCCCAGCAGACGTTGGTGCTTGTGTGGAGGTAGTAACTTCAGAGCACAGTTACACCTGCCAGCCTGATACCCTCAAGCGTAAGTATATTGATACCCTCCAGAAGCTAGAGGAGATACAGACTGATCTCCATAATACAAAGCATCGAGAGAAGAAGAAGATATCTTGTAGCGAATGTTCAGTGGCACTTATCAGGCCTGCCTCAGAATGTACTTGCTTTCTTTGAAAAATAAAGGTGGACTTGTTGTCCCAGCAGAAAGCGTTATTTGTACTGCACAACACTGTGAAATTGTGTTGAGGTCTTCTGTTAATATCAAGTAAGTTGTTATTGCACAGTGGGAGAAGATGTTGGTTTCTAAAATGTTGATTGACCTTCCAAATGATTTGTTTTCTGAAATGACTCAGCATTTTATAGAAACTACAAAAGGTATTGACACACTGTTATGCAATGATCAAATTGATTTGTGAACAATTCATCAAGGTTCGTAGATTTCACACAATCAATCTCACCAATCTCAGTCTTACAGGGGACAGTGTCAGACCACAGGTGAACAAAACTGTGTTGTTTAAACACCAATAAGACTAAAGGCAGAATGCTGGTTTCTTAACTAATCTGTCACCTTTTATACAAGTAGGGACGGTCACTTTAGGAACTTCTTGAAAGGAGACCGGCTGTGTTCTCCCCTAAACTGGTACTGAGATGGCATGTGCATGTATTGTACAGATGTTCGGCCATTGTGCATCAATATCCCAGGTGAACTTGTACCTATAGCATAAACGAGTTAAATGTTAACATGACAAGTATGTATGTAAAGGGCCTGTTATTGTGTATAATGTATCTGTATCAATAAAAAAGTATCATGTGGCTACTGCTCATTTATATGATATAATATAACATGATATCATGATAACATGATATGATATAACATGTTTAGCTTAACTGTAAGTGTTTGTGGTTATAAGTGTGTTGTGCCGTTTTGTTACAAAAAGTGTGGGAAAAATTCCTTGTAACTTGTGGAATATATCAATTGAACTCCCTGCTGCACTATGCTCAGACAAGAGAGGTGGGCGTGGCAGTTGACATGTTTGGCATGGGGAATATTATTAAGGTGTGTACCTCCTATTATGTGTCGATGTATCTGCCAAACCTTCCTGGACATGCTGCAAATGTTTACATTATATTCATGGCTCTCGGGATCCAAAATATCCGAAGTATTTACATTTATTGCATCGTTTTCCATATCGCATGTCTGTTTACCAGATTTTTGCCCAAACCGGAAGTCAGAGCCGACTGACCACGGCTGCATGCATAATATAGGCAGGCACGTGGTCTAGCGTTTCTTCACGTCATTGGTCCTGGTTTCTATTTTTCTAATCCGCCGTCACTTCAGTACGTCACTTCCGCCCGGAACTTCCCTTTTTTTTCTGTAAAGCGCAAAATTTGAAGCCGTACAAGAGCAGATTGTTGAGAAGGTCGTTCCCGGGTTCCGCATTTTAAATAAACTTTGGAGCCCTTTATTTTCGGTGATTTATCAAATTTATAATGATCTTTAAAATATTTATGGTGTAACTGTTGATATTCAGTTCAGTAATTAAGTTATTGTTTACCTCAGCGGCTCGCTTTAGGATTTTAAATTGTTTTCACTCCTGTGAGTTATTATTCATATAAAATAATCCGACTGTATCGGGGTTTTAAAAGAAGAAAACTGGACACTCCGGTATTTAAATTGTTCGAGCAGGGAGTTGAAGCTCGCGAGCGAAGCGGCTAATGGATCCAAACGTCGAGGTGATTGTGCTGAGTGACGATGAAGATGCAGACAGTGACCACACGGGGGCGCTTGACAACTCCTCCGTTTTACTGGTAGAACAAACCGACTACCCTCAAGGTGCTAAAACTTGTTGCATTAAACTGTTACTGTTTGTGCTTGTCTGTGTGTCTCTCCTTCTATTTATCTTATTCTCACTTATTTGCCAAACCATATTATCCTACCTGAATCGGTTTGAGTCTTGTGCCTACCTTCGCCGACACCAGGCGAGGGTGGGGTACACCTTGAGCTACCCACCAAACCATCATCACAGGCCAATCCACACATCTCGTGTCGAAGGGCTTGATGGAGAAAAGTGTCCGGTGTGATGTGTGATAGGAGAGTATCGGCAAGAATGAAGGGAAAAGTGTACAAGACGGTGATGAGGCCAGCGATGTTGTATGGTTTAGAGAAAGTGGCCCTGGGGAAAAGACAGGAGTCAGAGTTGGAGGTAGCAGAGATGAAAATGTTGGTTATCTTTGGGAGTAACGAGGATGGATAGGATCAGAAATGAGTACATCAGAGGGACAGCACATGTTAGATGTTTTGGAGACAAAGTCAGAGAGGCTAGATTGAGATGGTTTGGACATGTACAGAGGAGGGATAGTGAGTATATTGGTCGTAGGATGCTGAGGTTGGAACTACCAGGCAAAAGGCCCAGAGGAAGACCAAAGAGAAGATTTATGGATGCGGTGAAGGCGGACATGAAGGTCGTTGGAGTAAGAGTAGAAGATGCAGAGGATAGGGAGAGATGGAGGCAGATAATTTGCTGTGGCGACCCCTGAAGGGAACAGCCGAAAGGAAAAGAAGAAGAAAGAAGAAGTTCTGTGCATAATAATGTGCGTATGTTTGGACTGTGGGAGGAAATCGGAACCCAGGACCTTCTTGCTGTGAGGCAGACATGCTACCCATGTCACATCCATGCTGCTCTAGCCATTTATCTATGTAGGAACAGTTCTTATGTACTTTTTAATGGTTTTGGACAGGAATTCCTGAAACCAATGAAATTCTGGATGAGGATGTGACCATCACTTTCTCTCGGAAGGCCAACGTTCTTCCCCACGCCAGATTTGACTGCACAGAGTCTTTCAGGTGACGAAAATGGGTCTGCATTGCTTCCTTGTTTTTCCTCCAGGCTTTATTGTGTTTGTCCTGAGTGTGTGTGTGTATCTCAGCGTAACAGATTCGAACGTGTCGGAGCCGGAGGGCAGGAATGCAGAGTACTGTGAGCAGTGTTTCTGTTATATCTGTGACCAAGTTGCATCGCAGGTAACATCACCACTCCAAAAACATCAGGTGGACTGATCAGTTCCCATGAGCTAGCGAGCCAATGAGATCATGCCATTCCCTTGTTGTATACAGAAAATGTGGATATGATTATTTATAGCACTATTTTGGTGCTAATATTATTGTCTGTGTGTATGTAGTGCAAGTTTTGGACCATTCCAGGGTTTTGTCACTGTAATGCTCATAAACGTAGCGTTTACTGGAAATCCCTCCGTGACACGGGGATTATGGGATGCCTGCATGTGTTGAACTTCACCTTTATCCCTGCGGATATGGATTCGGCTCTCCAGCGTGCAGGTGTGTATGAAACAGCTTTGCTGTGGATCTGTTGGGAACTTGGTGTTGAGTTGTGTGTGTATATATATATATATATATATATGTGTGTGTGTGTGTGTGTGTGTGTGAGATAGAATCATCCCTACAGGGGTTTGCATGTAACCTGGCTCTGAAGTACTCCACCTTCTTAAGTACAATCATGAACCTGAACCGGCAAACCTCCTGTATTTGCCCGTGTCATTCTCGTTCCTCCAGTAGCAGAGCAGCACAGACCAGCTTGACGAATGGGAGCATAGTGGGATGTTCCAGGTGTTATGTTGAACATCACAAGCTCATTCTGGATGAGTAAGTTTATTTGTGTTTGTACTTATGCCAAATATGGTGTGTGTGTATTTAGTAATTTTGTTATTGTTTATAGTTACAGTCCAGTGTTGGGTTGTGTGTGTGCATTCTTCAATGATGCCATCAAGGAAAATCCAAAGACCACCTCTGTCATGATGCTCGGCGCTGTTAAGCTTTTCCTCCCACACTTTGCACCTGGGTAAACACACACACACACACACACACGGCACTGTTATGTGATGGTATATTTGTAGAAATTTCTCAGAATGGTAGGTCACATTGCAGTTGTGCTCTGTGGAGTTAACATCGTCGTTTCTTTTCTTTTAGAAGCGTACACGCGCCGGCCATTTCTGATGTCTTGATGGAAATGTTTTTGAGGTAAAGTAGTTGTAAGTCTGTAAAAAAAAACAAAAAACTGTCAAGTTACTGCTGATGAATCATGAAATCTGCCATCGATAAGCAGGAGATCTGATAGATGAGTTTAAAACCAGTTGAATCATCATGCAGGGCTGAGAATCACACAGGTTTGGGAGGGTAGGATAGGGGGCGCTAGAGAACCAGATGTGTGGTCCAGGTGTGCTGTGAGAGATTAGAGACATTGGAGGAGTGATGTTTTTGGATGCTTTTGTATTTCTGTAGTATAATTAATTTTTTAAAAATAAATATCATTGTGGTTATTATTATTATAATTTTTACTATGTTATTATTACTTTTTATTATTATTATAATTATTACATTATTATTATTGTTATTACCATTTGTTCTTCTTTTCCTTTCGGCTGTTCCCTTCAGGGGTCGCCACAGCGAATCATCTGCCTCCATCTCACCCTATCCTTTGCATCTTCTACTCTTACACCGACTGCCTTCATGTCCTCCTTCACCACATCCATAAATCTTCTCTTTGGTCTTCCTCTCGGCCTTCTGCCTGGTAGTTCCAACCTCAGCATCCTACTACCAATATACTCACTATCCCTCCTCCGTACATGTCCAAACCATCTCAATCTAGCCTCTCTGACTTTGTCTCCAAAACATCTAACATGTGCTGTCCCTCTGATGTGCTCATTTCTGATCCTATCCATCCTCGTTACTCCCAAAGAGAACCTCGACGTTTTCATCTCCGCTACCTCCAGCTCTGCCTCCTGTCTTTTCCTCAGGACCACTGTTTCTAAACCATACAACATCACTGGCCTCACCACCGTCTTGTACACTTTTCCTTTCATTCTTGCTGACACTCTCCTATCGCACATCACACCGGACACTTTTCTCCAACCATTCCAACCTGCCTGCACACGCTTCTTCACCTCTTTTCCACACTCTCCACTGCTCTGGATTGTTGAGCCGAAGTACTTAAAATCCTCCACCTTCTTTATCTCTGCTCCCTGTAACCTCACCGTTCCTTTTTGGTCCTTGTCATTCACACATGTAGTTGTTGTATTATTATTATTATTATTATTATTATTATTATTATTATTATGGGCAGCACAGTGGCATAATTTTAACGTTTTTAAAACGTTAGCGTTACCATGACTACAACTAGTGGATCCATAACCACCCGAAGCCAAAGGAGAAGAAAGTGTGTGTGTGTGTGTGTGTGTATGTGTGTGTGTATATATATATATATATATATATATATATATATATATATATATATATATATATATACACACATTTATATTTACATTTAAGAAGTCTGTGTTCTTCTGTTACAGCTTATTAAAATTATTGTATATTTTCAAGTAAAATTATTTAAATAACTTTTTAAAACGATTGTATTTCACTCTGAAAGTAGAAACGGTATTTCTTTTTGTATTTCACTCTTTTAAACACAACTTTTTTTCCCTTGAAAAATGTTTGAATGACATTTGGCCCAATGAGTGGGAACCATGATCCTGCTTTCAGCCAGTATTGGCTGAGATAGGCTCCATCCTCCAAACAACCCTGATAAGATTAAACAGTTTGGTGAATGAATGAATATTATTTGATTGATAGATCTTGTGTTGTTGTGTATAAATGTTATTTTTATTTTTAAGAGCGTTGTCAGTGGTGCAGAGTGTGCTTGTCGATTCTGATTTGCCCGCGTCGTTCGTCAAGCAACTTGAGCACTTCTTCCAGATGCTTCCACTTCCTCATGAGTTGAGGAAGTTCAAAAACAGGTGGGTAAATAAACAGTGTGTGTGCAGTACTTCCTGAAACGCTCCCCTTGTATTGATCAGTAGTTTATTATTGTTGTGATGATGATGATGATTCACTGTATTTCCTCAACATTTTAATTCAGAACTGTTAACAGGATTAATGTATGCCTCTCTGTTCATTGTAGCCTCAATGTACTTTCCTGGCAAGACCCTTTGCTCTCGGCAGTGCTGAGGGGTCAGAACATCAGCGGGGTGAGGTTTCGGAAAGGTCGTCAGCTGGAGACGCTCCACGAAGCGGCGCCAGTGGTCAGAACCCGGGTTCTTAAACTCCAGCAGGACAACAGGTGTGTTTATTAATATTACACTTTTACTTCAGCAGTAAAACACTTCACTTGTTTTCATCCCTCTGTCGGTCTCGTCCCTCACTTTTCCTTATGGACGACTCTCGGAGAGAACAGGGTTCACCCTGGACAGCTCACCAGGCCATTGCATTGCCAGCACGCACACTCGCACCTAGAGGTGATTTGGTACAGACAAATAGGCTACTTACTGTGCATGTTTTTGGACTGTGGGAGGAAACCAGAGTATCTGGAGGAAACGCACACAAGCACGGAGAGAACATGTAAACTGCACACAGAAGTCCACACTTCACCGAGCCCAGTATTCGAACCCAGGACCTTCTTGCTGTGAGGCGGACATGCTAACCACTGCACCAAAAAAACAACCCAAGACTTGGACAGTATCTTTGGTTATTTCTACATTTCTTTTCTCATTGCGTTATTATTATTATTGTTGTTGTTGATGTTTATTGTTATGATCTATTTTTTATTCCCTTGAGTTTGATTACTGTATAAATTTAAATGTGTTTAGTTTTGTACATGCTGTGATGTCCTTCATTAGTGTGACTCTTGTTGGTTTGACTATTCCCCCAGCTTTCGGGAACTGGCCCGCTATCTTAAAGTGGTGAAATGTGACAACAGCACCATGTGAGTCCTGTATTCGTGTTCTACGGTCACTGACCATTCTACCTATGCCTAAGTTGTTTGACTGCGTTCCTGTACTGTAACTGTAATGGATGTGCTTTTGTTTTTGTTTTGTTTTTCCTGTGATGGAGGCTGCAAATTATGAGGGACTGGATTCCATTTTATCTCTGCAAGGTATATCTGAGTCCAGAATGATTGTTTTACCAATAACAGTTCAAACCTAATACCTACCATCCTACACAAACTCATCCGTGTGTTTGTCGTGTGTGTATGTGTGCAGGTTGGCGATTATCATGATGCTATTAAATTTCTGTTCGGCCACAAGCGTGGTTCCTCGAACCCTGCCTCCAGGCTCAGTCCTGCCCAGTTTGTTGCTTATCTTAGAATATTCTTGTCTGGCCACATCCCGTTTGGCATGCCACACCCACCGCAAGTCGAGATCGGCCATTCTTCTCAGAACATCCACACAATACAGACAGATCCTTTACTGAGTAGCACGTGGACATCTGTTGAAGGTAAACACAATGTTCTCAACGAACAGCGTAAAAATGTATTATTTTTAAAAAGGGTGCTTAGCACATACTCTGAGCTGTGTGTGGTGTTGTGTTTTTAAGGGGAATACAAACTGCTGAACAGACAGGAGGTACTGAAGTTTGCACTCCGGGTCATGAACTGTAACAGAGCAGTGTTTGCTCATGTGAGTACGAACGTGTGCGTGACTGCTATGATCATAGAAATACAGGGATCCCTCACTTTCTGCGATTAATTGGGACCGAGATCTTCCCCGCGAGTACCTAATTCCGCAAAGTAGGATCAACCCCCCCTATTCGTGGTTTTGCAGTCGCGGCTCCGCATATTCACGAATTGCCGAGCAACTGTCATGTGATTCAAATTCAGCCAGTGGCTGTTCTCTCACCTGCTGATTGGTTGAGATGATGTAACGCCCCTTTTTCCTCATTCGCGGCCATTTTGTGCATGTGCTTTTTTAGTATGTGTGTGTTTTTAATTACAGTTAAGCTCCATCATGCCACCCAAACGCTGCGCACCTTCTCAGGCTTCTGAAGCGCCAGAAAAAGGTAATGCCGCTGCATGAAAAAGTAGAACTGCTTGATATGATTAAGGAAGGAAAACTTTTTGCTGCAGTAAGGCGCCATTATAAAGTTAATGAAAGTACAGTCCACTGCATAAAGAAAAATGAGAAGGCAATCAGAGCTAGTGTAGCATCGAGTTTTTGTGGAAGTGCTAAAAAGGTGGATGTTGTATGAAACAAGGTCATCATCAGAATGGAACCTGCCTTAGTATTCTAGATACTTCTAGTTCAGGGGTCAGAAACCTTTGCCATTCAAAGAGCCATTTGGACCCGTTTTCCACATTTTAAAGAAAACACTGGGAGTCGCGAATCCCTTTTTGACATTTAAAATGAAATAACACTGCATATGATGTTTCCCCCATTTTTCCTTCATGTAAATGAGATTTCCTTTTGGCTTTTTCCCTTCTTCAGAGGTTGCCGCAGCAAATGATTCGAAGGTTTGATTTGGCATAGGTTTTTACGTCCGATGCCCTTCCTGACACAACCCTTTTTTAGCAAAGGACAAAAACACGCTGACGGCTTTGTAGCCTACTCTTTACGAACGTCAGCAATGGTTCTTTTACATGAACCTCTCACCATAGACAGTGAGAGACATGGTCGGCTTTTGATAACCCGGTTAGCTGCACTGGGGGTTTAACAGTAATGTGTTGCATTGATTTTAAATGACTTCAGAGACAATTAAATTACAATTCTGCTTGCAACAAAAACATTTGGATTAAAAAAATCTCCAGCCTCCCCGTGACCCTAATTAGGATTAAGTGGTTCAGAAAATGAATGAATGTGTTAGAGTCCTTCTTGTATTTTTATAAAGAAAAAGAATATCTATCCCACAAAGCGAGGGACGCGCTGCAGCCAAGATGTGTTAACGGGTTGGGTAGCCACCATCATTCCCTTCGTGGGATCTTTTTCTTTATTCATTATATCAATGTTGTTTTGTCATAGTTTTAATTTACAAAAACGACAGCAACACAGAAATGTATATGAAGACTTACTAGTCCTTCTCAAAAAATTAGCATATTGTGATAAAGTTCATTATTTTCTGTAATGTACTGATAACAATAAAACTTTCATATATTTTAGATTAATTGCACACCAACTGAAATATTTCAGGTCTTTTATTGTTTTAATACTGATGATTTTGGCATACAGCTCATGAAAACCCAAAATTCCTATCTCAAATAATTAGCATATCATGTTCAGGTAGTCTAAATGAGCTATTAACCTAATCATCTGAATCAACCTCCCAGCCTGGTTCATTACTCAAAACCGCAATCATGGGTAAGACTGTCGACCTGACTGCTGTCCAGAAGGCCATCATTGACACCCTCAAGCAAGAGGGTAAGATACAGAAAGAAATCTCTGAGCGAATAGGCTGTTCCCAGAGTGCTGTATCAAGCCACCTCAGTGGGACGTCTGTGGAAAGGAAAAAGTGTGGCAGAAAACGTTGCACAACCAGAAGAGGTGACCGGACCCTGAGGAAGATTGTGGAGAAGGGCCGATTCCAGACCTTGGGGGACCTGTGGAAGCAGTGGACTGGGCTACAAGTGCCGAATTCCCCAGGTCAAGCCACTTTTGAACCAGAAACAGCGGCAGAAGCGCCTGACCTGGGCTACAGAGAAGCAGCACTGGACTGTTGCTCAGTGGTCCAAAGTACTTTTTTCAGAGGAAAGCAAATTTTGCATGTCATTCGGAAATCAAGGTGCCAGAGTCTGGAGGAAGACTGGGGAGAAGGAAATGCCAAAATGCCTGAAGTCCAGTGTCAAGTACCCACAGTATGTGATGGTCTGGGGTGCCATACCAGCTGCTGGTGTTGGTCCACTGTGTTTTATCAAGGGCAGGGTCAATGCAGCTATCAGGAGATTTTGGAGCACTTCATGCTTCCATCTGCTGAAAAGCTTTATGGAGGTTAAAATTTCATTTTTCAACACGACCTGGCACCTGCTCACCGTGCCAAAACCACTGCTAAATGGTTTACTGACCATGGTGTTACTGTGCTCAATTGGCCTGCCAACTCTCCTGACCTGAACCCCATAGAGAATCTGTGGGATATTGTGAAGAGAAAGTTGAGAGACACCAGCCCAACACTGTGGATGAGCTTAAGGCCGCTATCGAAGCATCCTGGGCCTCCATAACACCTCAGCAGTGCCACAGGCTGATTGCCTCCATGCCACGCCGCATTGAAGCAGTCATTTCTGCAAAAGGATTCCCAACCAAGTATTGAGTGCATAACTGAACATAATTATTTGAAGGTTGACTTTTTTGTATTAAAAACACATTTTTTTCATTGGTCGGATGAAATATGCTAATTTTTTGAGATAGGGATTTTTGGTTTTTCTTTACTTTTTTGCCAAAATTATCAATATTAAAACAATAAAAGGCTTGAACTACTTCAGTTGTATGTAATGAATCTAAAATAGATGAAAGTCTAATGTTTATCAGTACATTACAGAAAATAATGAACTTTATCACAATATGCTAATATTTTGAGAAGGACTAGTATTTTAAGGAGCCTGCTCAACATTCTTTTAAGTGATATTAATGCTCAATGCTGCACTGACTGACCCATTCTCAGAGTGGAGACTGAACCAGACCCAGTCTTTTATTTTGTCACTGGGAGGGGAGTTATTTAATTTGGGGACTGCAGCTGTGTCGAAACAAATCTCATCCACAGTCTCTACTTCAGCTGTGATTTCTGTTCCTGGATTACAATATCTTGCTCGCTGCTCTGCTGCTGGCTGATGCAGAGACACTGCTTGCCATGAGCAAAAGAATTTGGAAATCCACCAACACAGTTGATCAAAAACACGGAGACTCTCAATTGAGCTGATTAATATAACGATAGCCATGTCCACAAGAACACACACACACACACACAAAATCACCCCGCCCACATCAAATAAATATCCGCCCACACCCGTGACTGTTAATTTTCATGTCTGTAATTTTCAACCCTGAAAGAGCAATTTTGGAAGGGTACCTGAACGTTGCAGGACTCTGCCTTAGGCAGATTCTCCCATCATTCAGGTGAAAGCTGGTTGAACTCTACCCCTGTGAGTCCAGAGTGTTTCTGATGCGAGTAAATAAGCTGCATTTTCTTTTTGCAGTTGTTTTTGGTGATGCAGTGGTTTTTGTTGATGTTTGTGGTGTACCCGTCGGACACCGTAAAGTACAACTTTATTTTGAAAAGCCATGGAGCCGCACCAGAGAGGTGAAATAGCTGCGGGTTGCCAACCCCTGATATAATGCAATGCAAAGTGAATATAATGCAATACCTCCCTCTAGTGGGCATTTTTTGACTACAAAAACTACAGTGCTGTATGTTTAATGGAAAAGATTATACTCCGTCAGTGTTCTTTTTATTTATATATATATAAAAATAAAAAGAACACTGACGGAGTATAATCTTATATATATATATATATATATATATATGTGTGTGTGTGTGGGTGTTGTATAATGTTTATATTTTATCAATAAATATCACTGTAAAAAAATAAGTTTTTTTTTTTTTTCTTAATCAGTACTACATTTTACTACATTTAATACTGTATTCATGAGTAAGACTGTCTATAGAATGTGGTTAAGAAACATATTTTAGCGCATGTAATAGATACAAGTTATTTTACTTCCGGTTGATCATTCGCACATGTAATATGATACATGGGGTTTTACTTCCGGGTACAGAACTCGCGGATTATCTTCATTCGCGGGAGGGGCCGGAACCAAACCCCGCGAATAACGAGGGCCTACTGTATGTGTATATACAGACGCTCCCCAACTTACGTTTTTAATTGGTTTCGGACGGCTGAACGTAAGTTGTTACAGTGACGTGTGACGTATGACGCTTATACTGTACTATACATCCATAAATATCATTACCGTATCTTATAAAATACCCCTAAATCAATTATTATAAACATAACATTGTAAAATAATATCAAATGATATCAACATTAATTTCAAATAAGTCACTTATTTATACAGAGTTACTTTACATGAAGCTTAAAACAGCCAATCAACGCTGACAATATGTGAGGCGCTCAAAACCGAAAGTAGTGTACTTGCTGAAGGTTATACAGACTTCCAGTCATTCAAGTGCACAAGGATGCCGTTGAACTCATTTAGAACACAGCCTGCACTGAGTATGAGACTTGCACCCATGCTAGTAGGCTTATGCTTCTGACCAACCATATTTGCTTAGGGTTACAAAAGTCCGCAAAACAGTGTAAACACAAAGATCACAGAGACGACATCTTAACACAAGGGTAACACGTTATATAACTGAGATTAATGAGTGTGTATGTAATATATATATATATATATATATATATATATATATATAAACTGAACTGGGAAGAAGGAGGGGCACGTTCAGTCTGTCGTTTGTAAATAATGGATGCAGCATCATTATGTCAGCGTACTACGTAGGTACGTCTATACTCAAAATTTGACTTTTTTTTTTTTTAAAAAACAGTCTGTAATGTAAAAAAAAATACATATTCAATGCTATAAATGCTTATAATAACAATTAAACAGTCAAAAATAATGAATCTTCTTCTTCTTTTCCTTTCGGCTTTTCCCTTCAGGGGTTGCCACAGCGAATCATCTGCCTCCATCTCACCCTATCCTTTGCATCTACTTCTCTTACACCAACGACCTTCATGTCCTCCTTCACCACATCTATGAATCGTCTCTTTAGTCTTCCTCTAGGCCTTCTGCCTGGTAGTTCCAGCCTCAGCATCCTATTACCAATATACTCACTATCCCTGCTCTGTACATGTCCAAACCATCTCAATCTAGCCTCTCTGACTTTGTCTCCAAAACATCTTACATGTGCTGTCCCTCTGATGTGCTCATTCCTAATCCTATCCATCCTCGTTACTCCCAAAGAGAACCTCAACATTTTCATCTCTGCTACCTCCAGCTCTGCCTCCTGTCTTTTCCCCAGGGCCACTGTTTCTAAACCATACAACATCGTTGGCCTCAACACCGTCTTGTACACTTTTCCTTTCATTCTTGCCGATACCCTCCTATCACACATCACACCGGACACTTTTCTCCAACCATTCCAATCTGCCTGCACACTTTTCTTGACCTCTTTTCCACACTCTCCATTGCTCTGGATTGTTGAGCCTAAGTACTTAAAATCCTCCACCTTTCTTATCTCTGCTCCCTGTAATCTCACCGTTCCTCTTGGGTCCTTGTCATTCATGCACATGTATTCTGTCTTACTGAGGCTAATCTTCATTCCCCTCCTTTCCAGGGCATACCTCCACCTCTCTAGATTTTCCTGCACTTGTTCTCTGCTCTCACTACAGATCACAATGTCATCTGCAAACATCATAGTCCATGGGGAATCTTGTCTAACCTCGTCTGTCAGCCTGTCCATCACCATAGCAAACAAGAAGGGGCTGAGAGCTGACCCTTGATGCAGTCCCACCTCCACCTTGAACTCTTCTGTCACACCGACAGCACACCTCACCACTGTCTTACATCTCTCATACATGTTCTGCACCATCTCGAACATACTTCTCTGCCACTCCAGACTTCCTCATGCAATACCACAGTTCTTCTGTCGGCACCCTGTCATATGCTTTCTCCAGATCCACAAAGGCACAATGCAGCTCCCTCTGACCTTCTCCGTACTTCTCCATTAACATCCTCAAGGCAAACACTGCGTCTGTGGTGCTCTTTCTTGGCATGAAACCAAACTGTTGTTCACAAATGCTGACCTCTGCTCTGACCTCTGCCCTCTGCTTCAAGTATTCTTTCCCATAACTTCATCGTATAGCTCATCAACTTTATCCCTCTGTAGTTGCCGCAACTCTGCACGTCTCCCTTGTTCTTAAAAATGGGCACCAGCACACTTCTCCTCCATTCCTCTGGCATCCTCTCACTCTCTAAGACCTTGTTAAATGTTCTTGTCAGAAAATCTACTGCTTCCTCTCCTAGACACTTCCATACCTCCACCGGTATGTCATCAGGGCCAACTGCCTTTCCATTCTTCATCCACTTCAATGCCCTCCTCACTTCACCCTTACTAATCTTTGCTACTTCCTGGTCCTCAACAGTCACCTCTTCTACTCTTTTTCTCTCTCTCATTTTCCTCATTCATCAGCTCTTCAAAGTCCTCTTTCCATCTTCCCAGCACACTTCTGTCATCAGTCAATACATTTCCCTCTCTGTCCTTTATCAATCTAACTTGCTGCACGTCCTTCCCATCTCTATTTCTCTGTTGTGCCAACCTGTATAAATCATTTTCTCCCTCTTTACTTTCCTACCGAGCATACAAGTCATCAAACGCGCTCTGTTTAGCCTTTGACACTGCTACCTTTGCCTTACGCTGTGTCTCCCTGTACTCCTGTTTACTCTCTTTGGTTTTCTCAATGTCCCACTTCTTCTTAGCTAACCTCTTCCTTTGTACACACTCCTGCACTTCCTCATTCCACCACCAAGTCTCCTTATCTACTTTCCTTCCAGATGACACACCAAGTATTCTCCTACCGTGTTTCCCTGAAAATAAGACCTAACCATAAAATAAGACCTAGCGTGATTTTACAAGATGATTTTAATATAGGCCCTCCCCTTAAAATAAGCCCTAGTTGAGAGCGGCAGCAATTCATTGGCCTGCTACTCACTCAATCTAGGGCTCTAGGTGAAAGCGCTGACTCCTCTATTAGGCAGCTTTACCTAGGGTACGCTCTCAAAGCATCAATCCTTGCGTGTCGATGACGGCAGCGACTGCTTTAAGACGAGGACAAACACTTGCGTCCATAAAAATTGCTAAAATCGCTCGATATTAAAATATTTAAAAAAATAAAGAAATATAACGAAATAAGAATATATAAAGACAAAGATATATTATAAGACATGTAATAGAAAAAAATGTAAAATACATCATCACCTAAAAATAAGCCCTAGTATCATATTTTGGTAGGAAAATTAATATAAGCCCTGTCTTATTTTCGGGGAAACACGGTACCTGTCTCCCTGATCACATTAGCTGTACTTGTCCAGTCATCTGGAAGCACTTCGTGACCACCCAAAGCCTGTTTCAACTCCTCCTTGAAGACAACCCGACGCTCTTCCTTTTTCAACTTCCACTACTTTGTCTTCTGCTCTGCCTTTTCCTTCTTCACCTTCCTCACCATCAGCATCATCCTGCACACCACCATCCTATGCTGTTTGGCAACACTTTCACCCGCTACTACTTTGCAGTCACTGACTGCCTTCAAATTACATCGCCTGCACAAGATGTAGTCTAGCTGTGTGCTCCTACCTCCACTTTTATAAGTCACCCTATGCTCCTCTCTCTTCTGGAAGAAAGTATTCACCACAGCCATTTCCATCCTTTTTGCAAAATCTACCAACATCTGTCCTGCGTTCCTGTCCTGGTACCCATCACTTCCTAGTCCCCTCTGTTTCCTGCACCAACATGTCCATTGACGTCTGCCTCAATGACCACTCTTTCACCTCTGGGGTACTCTGCATCACTTCATCTAACTCCCTCCAGAATCTCCTCTTCTTGCTCACATCCTGTCTGTGGGGCATAAGCACTAACAACATTGACCATCACACCTTCAATTTCTAACTTGAGACTCATCACTCTGTCTTGACACTCTTTTCACTTCTAGAACATTCCTGACAAACTCCTCCTTCAAGATGACTCCGACTCCATTTCTCTTCCCATCCACGCCATGATAAAACAGCTTAAACCCTGCTCCTATGCTTCTAGCCTTGCTACCTTTCCACCTGGTCTCCTGAACACACAGTATGTCCACTTTCCTCCTTTGCATCATGTCAGCCAGTTCTCTACCTTTTCCTGCCATAGTTCCAATATTCAAAGTCCCTACTTTCAGTCCTAGACTCATGCCTTTCCTCTTCTCTCTCTGGCAACGGACACGCCTCCTTCTTCGATGTCCTCGACCAACAGTAGTTCAATTTCCATCAGCACCCTGTTGGTTGACGGCACTGATGGCGGTCGTTGTTAACCCGGGCCTTGACCGATCCGGTATGTCATTCTTTCTTGTGATTCGCATAGTTTATTTGACATTTGTTTTACGCCGGATGCCCTTCCTGACGCAACCCTCTGCATTTATCCGGGCTTGGGACCGGCGTGAGGGAGAGACACTGGTTTGTGCCCCCCCCCTCACGGCTGCATTAGTCAAAAATAATGAATAAGATGTAAATAAAATATAAATACACACACACATACTGACGGGCGCGCACACTCACAGATGCGCACCTCACAACAACGTAACTAGTTTTGATGGTTTTGGGTTTTTTTGTTTTTCGAACAATCGGCCTTGTTTTGTCATTTTCCTGAACGTTTTCCCCAATTCTTCCTTAATTTCCCTATTTTTAAATTCGATTAATATTTAAAAAAAAAAAAATGCGATGCACTGAAGCCACATGAATTGAAGCACGAAGTAGTGAGGGATCCCTGTACTTCAAAACAATTGTGAGCTTGTTGGTGCGTGTCATTTCTTTTGGTTTTCTACAGCGTGAAATCTGAAATGTTAGTGATACATTGGCCGTACCTGGTCACATGGTGCTGACTAGTCCTAGCTTCGTACTGTCCATTACGTATACCAGTTTAGCGGTTTTGATATCAGTCGTGGTTTTGCTGTAATGCCAGTGGTAATGGTGACATCTTGTGACATAATCAATTTGAGAATAAAAACTGAGAATAGTCTCTTGTTTTTTTTCCATCCGATCAGTTATGGTGTTGATGGTGCTGTTCAGTGTCTGTAACGAGTCGGAATTTCCGACTTTTGTCGGATTTCAGCAAAATTGTCGGATAAAGTCGGATTTTTATGTTATTTTATGCCGTTTAACGATTTTCCGTCGAATTAAAAAAAAAATAATAATAATATCACCCGTAACCATGTTCGTTTGACATGTTTTGTATGTAAGTAACCATGCTTACTCCCCCGGGCCCATGTGCTCGCATGCACTCATACACGGTTTTCAGTGGGAGGCTTGGTAACTGTTGGAACGGCTCTCTGAACTCTTGCTATGTTCTCTCGTAAGACGTTGATTTACGTTATTTAGTGCCATATTGAAAAAAAAGAAGCAATAGCTAAAAGAAGTTATAAAGGAACTAGTGGCATGTCAGAAACCAAAGGAAACCAAAAAGCAGCCTTTGGCTGATGGTGAAACTAGGGATGCTCAAAAGCAAAAGTCTTCAGAAAAATGAATATTCTCATAGTTACTGGAATAGTTGCCAAAACAGATTCGCCAATTATATTTTCTTGTTAGAATTTGAGATTATCTTGTTACTTATTACATTTTTTTATGAAATTATTGCTACTCCTATTGCATGCATTTTCTTGTTTCAGAAGTTTTCACTGGCACATACTTGTTAAAAAACATTTGGAGGACACACTGACGCCAAGAATTGTGAAAATAATGCTAGCTGTTAAGTGATGTGTCCAGTAATTTTGTAAAAATGTTTAACATTCAGATAGTTTTGTTTTTTGTGCCAAACAAGTTGGTTATTATGACATTGATGCAACATGGTATGTATTGTAAACTGAATCTCCACTTGAAATACTCAAAACTGGAATAACTGTAAATTTTTTTTTTTTTTGCATTTGGCAGAAACAATGCATAGTTTGATATATAACACGTAAAGTAAAATACTTACCAAAAATATGGAATATTCCTTACATTTATACAGTGTATATTGAATGAAATGTCTTGACTTAATTTCAATTTTCTGGTAGATGAAGCTCGTGTTAAATTCAGATTCTCTTGTTATTTGAGGCTGCATCTCAAAGCTCCCATTTTGAAAGCTCCCACCTCTCCAAACCCCCCCTTTGAGGGATACCCCCTCCCCGCGCTCCGTATGCCTTGGGCCTGTCGGCCAAACACCTCCGGCCTCCGCCTTTTTTTTTCTAACACCTGGGTGTTGCTATAGTGTTTCTGCCAGGTGATTGAGTCGACTTCATGTTGATGACAATGTTGACTTGATGTTGATGCCAGGTGATGGTGGTGTTGAAATGTCACTGACAGATGACAGTGCTGACATAGCGTTAATACCAGGTGATGGCATCAATATCATAATGATGACGTGTTAACGTGAACGTGTTGAATGATGGTGTTGATACAGCAATTTTCTTTAAAACATGTGTAAATATTGATGTGGTATTAGATCATTGAGAGATGTCTATGATTTTGGGGTTTTCTCTCTTACAGGCTGACAGTTGGATGAAATTGTTAAACTTCGCCATTCAGTCATTTTCTTCACCGTCGTCTCCTGCTCTGTGTTCACCAGAACCTGACTACAACTTCCTCATAGTGAGAGAGTCACACCACACAGATGATGACAGTCTGGATGTTCTCCGAACTTTAAAACTGATTGTGGACTTGTTGTTGGTGATGTTGCAGAGGACCAGGGACGTTGCAGTGGGAATTCTTAGTGAGCTCAATCGTACTTCCCAGATCCAGATTCCAAAAGACTTCCGAGGCGTAAGTATCGGCATCTGAGCTGTTAACTACATGAACACATTTGCCAGGCTGCGTCCCTTCTGTAAGAGAATAACACTGAAATAAAAATAATCTTTCTGAGACAATTAAATGTGTTCTATTGCATCCAGCCAGTTGGGGCGCTTGACCTGTGGGGGCTTCCCTTTTTACACGTGTTGTGCTGCCCATGTGTTGTACACTCGATGGTTTTCTGTGTGAAGATATTTTTGGTGTTGATCTGTAAATATTCTTCTCCTCCTCCAGCAATACTCAGACGAGGCGTTGTTGCTTTTAGCCACTCAGGCTTTCGCGTGGCGTCTTCTTGACTCCCGCCTCAAACCCACCCTCTCCGTCATCCTGGCCTTCAAAGTAACTCCCTGTTTACTGCTTCTGTTATCTCTCTCTCTCTCTCTCTCTCTCTTTCCCTTTCCTCAGGTCAGTGTCCTTCTCGATCCAGGTCTTTTTCTTTGTGCCTGTTTCATGTCCTTGTATATATTTGTGTTTGTGTCCCTCTCTCTCTCTCTGTGTGTGTCCCTCTCTCTCTGTGTCCTTCTGTGTGTGTGTGTCTCCCTTTCTCCCTCTTTCTGTGTCCCCCCCTCTCTCTCTCTCTCTCTGTCCTCTCTTTCTCTCTCTGTGTGTCCTTCTCTCTGTCTCTCTCTGTGTGTCCTTGTCTCTCTCTCTCTCTCTGTCCTTCTCTCTCTCACTCTGTGTCCTTCTCTCACTCTGTGTCTTCCTCTCTCTCTCTCTCGGCGTCCTTCTCTCTCTCTCTCCGTGTCCTCCTCTCTCTCTCTCTCTGTCCGCTCTCTGTGTCCCTCTCTCTCTCTGTGTCCTTCTCTCTCTCTCTCTGTGTCCTCCTCTCTCGCTCTCTGTCCTCTCCCTGTCTCTCTGTGTCCCTCTCTCACTCTTTGTGTGTGCTCTCTCTCTGTGTCCTTCTCTCTCTCTCTGTGTCCTCCTCTCTCTTGCTCTCTGTCCTCTCTCTGTGTCCCTCTCTCACTCTGTGTGTGTCCTTCTCTCTCTGTCCCTCTCTCACTCTCTGTGTGTGTCCTTCTCTCTCTGTCCCTCTCTCACTCTCTGTGTGTGTTCTTCTCTCTCTCACTCTGTGTGTCTTTCTCTCTCTCTCTGTGTCCCTCTCTCACTCTCTGTGTGTGTCCTTCTCTCTCTCTGTCCCTGTCTCTCTGTGTGTCTCCTCTCTCTCTGTGTCCTCCTCTCTCACTCTCTGTCCTCTCTCTCTGTGTCCTCCTCTCTCTCGCTCTCTGTCCTCTCTCTGTGTCTCTCTCTCTCTCTCTCTCTGTGTCCTCTCCTCTGTTTCCCTCTCTCACTCTGTGTGTGTCCTTCTCTCTCTGTCCCTCTCTCACTCTGTGTGTGTGTCCTTCTCTCTGTCACTCTGTGTGTCTTTCTCTCTCGGCGTCCTTCTCTCTCTCTCTCTGTGTCCCTGTCTCTCTGTGTCCCTCTCTCACTCTCTGTGTGTGTCCCTCTCTCTCTCTGTCCCTGTCTCTCTGTGTGTGTCCCTCTCTCTCTCTCTGTCCCTGTCTCTTTGTGTGCCTCTCTCTCTCTCTGTCCCTCTCTCTATATCTCTACCTCTCTCTCTGTCCCTCTTTTTCTGTCTATCTCTTTCTCTGGGTCTGTCACTCTGTGTCTCTCTTTTTCTTTGGGTCTCTTGCTCGATGTATTTCTTTTTCTCTGTGTGTATATCTCTATGTTTCTGTGTGTGTGTCTCTCTCTCTGTCTTTGTGTTTTTGTGTCTTCCTCTCTCTGTGGATCTCTGTGTCTGTCTTTTTTTCTCTCTTTGTCTTTCACTCTCTGTGTGTTTCTCCCTGTCTGTCAATCACTTTCTCTGGCTCTCTCTGTGTCCTTCTCTCTCTATGTGTCCCTCTCACACTCTGTGTGTGTGTGTGTGTGTGTGTGTGTGTGTGTGTGTGTGTCCTTCTCTCTCTTTCTCTCTGTGTGTCCCTCTCTCACTCTGTGTGTGTGTGTGGGTCCCTCTCGCTGTGTGTGTGCCCTTCTCTCTCTCTCTGTCCCTCTCTCTCTCACTCTGTGTGTGTCCCTCTCTCTCTCTCTCTGTCCCTCTTTTTTGTCTGTATCGCTTTCTCTGGGTCTGTCACTCTGTGTCTCTCTCTTTCTTTGGGTCTCTCTTGTTCTATGGATTTCTTTTTCTGTGTGTGTGTGTGTGTGTGTGTCTCTCTCTCTCTGTGGATCTCTGTGTCTGTCTCTTTTTCTCTCTTTGTCTTTCACTCTCTGTGTGTCCCTCTGTCTCTGTGTTTCTCCCTGTCTGTCAGTCACTTTCTCTGTCTCTCTCTCTCGAACTCTGTATGTGTCTCTCTGTCTCCGTGCTTCTTTACCGGTATGTGTGTGTCTGTCTCATTCCGTATACATGTGTCTCTCGTGCTGTCACAATCTTTCCATTAATGTTGTTCTTTGTGTATGCATGCATTTCACATTTTTATCAGTGTATTCTCAGACCATTTCTCACGTGTGTGTGTGTGTGTGTGTGTAGTCGAACCCCTGGGTGATGCGCTGGCTGTTCAGCAGTCTCCTAGAGAAGCCACACGTAGTTCATGATTTGTTCGGTGTGATTGTGGAGGAACTGCTGACTGAACGAAGCAAATCAGCCTTTCAGTATGCTTGCCCTAACCACACACACACATAGACATACTTACATACATACATACATACATCAGGGATGAGAGTTTTCCACTTTTTGGCGGAATTCCGTGTTTTTTTCAGTCAAAATGGACCCTTCTTTTATATTTCAAATCCATTGAGAATTTTTGGGGGGTTGGGTACGGTCTGTTAGTATTTCTGGGCAGCCGGACTGACTCACCGCCAGCTGACCCAAGACTCGTGTAATGTTTATAATTCACGGATTTGTAAGCCTCCATTTTGAATATCGTACTTTCTCGTAAGACAAACTAATGGCAAACTAACGTATTTGGTGTATTAGCAGCGTCTCATGTGTTGTGATTGGCCCCTGTATTGGCATTTGTTGAATGACAACCAATCCGTCCGTATTCACCTTCTTAAACCACCTTTCCGCGGTACATGATTGGTTCTTTTGCACGTGTGTAAATATAGAGAGAGAGTTACTGCAGGAATACTCGTGTATGTAGTTTTGTATCAAAATGCCGAATGTTATCGAGACTCGTGTCGAAGGTAAAGTGCGTGACAGAGATGCAGATCTGAAGAACGAGTTCTCAAAGCTGTAAGCAAGAATCATTATTAAAAAGCTCGATGTTGCTGGCAAAGCTCTCTGTACAGTATGTGATGTTATTATTTATGGATCGAGAGGATGGAATGCTTTACACAGTAACGCAACCTCGGTGAAGCACCGAAATCTAATGAAAGCTTCAGGAATGTATGAACTTGACAGTTCTACTTCTGTGTAAGTGTCAATTTTGTAGCAAACAGGCGATGGCATTTCAACAAAATTTGGAAAATGTTGATGATAAAATTAATGGTTTTAGGGTAAAAAAAAAAAATCTCTAAAATCCATGAGCTTTTGGGGGCTTTGCCCCCTGGGCCCGACTGGGGTCTTTGGCACCCAGACCCCAGGCTAATTTTTCAGATTTTTTCATCTCAACCCACTCTCATCCCTGATACATACATACACACACACATGCATACATACACACATACACACATACATACATACATACATACATACATACATACACGCACACATACATACATATACACACGCACGTGCATACATACATACACACATACACACACATATACGCATGCATGTGCACACATACACGTACGCACGCACACACTCAGTCACACAACACATATAGATACACACACAGTCTCTGTGCTCGAGGGACATTTAATCCAAAAGAGAAAGCTGGTGATGATTTTGGAACTGGAATGCGTGTTCATCAGAGGAGGAATATAAACCATGTGATTCTGTGTGTGTGTGTGTGTGTGTGTGTGTGTGTGTGTGTGCGTGTGCGTGCGCGCATGTGTGCACGCGCGCGCGCACACATGTTTCTCCGGGAATGTTCTCCAGAGTACAGGATACGGATGAGCAGGTCTTCATTGCCACGTTCCTCAGTCTGTTCTTCATGGAGCCCAGAATCTTTCTCCATCCTAGCACTTATCCCATCAGCTACCTGCTGGCTCATTGGAACGAGTGGGTGCTTGTTGTATTTAGAACTTATTCTCTGTGTCATTGTATGGAAACATAACACGAGTCTTCTCGCTCGCTGAGGTCTAAGGTTTATAATCGGATATCTGATTATAGCCATGTCTGTGTTTTGCATGTCTGAACACACCACCCTTCTCTCTCCCTCCCTCTCTCTGTTTCTCGCTCTCTGTCTCCACTCCTACCCCTTTCTGCAGGTTTGAAAATCCGTGGCAGTTCCATCTCAGACGAATGCTTGAAGTGAATGTAAGAACTCATTGAATGTTCCACTCATTTATCAAGTGTATTCTTGCTGAGCATATTTGGAGTTTGTACATACACAGCAATTAATGGTAGATGTGAGGAAGGTGAAATTCTAACAGCAGTGGAGGCAGTAGAGCAACACTGTGTACAAAGAAAGAGAGTAAAACATAAGAGTCTTTATAAAGCAGTTTATGTAATTTCCCTCTTAATGATGTCATTGTACTTCTGCTCGAAATTCCTGACACTTACTACCATAGCACTACTGTGCTATGATTTATTTTTTATTTTTTTCAATTGTCAATAAGTCATAGCACAACATAACTTATCAGTTCAAAAGCCAGCTGTGCGGCATTGTATATCAAGCAGCGATTTTGCCACAATGCCGCTACGATGCTTGTACAGTTCTGATGCCAATGAGGTTCCATGAACACAGTTGTATCATGTGACAGTTGGTTATGGTGAGAGACTTCTCTGCCAACGTCACCTTAGCATTTTCCTCAGGGTTACAAAATATAAACCCTCAAATCGTTTTAATTTGCATTTTAAATTGTCTTTCCGCAAAAATACCAAAAGCTTGAAAGTTGCCTCCGTCTGCTGCTGCACTCCGAGTCTGTCTGAGTACATCATGATACCAAAAAGAAAACTACAATATCTGTAGTTCATCAGGTTTTTTTGTATATTTTTCTTAACGGTATGATCGGAACAGGATGGTTCGATGTTTGTGCTCATACAAGGTTAAGGTGACTGATTTCTTTTAATATCCCTGTGTGGGAATTAGTCCTTCAGATGTACGTGAAGTCACATGTAAACAATGTCGCTTGTGTTGATACGTGACATGAGAACTTCCATTTTATATATAATCCAGGAGTAAGCTGTGTGAATGTGTTTAGTTTAAATGGATTACTTCCGCAGCATTACCTGAGTGAATATGTTAAATTTGCTGTATAATACTGAGGTATAGCAGAGTATACAGTGTGATAAATCATGACAAAAATGTATGATTTGAGCTGTGGAAATAAAAAGCTGTGGTCATTTATATTTGCTATGCATTGTTTAAACAGCAGAGGGCGTCGTCATAATGTACAACAGGGGTCACCAACCTTTTTGAAACTGAGAGCTACTTCTTGGGTACCAATTAATGCGAAGGGATACCAGGTCGATATACACTTCTGAAATTACAAATTTGCTCAGTTTACCTTTAATTATATGTTATTATTAATAATTAATGAGATTCATCTATGTGAAGATATTGCTTGGATTTAAAAATATATAGAAAAAAATAAGATGCAGCTCAATGAAGAGTGGCGCTATGGAGCCATGGGCCTGTCCTAAAAATAGCAGTGAACAGGTCCGCGGGCAACTTATATTGTCCTTGCGGGCTACCTGGTGCCCGCGGGCACCACGTTGGTGATCCCTGATGTACAATAAGGCCAGGCTTAAAAAAATTATTTGTTGCCGGTGACATGATAAAAAAAATATTCACCTGGGAGGGAGGAAAAAATTTTTTTGCCTGTGCAGGCTACACTGGATTCACGGGGAAATTCTTTTTCACACATCATGCTGTACAGTGGTACCTTGACTTATAAAATTAATCTGTTCTGAGGGCGAGCTCGTAAGTGGAAACGTTCATTAGATGAAACAAGAATTCCCATCGGAAATAATAGTAAACCAATTAATCCGTTCCAACCCCCTTCCAAATTCGTATAACCTGACACAAACATGTATTTTTGACATAGTATAGTTAAGATAAACATGTAACAATAAATATTTTACAATAATAACACATGTACAGTATCAATGATAATACTGTAATTAAGAAAGAATAATGAAGCAAGAAAAAACAATAAGTCAATTAACAATACAGTAAGTGCGTCTGAACTTGATAGCACTTAACATTAACTTACACTACTAATTTTTTTAACTTATTTATTTATTTTGGATTTTTTTTAACTGTTTTATTTCATGTCACTAATTTTGATCACTTGTCTTCTGCTGCTTGGCCACTTCAACATGATCTACAATTGGAGAAGCCTCTCCATCTCATCATTGAGTCCTGATCTTTCCTCTGATAAAATACTAACTCCCTTTGCTGGTTTAACACTTTTCAACATGGCCTTCTGTTTGAGACTTGTACAGATGCTCGATGCATTCGTCCCGTAGTCCTTACACAGATTGGCCATGCGTACACACAATCCGAACCACAGAAAAGAAAAACTTTTGTGCCCATGCAAGCTACCCGGCTATACTGGCGTGGAAAGGAGTGCAGAGTAATACACGTGGAAGTATACGAGGCTAATTAGCGCGTTTGACCCTGTGAAACATGCTTTTTTAACATACTGGTGGGCCAGCTTTGGAAGTGTAATTGCGCATCCTCTACACTAATTGGCAGTGGCGCTCTCACTGTGTTTTCTATGGTGTAGGGAAAAAGCACCGAGCAAACAATATGAAGTGCAGTTAATACAATTTATAGTCATGTGCGGGGAACTGGGGGCACGTGAAATGTTTTTTTTTTTTTTTTTTTTTTTTTTTTCCCCTCCTAGAGGGGGCATCACATAAAATTCATTGAGAAGCACTGCATAAGGTGTTCGCGAAGCTCGGAGGAATAAACGCGGAAGAATACGAGGCTAATCAACCCAGAAGAGCCCTTTCCCTGGCAGAGCTCGTAAGTCGAAAATTTGCTCATTGGTTGGGGCAGATTTTTGGTGGGATCAAAACTCGTCTCGTGGAAAGTTCATTATTAGGGACACTCTTAAGTCGAGGTACTGCTGTGTATGTATGTGATGATGTAAAGACAGTAGAATTAAATAAATATCTTATATTTGAAATCAACATACTGAATATCAAAGTTAATTCTTTTAACATTGTAATCAACAGAGTATCAAGGTTTCTTCAACATATCAACTTTTAATACCGGGATCCCTCACTTTCCGTGGTTAATTGGGACCGAGATCCCCCGCGACCATTTGAAATCTGCGAAGTAGGATCACCCCGCACACCCCCCGACTGATGTATACATATGTGTATATAATACCAATAAATACATATTCAATGCTATAAATGCTTAAAATAACAATTAAACATTGAAACAAAATAACAAAAGATGTAAATAAAATATAAATACAGATGCTCCCCAATTTACCAACATTCGTTTTGCAAACATCTGGTGATACGAACAGGTCTGTCCGAGGTCGAAAGTGGAAGTGAAATGACATTAAAGAACCAGTAGAAATGGAAATGGAATAAAATCGACAGAAAGATACAGACGCTCCCCGACTTACGTTCGTCCGTTTTACGTTTATTCGATTTTACGTTTTTTTTTTTTTTTTTTTTTTTTTTTTTTCCTTTAAAAAAAAAAAGTCAAATTTTGAGTTTAGACGGACCTTCTAAAAAAAATTAGCATATTGTGATAAAGTTCATTATTTTCTGTAATATACTGATAAAAATTAATCTTTTATATATTTTAGATTCATTGCACACCAACTAAAATATTTCAGGTCTTTTATTGTTTTAATTCTGATGATTTTGGCATAACAAGCTCATGAAAACCCAAAATTCCTACCTAAAATAATTAGCATATCATGAAAAGGTAGTCTAAACGAGCTATTAACCTAATCATCTGAATCAACCAATTAACTCTAAACACCTGCAAAAGAATCCTGAGGCTTTTAAAAACTCCCAGCCTGGTTCATTACTCAAAACCGCAATCATGGGTAAGACTGCCGACCTCACTGCTGTCCAGAAGGCCATCATTGACACCCTCAAGCAAGAGGGTAAGACACAGAAAGAAATCTCTGAGCGAATAGGCTGTTCCCAGAGTGCTGTATCAAGCCACCTCAGTGGGACGTCTGTGGGAAGGAAAAAGTGTGGCAGAAAACGCTGCACAACCAGAAGAAGTGACCGGACCCTGAGGAAGATTGTGGAGAAGGGCCAATTCCAGACCTTGCGGGACCTGTGGAAGCAGTGGACCGGGCCACAGGTGCCATATTCCCCAGGTCAAGCCACTTTTGAACCAGAAACAGCGGCAGAAGTGCCTGACTTGGGCTACAGAGAAGCAGCACTGGACTGTTGCTCAGTGGTCCAAAGTACTTTTTTCGGATGAAAGCAAATTTTGCATGTCATTCGGAAATCAAGGTGCCAGAGTCTGGAGGAAGACTGGGGAGAAGGAAATGCCAAAATGCCTGAAGTCCAGTGTCAAGTACCCACAGTCAGTGATGGTCTGGGGTGCCATGTCAGCTGCTGGTGTTGGTCCACTGAGTTTTATCAAGGGCAGGGTCAATGCAGCTAGCTATCAGGAGATTTTGGAGCACTTCATGTTTCCATCTTCTGAAAAGCTTTATGGAGATGAAGATTTTAATTTTTCAGCACGACCTGGCACCTGCTCACAGTGCCAAAACCACTGCTAAATGGTTTACTGACCATGGTATTACTGTGCTCAATTGGCCTGCCGACTCTCCTGACCTGAAGCCCATAGAGAATCTGTGGGATATTGTGAAGAGAAAGATGAGAGACACCAGACCCAACACTGTGGATGAGCTTAAGGCCGCTATCGAAGCATCCTGGGCCTCCATAACACCTCAGCAGTGCCACAGGCTGATTGTCTCCATGCCACGCCGCATTGAAGCAGTCATTTCTGCAAAAGGATTCCCGACCAAGTATTGAGTGCATAACTGAACATAATTATTTGAAGGTTAACTTTTTTCTTGTATTAAAAACACTTTTTTTATTGGTCGGATGAAATATGCTAATTTTTTGAGATAGGGATTTTTGGTTTTTCTTTACATTTTTGCCAAAATTATCAATATTAAAACAATAAAAGGCTTGAACTACTTCAGTTGGTGTATATTGAATCTAAAATATATGAAAGTCTAATGTTTATCAGTACATTACAGAAAATAATGAACTATATCACAATATGCTAATTTTTTGAGGACTAGTGTGTGTGTGTGTGTGTGTGTTTGTTTGTGTATATATATATATATTATATAGTTTTATATATATATATATATATATATATGTAGTTTTATATATACAGTCGGCCCCCAATTTACTAAATTAATCCATTCCAGAACCCTCTTCGTATCGCGGGGATTTCGTAAGTAGGGGTCACATCTTACATGTTAAAAGCCTAATTCGTTCCAAGTCTCCAGTCCTTGGACTGGATAAACCCCATAAACCTTTTAAAAATTATAAAAGTACACCAATTTTGTATGAAATGTGTTCAAAGGAAAAGAACATTATTTATTAAACCATTTTATTCACATATTTATTAATTAAACCATTATTAAACATTTTTATTAACACACACACACCCCTCTCTCTCGCTCTATCTCCTTCTCTCTCTCGCGCATTGTGGGCCACGCCCACAAGACATGGAATTCAAACCACATTCCCTGCTTGACAAACTCAACTTTAATTTGATTCCTTGAGGGATCGGGATGCCAGATAAGCTCAAATCCTCCCACATTGATTAAACATCTCCTGAATTAAACAACTTAAAATAGTAAAGCGCTATTCCCTGCTTGACCATTTACTGTATTAAAACAACTTAAAAAACTAAAGCGTTATTCCTTCTCTCTCTCCCTCTCTGTCTCTCTCCTGCGTGCACTGTGGGCCATTCCCTGCTTGACAAACTCAACTTTAATTTGATTCCTTGAGGGATCGGGATGCCAGATAAGCTCAAATTCTCCCACATTTATTAAACATTTGCTGAATTAAAACAACATAAAAAACTAAACTAAAGCGAGAAGCTTCCTTCTGTCTCTATCTGGGAGGCCAGCGGGGCAGGATGTTGAGAGACAGCCAATGAGAGAGCAACTCGCGCCTCGTGTGAAATTTTGATTGGTGCGTCTGAATTTCTTTTCGTAAGAGGGGGTTGTTTTGTATTTCGGGGACAGAAACTCAAGAAAATGTTTTTTGCGTAATCCGGGGATTTCGTACAAAGGGGTCCTCGTAAATTGGGGGCCGACTGTGTGTATGTGTGTGTGTATATATATGTGTATGTATGTGTGTGTATATATGTATATATATATATATATATATATATATATATATCTCAGTTATAATCCTTATGTTAAGATGTCGTCTCTGTGATCTTTGTATTTACACTGTTTTGTGAACTTTTGTAACTAAGCAAATATGGTTGGTCAGAAGCATAAGCCTACTTGCATGGGTACAAGTCTCATACACAGAGATGAATTAACTGTAATGAATTATCTGCTCGGATTGGCACAATCTACCATGCATGCTCAGTTAAGCAAAGAGAGTTGTAATATGAATGAAAACCTGAATCCAGGAAAGAGAGAACTCTCCACTCCATAATTCAAATCAGTGCAGGCTGTGTTGTAAACGAGTTCAACGGCGCCCTTGTGCACTTGAAAGACCGGAAGTCCGTATAACCCACAGCAAGTACACTACTTTCGGTATTGAGCGCCTCACATATTGTAAGTGATTCGGTATAAATAAGTGACTTATTTGAAATTAATGTTGATATTATTTGATATATTTGATATTATTTTACAATGTTATGTTTATAATAATTGATTTAGGGGTGTTTTATGAGATATGGTAATGGTACATTGTATATAGATGTATAGTACAGTATGAGCGTCCTACGTCACTGTAACAACTTGCATTCACTTTTAACTGGCGTTCGGCCGTCCGGAACCAATTAAAAACGTAAGTCGGAGAGCATCTGTATATCATAAATATAAGTATGAAATATTATTCAACACTATCCTGAGGTACACTTAATACTAGGCTCCAGCAGAGGAGCGTGGCTGATACGTGCTTTACACAGGTCCGGGAAGAGAGGTAAGGTAAAGGTAAAGTCTGTTGGGTTTTTACACCCGAGCCTAGTGGCTCATCAGGCCGGTGCTTATCCCCCGGTTTTCGTAGCGTGAAGCAACCAGAAGTTGAACTCCTCCTGGATGGGACGCTAGTCCATCGCAGGTTATCTTCCCAGTATATTTTACTGGTACCCATTTATACTGCTGGGTGAACAGAGGCACATTTGTGGTTGAGACCTTGCCCAGGGGTCTTAGCACAGTGGGGGTCTCAGTGGGATTTGAACTCGCAACCTCCCGATCATGAGCCCAGCACTCTAACCACTACACCACCGGCCCAATGGGAAGAGAAGCAGAATGATACTTTTCTGAACTCCTGCCAAAACTTTCAAAGAAGAAACAAATTGACTCCAGAATTGCAATACAGATAGTATTGCATGACTCACATACATAGCGCAGCTGTGCCAGATGCAACGATGTGTCCAGCTTTGATGGGAGATTTTGGGCTGTTTTTTTTTTTTGTTTGTTTAGGGTTTTTTGCATAATTGGCCATATTTTTGTGACATTTTCCGTAACTATTCCACCCATTCGTCCTTAATTTCCTAATTTTTTAATTCGATGAATATTTATTTATTTATTTATTTTTTTTTTTAAAAATACAATGTGCTGAAGCTGCATTAATTGAAGTGCGAAGTAGCGAGGGATCCCTGTATTGCACTCAACAACTAACAAATACCTTTGTCATACTCCGAGCTGTTGCTGGCGGTTTATAATTGACTTGTATTTGTTCGAAAATTTGAAACACGTTAATTTATTGATTATTTTCATGTTGAGACCTTTAATAGTGACAGTTTTTTCCCCTCATCATCCACTTCCATCATGCTTTCCGCCTTTATTGCAAAGACAGTACTGGAAAATGAGAATCGTTGTTTCATTGAGCTGGTGAAATTGACCAATCACGAGGCGCGGTTGATACTGTTGTTTTGGTCACTTTTTAAGTACGGTGTATAATAGGGGACACGCATGTTTTTTCAACACAGGCCGGTATCTTTTTTATTTTTTTGGGTCCGTAAATGCTCAGGCAAGGTTCTTCTCTACCATTTCGGCCCGACCGGCCGTATTACTGCCAACAAAGATATTTTTAAGGCTTTAAAAATCTTATAAAAAATAACATAAGATGTAAATAAAATATAAATACATACACATGCAGATGGAACTGCATGAGAACAAGAGGACACGTATGCGCGCAGATGCGTGTGCACATACAGATGCAACAATGTAAGTGCAGACGCTCCCCAGAGTTAGATTCCCGACGGCCGGTTAGATGAATTTGTTTGTAAGTCGTTACAGGGCATTCTTTAGAGGGGAACGTATGTTTAAACCTTGTATAAGTAACCTATACGAGTTTGTACTGTATACAATCGCTCTCTCCATAATCATCACATTATCAATATCATTATGTCCCGTGTTTAAACTCCTGGTTCCTCTCAAGCACAGCACAACAGACCTGATCAGATTTACAGAGAATTTCACTCTTATCCAGTTCATTATAATACAGAAACCAATTTGTTTCTTCTTTGAAAGTTTTGGCAGTTTAGAAATGTATCGTTCTGCTTCTCTTCCCAACAGTGTCAGCCACGCCCCCCTCTGCTGGAGCCTAGTATTAAGTGTACCTCAAGATAATGTTTAATCATATTTAATACTTATATTTATGATATATCTTTCTGTAGATTTTATTCCATTTCTTCTTCATTTCACTTTCACTTTCGATCTCGCCCTGTTCGTATCTCCGGATGGTTTTGATGGGAGATTTTGGGTTGTTTTTTGTTGGTTTAGGTTATTTTATTTTATTTTTTTTGCATAATTGGCCTTGTTTTTTTCATGGCATTTTCCTTGACTTTTTCCACTGTTTTTTCCCTTAATTTCTTTATTTTTTAATTCAATGAACATTTTATTTTATTTTATTTTAAAAAACGCGATGCACTGAAGCCGCATTAATTGAAGTGCGAAGTAGCGAGGGATCCCTCGCTACTTGGCGCTTCAATTCATACAACTTCAGTGCATCGCGGGTTTTTTTAAAATAAATAAATAAATGTTCATTGAATTGCATTTGTGTTTTTTAAATATTCATCGAATTTAAAAAATAAGGAAATTAAGGAATAAGAGTGGAAAAAGTCAAGGAAAATGCTGCAAAAAAAACAAGGCAATTATGCAAAAAAAATAAAAAATAAAAAAAAACCCAAAACCTCCCACCAAAACTATTTACATTATTGTGAGGTGCGCATCTGAGTGTGTGCATACGTGCGTCTGTATGTGTGTGTATTTATATTTTATTTACATCTTATGCATTATTGTTTAATGTTTAATTGTTATAAGAATTTATAGCACTGAATATGTATTTATTGATATTATAAACACATACATGTATGAATACATCAGTCGGGGGGGTGGGGGGGTGATCCTACTTTGTGGATTTCGGTGGTCGTGGGGGGATCTCAGTCCCAATTAACCGCAGAAAGTGAGGGATCCCTGTATATATAACTTTTTAACATGAAATGAAGTAAATATGTGCATAAAATGAGATTTTGTTGCGTTTTCGTAGGATTCGATCCTGAGTGGAGACAAACAACAAGTCCTCTCCCACATGGTTCAATGGAGTCTCCATCAGTAGTGTGTGTGTGTGTGTGTGTGTGTGTGTGTGTGTGTGTTAGAGTTCACTGTGGTTGTTTTTATTTACAGAAATGTTGTGATGAGAGGTTTTTATTAGACTGAAAAATAAAGTTGTTCCTATTGTGATTATTGTTATTATTGTTATTTTAACTTTAGTAGCAAAATTCAATAGAAAACTGCTGCTTTCAGATTCAGAGAAGAAATATTTCCTTTCTTTTTTATTTTTTTATTAAAAATGTAAACTTTAGACTATGAATAACTAAAGTTCACACAGCCATGTGTATGAAGGGGCGGAGCTTTCTGAATGAGTAATGTATTCCAAGAGTAATATCTGGGTGTTTATTTCATGTCTTTCAGATGTTTCATGCAAAAATCCTCAGTCGTATAAAATGCATCTTGCTGGGGAAAATGCATTACATTCGAGGCATTCTTACTCTCCTATTTACAAAAAACAATTGTACAATAAACCAATCAAAATGCTTGAACACTTCAACAGATTCAGGTCAGATTCAGTCTCCAAAAACCACAGAGTTGTTAAATGCAAACTAAACTCCTATTATACATCGAACAGTTATTCACTGAGCAGCACGTGGATATCACTGAATATCCCCTGAGACACCTCAAGCCTGAGCTGATTAACATTTGATGATGTAGCGGTTACGGTGCTGGGCTCATGATCAGGAGGTCATGGGTTCAAATCCCTGTTAGACCCATAGCATGTGAAGGGCACTGGGCAAGGTCTTAAACACAACTGTGCCTCTGTACACCCCGATGTCTACGCTCTGGGTTTTAGTTTTAGTGCTTTTTTTAATTGATTCAAGTATTAGCCCCAGTTTATGGGGTGGGTATAACATCAATTTTCACAAAATAATGAACCAATCAGATTGCGTCGTTGCTGTGTATCATATTCCGAGTCCTGTATCAGTTATGTGAATGAAGATGCTGTACACCTGCTCATCAGGGTGGTTCTCCAGTCAGCCAATCATGTCACAACAGCACAAGGCTGGTTCGGTGATCTCTGTGGCTTTTACAGTGGCATGGGTTTTGGTGTTGGATCTGATTATCTGACAATTTCATCAACAATCTTGAGAGTTTATGAAAAAATGGTTTGATTGGATAGGGCCATGTGAACAGCCAGTCTGTACAACCGTGTTGAGCAGAAAAGCATCTCAAAACTGTCAAATCTTTGGGTGTCAGGTTCTACTCGGATCAGCAAGAGGATGAGGATTTGATGATTTAAAAAGCACCCAATACAAAAAACATGGAATGGAAGATCTTGCAGGGAATCTGCATGATTTTATCGATAGCTTTCTAGCCGTGCCATTGGCTGATAGAAAGTTTGGAGTAACGTGAATTTCAGTATCAGGTTTTTTTTTAGGTTCGACCTGCTAGTAGCACTTTATTTCCCCTGAGCCGTGTCGCATGGAGCGGTTTTGTTTATTCACCGAGTTCTCCTAGTGCATTAAAAGGTTTAATGCGGTCAGGTTTATATTAAAGGTGCTGCATGAGCTTTTGAGCTGTTCCTTGATACCACAGGCACATGTCCATCTGCTCTGGCACTTAAAATAATCCCAAGGATATGAGGATTTGGGGATTTAGAATTACTTCAGTTACAGTTTTTGGCCCTTTCACCGTGCCCTGTTAGTTACACCCGCGTCGCTGCGAAGAAAGTGGGGCAGAATTAAGAATGAAGCATAGAAGCCCACTGTTCTACTTAATAATAAATATTAACAATGTTAATTAATTCTAACCTATAAGCAGTAAAGCAAACACTAAACATTCGATGCTTAGGAGAACTTGGCTTCACAAACTTTTTGCAGTGAGAGACTTCTATTTTACAGCTGACCTTTTCCATCCTGAAAACAAGCAATAAATACGGGTGGTTAAAGTATTCACTCTCCTCGCCAGAGTAAGAAGCCGACCGAAACTGAGGTGAGCAGCAGTATAACTCGTGCTGCACTGAGTTCAGTGTCAGATCTTGAAAAGTGTGCTAGCAATGTAGTTGAACCGCAGGACTGTGGGCGACGTTCCTATTCTGTGTTGCGTGATGAGGTCCGAAAGGTGTTGAAGGATCTTACGGTCATCACTGTGGAGCTGACTGAAGAACTGCTCGGGGTTGCTGGGACACTCGGGCCCTTGAGAAAATGTGAGAAAGAATGCTCGAGATACAAGCCGGCTGATTATACTCTGCACGTACAGGAAGTAGGTGGTGCCACGCATGGTGTGTGTCCTGGCCTCCACTAATGGACCGATCATTGATCCTTTATAAGCCGGGCAGCGTAAGGTCTTCTGGTCCACATCCAGTACGCTGAGGTACCGGCTGAAGCGAACTAGACAGGGTGGCATGCTGGGAGATGAGGGGAAAGCCAATCTGGGAAGAAAAGGGGAAATAATTAATTAGCAGGATGTTCTGATGCACACATTTTGTCATGTGATCAAGAAACCCATAAGCTCCACTGTCCTGAAGATGTCCAGTTTTACATCTGACCCGTACAAAGCTTTGACACTATAGATTCCTTCTATAAAGTATTAAACGTCCTTGAAAAATTCATTAATTTATTCATTTTCTAAGCCTAATTAGCATCATGGCGAGGCTGGTGCTCATGTCAGTCTACTCTGGGCAAGGGCAAAGAACACTGGACAGCTCACCAGGCCATCACAGGGCCAGTACTCATACAACCATTTACACTCGCACGCACACCTAAGGGCGATTTGAAACAGCCAATTAGTCTACTGTGCATGTTTTCGGACTATGGGAGGAAACCAAAGTACCCTGAGGAAGAGAACATGCAAACTCCACACAGAAACACCTGCGCCTGGGAATCAAATCCAGGACCTTCTTGCTATGACGCAGATATGCTAACTACTGTGCCACCATGTTGCCTCCCTAAAAAAAAATTCACTACGTACAACAAGAAGGACTTGAAGTTGTTTTTTTCTTTCCCAATCACCAAACGTACCTGTTATAGCCAACGAGCTTCCAATTTAGCAGCTCAGTAATATGCAACGGGTTTGATGTCCAGTGCTGGACGTTTCCTCTGCACCTCCATAAATGAGGTGTATACATAGTCAGAGCTGAGACCAACTGTCTAACCGCTCTTTCCTCGCTGCCCAACACCACCAATGTTCGGCCGCTCAGTAGGCTATATATAGCGTGCACTGCGAATGGAAAGTGGCGTAGAAAATTCACAGCAACCTTTCCCAGCCTGGCGCGCTTCTTCCGACTCCTGGGTGTACCTATTTCCCCATAGTTATCAAGAGAGAGGGTCGAGCATGTGGAGCCATGACTGAGATAACTGGTGCAGTCAGAGAAATCATCTGGTGTAAAGAGGAAAGGTCTGTCCTGAAGGGAGCCTGGTTCACTTAGAGGGATAAGAGCACCAAAAGCACACAAGTCCAAACTCATGTGGGGATCTGGTGGGTTCATGACTGTAGTAGGAGTACTAGGGGAACTCTGGTGCTTTTCTTTGCCTTGAACCAAAACTTCCTGAGTACTGTGTATGCAGTCCTTCTCTTCTGTTCCAGGTTCTGAGGGTTCCTCGTTAATGGCAGAAGGATACGACGCCCTCAAATCGTCTGGTATGATCGAACCTGTAGTGCTAAGCACCTCAATGCTGTCTTCACTGTTTGCTCGTCGAGTGACTGCTCTCCTTTTTTGTCCTTCAAAGGTACCTGTAGGGAATGTCGTTGGTCTCGGTGGAACTGTCTCCATAGCAAAAGAAGGGCCCTGATTTCTAAAAGACTTCTCTGTTCCCAACACCTCGATACTCTCTCCACTGCTTATGCTATCCTTCATTGGCATGGAAATGCCCTCAGTCTTGCCTTCGCTTGAGAAGTTTGATGTCAAAGGCAGGTCATCACATGGCGAGGCTGGAACAGAGTCAGATCCGTTTCTCTGGAGCTCAAGCCTGATTGGTACCATTTCCACACATGATGTGTAGGAATCTAGACTTACTGGTTCACTCTGTAGTGGGGAACTAGGAAATGGTAGTGCTGGTCGAGGCTGTGATCTGTACAACTGCTGGTCTGCCTCTGGCTCCAGGTCACATACATCTTCAAAGAGGAAGTTCGTGGACTTTAGGTGGCTGAGCAAGTCTCGAGTCCTTTGCTGTGAGATGAGGTAGCTATTGTCTCCACGAAAACTCCTTTCAACTGTACGGAGCTGCTTCATAGCCTGCTGCTGGAAGTAGTCATCACACAACTCATCCAGATTCTTCAAACGCTTATCAAACTGTCGACACATGCTCGAGTTTGCCAGTCGAGGAGGACGTGAGGAAAGACTGCACTCCTCCAATGACTCTGGACTCTGGGAGTTCAAGACATTGGGGTCCGAGTCAGACTCCAAAGAATGAAAGGCATCATCAGGTTCATAAGGCAAGAACTCAGGGTCTCTGAGCTTCCTGTTTGGATAGGTGATTTGTTTCAAAAGACTTCTGTGTTCCTGGATGGCTTTCTCCACACGAGCCAACTCTTCCACTTTGTTCGCCCATGTGATTGGCGGATATGATGCACTTTGCCCTTCCTCAAGTTCCTGTTTTTGTTCTGATTTGTTTGTTTCATTTCGATCACTCCTGACACCCAGGCCACATTTTGCTTCAGTTCTGCTTTTATCAAACTCCAGCATGCTGTTATTTTTATCAACTTCTTCCATAACTCTACCTTGTTTTTTCTCTTTCAATTCCTCTTCTTCTGTGGTGAGCAGCAGGTCACTGTTCCTGTAATTTTTCTTTTCTCTTTCACAAACAGCTCCATTAGTCCTCCCCGTTTCCATTCCATTCCTCTCGTTTAATTTACTTAGCTTGTCTCTGTTCATCTCCCTCTGCAGTATTAATCGAGTGTACTCCAAGTCGGAGAGTTTTCTATCCACTTCGTTAGCAAAGTTCTTCCTATTCCCTGTCTTCAGACACTCCGACGCTTTGGAGAACTCTGCTGAAAGTTTCTGGAAATAATGCATGATTTTCTTCTCTTCAGCGGACACGTAGGCCATGCAGAACGGCCGCACGAAACCCCGAGCCTCCAGATCGTACAGTGTGAAGTGGTGCACATAAGCGTAAGCTCCTTCTTTTGAATCCCCCAGCACCACTTTTGCATCTTCTACAAAGTTCAGTTTAGGATGTCCACTACCAGCATGACCTGCGAATGTGGTCTGATAATCCACAGACATGATCCTGAGTGAGAAGTGGTTCAGATCGAACGAGCCACATGCCTTGGTTTGGTCCGGAATGGTCAGTAACGGCTGGGGACCCACTTGCTCAGAGAACTCGGATATAAGTATAAAGTCTTCATTGAAGCGCACGCTGGATGTCCTGGACCATGGTGAAGCATCATCTGTGTGTGGAGAAAGGGACACACAAAGATCACCTGGAAGCTCAGGCTCTGTGGCTTGTTCCAAGTAATCAGTGTCTGCTGTGAAAGCCAGAAGGTCTGGAGATCCAATCATGATGTTATTATAATCTCTATAATTCAATACGTGTCTACTATCGTGGCTCCTCAGATCAGTCGCTCAGTGACGTTTAAGTGACTCGATTGCGTCATGAGTTATAATGATTTCATAGTTTAATTCGAGTTTACATTCACCGCTCGAAATCCTTTTATTTTCTGCGACTTGAAAGAAATCAGACCTATAGATGTGTCAGAAATATTGATCCATCAAGTGTAGAGATCCTGGAGTTATCTGGGCTTCATTCTGACGCGGTCTCTTTGCAAGTAAACAAGCGCGAGCGAGGAGTCCGTTGACCAGCTGTCAGTAATCGAAACTGCCGCAGATCACGTGACCGCCGGACGAAGGGGTAGGGGGGGAGGGGAAGGGGGAGGGGGCGTGGATTAAACTCATTGTTGGGGTGGCTGATCTTTTCGGATACACTTCCCACACTCATGCACCCTCGAGTGTGCGCTTCTCCAGCTTTATTGACACAGACAGAGCTATTTCCGGTAGCTTGTGCCACACCCCCACCACACGTGAACGCGCGTGCACTGTATCTCTAGGGTTTCTTTCTTTTTTTTTATGATGATCAGCTGAATCTCTTCAGCAGAAACTGAAGTCGTTTTATTGGAAAGTAAAATTTTGAATAAGAACCGAAAGCTTTACTACTTTTTATTTATTAAACATGATCATCCATTAATTTATGCAGAACTCTATGTTGATTTATAGAAATAGGCTTAGTGTGAGCTACCAGTGGTGCCAGACCCAGGCTGATAGACAGACCTATAGTAGTGCTGGACCCCAAGCTGGGTGATATAGCAATAGTAGTGGTTCAGCCCAGGCTTGGTGGTATAGCAATAGTAGTGCTGAACCCCAGGCTGGGCGAGATATCTATAGTAATCCTGGCTCCGAGACAGATTGAGATATCTAAAGTCATGCTGGACCCATGGTTGGTTGAGATATCTGCTCGTAGTTCTGCTGGACCCCAAGCTGGGTGATATAGCTATTGTAGTGGTTTAGCCCAGGCTTGGTGGTATAGCAATAATAGTGCTGAACCCCAGGCTGGGCGAGATATCTATAGTAATCCTGGCGCCGAGACAGATTGAGATATCTAAAGTCATGCTGGACCCATGGTTGGTTGAGATATCTGCTCATAGTTCTGCTGGACCCCAAGCTGGGTGATATAGCTATTGTACTGGTTTAGCCCAGGCTTGGTGGTATAGCAATAGTGGTGCTGAACCCCAGGCTGAGCGAGATATCTATAGTAATCCTGGCGCCGAGACAGATTGAAATAAGTCATGCTGGACCCATAGTTGGTTGAGATATCTGCTCGTAGTTCTGCTGGACCCCAAGCTGGGTGATATAGCTATTGTAGTGGTTTAGCCCAGGCTTGGTGGTATAGCAATAATAGTGCTGAACCCCAGGCTGGGCGAGATATCTATAGTAATCCTGTCCCCAAGACAGATTGAGATATCTAAAGTCATGCTGGACCCATGGTTGGTTGAGATATCTGCTCGTAGTTCTGCTGGACCCCAAGCTGGGTGATATAGCTATTGTAGTGGTTTAGCCCAGGCTTGGTGGTATAGCAATAATAGTGCTGAACCCCAGGCTGGGCGAGATATCTATAGTAATCCTGTCCCCAAGACAGATTGAGATATCTAAAGTCATGCTGGACCCATGGTTGGTTGAGATATCTGCTCGTAGTTCTGCTGGACCCCAAGCTGGGTGATATCGCTATTGTAGTGGTTCAGCCCAGGCTTGGTGGTATAGCAATAATAGTGCTGAACCCCAGGCTGGGCGAGATATCTATAGTAATCCTGTCCCCAAGACAGATTGAGATATCTAAAGTCATGCTGGACCCATGGTTGGTTGAGATATCTGCTCGTAGTTCTGCTGGACCCCAAGCTGGGTGATATAGCTATTGTAGTGGTTTAGCCCAGGCTTGGTGGTATAGCAATAATAGTGCTGAACCCCAGGCTGGGCGAGATATCTATAGTAATCCTGGCTCCGAGACAGATTGAGATATCTAAAGTCATGCTGGACCCATAGTTGGTTGAGATATCTGCTCGTAGTTCTGCTGGACCACAGGCTGGGTGATATAGCTATAGTAGTGGTTCAGCCCAGGCTTGGTGGTATAGCAATAATAGTGCTGAACCCCAGGCTGGGCGAGATATCTATAGTAATCCTGTCCCCAAGACAGATTGAGATATCTAAAGTCATGCTGGACCCATGGTTGGTTGAGATATCTGCTCGTAGTTCTGCTGGACCCCAAGCTGGGTGATATAGCTATTGTAGTGGTTCAGCCCAGGCTTGGTGGTATAGCAATAATAGTGCTGAACCCCAGGCTGGGCGAGATATCTATAGTAATCCTGGCGCCGAGACAGATTGAGATATCTAAAGTCATGCTGGACCCATGGTTGGTTGAGATATCTGCTCGTAGTTCTGCTGGACCACAGGCTGGGTGATATAGCTATAGTAGTGGTTCAGCCCAGGCTTGGTGGTATAGCAATAGTAGTGCTGAACCCCAGGCTGGGCGAGATATCTATAGTAATCCTGGCACCGAGCCAGATTGAGATATCTAAAGTCGTGCTGGACCCATGGTTGGTTGAGATATCTGCTCGTAGTTCTGCTGGACCCCAAGCTGGGTGATATAGCTATTGTAGTGGTTTAGCCCAGGCTTGGTGGTATAGCAATAATAGTGCTGAACCCCAGGCTGGGCGAGATATCTATAGTAATCCTGTCCCCGAGACAGATTGAGACATCTAAAGTCCTGTTTTGGGGCTCAGTGCTCTGAAGTATAAAAAATCTTATGTGTATTAGAGATATTTTAGGAATTGTGTGGACTGTGTTGAGTGAGTTTTTATAGGGGATTCAAACCAAACATTTAAAACAGTCCCTCGATAGGAATTTTAAAAACGAATAATATTTTAGATGTACAATACACTGATGCTTCTGACTTTCTCATAAACTTCCTATCAACTTCTTTGGTGGAAGTGAGAAGTTACAGAACATCCTAATTTTAATGTGATTTTATAGAACATGTATAATATCACATTGAGCTGTTTAAGGTGGACAGAACAGGATAAACTGGATTAAATTAATGATCATCTGCTACAAAAATTCCTTTATTTTTATCACTTAAATATAAAGTTTTAAATAATCTGGAGGGAAAAAGAAATAATTACATAATTATAGATTTATCAGATATCATACTGCTACAGTAGCCTTGTGGTGTTACATAATAAAAGGAGATTAAAGGAAGAAATCATAAATCTGTAATAGACAACATTAGTTAATTTTCCAACCGAAATAATATATTTATTCAGTAAGTAAATCCAGTCGCTCTATAGAGAATGAATGAAGGTTTATTCAGCACATGTAGAAAGTCAGTAGCCAGTAGACATTATTCCCTTATTATACAGCAGACTTATTCAGGTCAGGTCAGGTCAGGTATGAGGGCATGTGCCGGGACGGCACTTCACTGCGTCCACCAGCCGCCTCCACTCATCCAGCCGTCTCCTGGCGATCGACCAGGCCTGCGCAGAGCCCATCCCCTCCGGCAGGGCAGCCCTCAGCTGCGACAACCACGTCGCACGTGGCCGTCCCCGCGATCGGCTCCAGCTCCTTGGATCCCAAATGGACAGGATCCAGTGTGCTGGGTCCGAAGGCGGGAAACGCGCCAAGTGCCCATAGTAGCGCAGCTGACGGTCGCGGATCAAGCAGGTTACTCTTACCATCCCCGCATCCCCGAGCACCTTTTGGTTGGTAACAAAGTCCCACCAGCGGTATCCGAAGATGCGGCGAAGGGAAGTCGTAACAAAGGGGTCCAGTCGTCGTCCAAGCTCAACCGTGAGCGTCCATGTCTCACTTGAGTAGAGCAAGACAGGGAGCACAAGGGAGTGAAAGACTCGGACTTTCGTCCACCTGCTCAGATACCTCGACTGCCACACGGTCCTGTCCAGTGAGTCCATCGCCCCATAGACTAGACCAAGTCGACGATTGATCTCGGCCCTGCAATCAGTGGAACGATGGACCACGCTGCCAAGGTAAGTGAAAGACTCCATGATCTCTACTCTTTCACGACCCACAGCGATCGAGTCAACAGCAGCATCCAAGAGGTCGCTGAAAGACTGGATCTTGGTTTTGATCCAGGAGACTCGCAAACCAAGCGGTTCCGCCTCCTCACCCAACGAACAGAGAGTCTCCATCAGGACATCCACCGTTTCCGCGAAGATCACTGCGTTATCGGCAAAGTCCAGATCAGTAATCCAAACCTCACTGAACGACACCGCAGGTCAATCCACCCGATACCGCCGCCATGATCCAGTCCATTGCGGTACTGAAGAGAGTGGTGGCCGGAACACACCCCTGCCTCACTCCGGTCTCGACCGAAAAGAAGTCAGAGGTGGAGCCCCCACACCTCACAGCACTCTCTGTCCCAGAATACAGCGACGATATCAGCTGGACCAAAGCCGACGGGATCCCACATAGACGAAGTATGCCCCAGAGGGCCTCCCTATCCACTGAGTCGAACGCCTTGCGAAAATCTATATAGGCGGCAAGGAACCCCCTATCAAACTCCTGCAAGCGCTCGGATAGGACGCGGAGCGCCAGGATGCGGTCAACGGTAGACCTCTTTGGTGTGAACCCGGACTGTTCAGGGCGCTGGTGCGCTAGAAGCTGCTGACGGATCCTGTCCAGTAAAATTCATAAAAACAACCTTGCCCGGAACTGAGAGGAGAGTAACCCCCCGGTAACTGTTGCATTCTCAGGTATCACCCTTCCCCTTCCAGATCGGGACAACGATGCCCTGTTTCCAGTCAGCTGGGATAACACCAGTGCTCCACACGGAGCACACAAGAACGAACAGCCACCTGAGGACGGCCTCACCTCCCGCCTTAAGCATTTCCACGTGGATACCACAAACTCCCGCAGATTTGCCATCCGCCAAGCACCACACCGCCCTCCGAATTTCCTCAAGAGTTGGCGGGTCGCAGCCTGGGGGAGGGTCGGCAACAAGAGTTTCAGCATCCCCAATGGCCAGGCTCCGGGCGGGAGGGTCAGCACGATACAACTCCTCAAAGTACTCGGCCCAACGAGTCCTCACTTCCGATTCTTCTGTAAGGACACTACCGTCTGCAGCTTTCACCGTCTGACATCACGATGTGGACCGAGAGGAACGGAGGCTCCGCAACGCCCGGTAAGCCGGGCGAGAGTCACTCGAATTCAAGTGGCCCTCGACAGTCTCACAGAGATCTCTTATTTACATATAATCGCTTATTATATACAGAGACTTATTCCCTTATTCATATTATTGCTTTTTAGTGCTTATTCCCTTTTTGTCAGGCGTCACCATAGCGAATCATCTGCCTCCATCTTCATGGAGGTCATATTGATGATTGGCATGTTTGATTTGGTTCATAGGTTTTGACGTCGGATGCCCTTCCTGACACAACCCTTTAGCAAGGGACAGAAACACGCTGACGGCTTTGCAGGTCCTCTTTACGAAAGTCAGCAATGGTTCTCTTACATGAACCTCTCACCATAGACAGTGAGAGACATGGACTGCCTTTGATAACCCAGTTAGCTGCACGGGGACGACGACAATGACAACCTTGTGGAGAGTGGGACTCGAAAACCCAATCTTATGATCAGCGATCCAGCACCCTATACCACCAGGCCACCCACTGCCGCTTATAGTTAGTACAAACAATGACAAAAAAAGTATTGAGGTAATTAAATAAAATGATGAAAGAAAATAATAATAATAATAATAATAATTTAAAAAGCATATAAAATATAATAATTCATTCATTCAGTCAATAAACTCCTTAATCCTAATTAGGGTTGCGGCTGACGTCCATCTCAGCTGGGCATTGGGTGGGGTATACCATAGACAGCTCGCCAGGCCACTGCAGGTCCAACACTCCAACAAACATTCATCCTCACACTCACACCTAGGGGTGATTTGGAACAGCCAATTAACAAGCTGTGTATGTTTTTGGACTGTGGGAGGAAACCGGAGAGCCTGGAGGAAACCCATGCAAGCACAAGGAGAACATGCCAACTCCACCCAGAAACGCCCAAGCTGGGAATCGAACCCAGGACATTCTTGCTGTACGCTGGACACGCCAACCACTACGTGACCATGCTGCCTCAAATATAATACTTATGAAACAATAAAAATAATAACAGTAGTTTAATGAAAGTAATGATGTTAATATATTAATAATGATAATAAACACTGAAACTTATGAAGGAAATGAAATTACCTGTTACATATTGGAAATGGAGTGGGAGGATGAATTCATTCATTCATTTTCTGTAACCGCTTAATCCTAATTACGGTCGCGGGGAGGCTAGCGCCCATCCCAGCCGACTCCGGGCGAGGGCAGAGTACACTCTGGACAGCTTGCCAGGCCATCAGAGGGTGGAAACACACAGAGGGTTATGAAGTTACTCTTGTCGAAAGTCAGTGAGAGATACGGCGGCCTTTGATAACCCAGTTAATGCACTGGGAAGACAGTGACAACCCGTGGAGAGTGGGGCTTGAACCCCGACCTTAGGAGCAGTGATCCAGCACGTTTACCACCAGGCCAGCCCTACCAGGAGGAATAATAATCTTATCTAATCCCACCCCGTCGCTACCAGTTCATTACTGATTATAATGGACCTGCTTCCCAGTTGACATCATTAGTGCAGAACTCAAACCTCGAAACACGTTCAGATCTACCAACAGATATTTACAACAGAATGAGAACAACGAGAATTTAATTAAATAAATAAAATACAATAAACTAGGAAGGAATTAATAAAGAACCCGATTAATACGTAACAGAACGTAAACCATAAGATTAAAAACACGTGTTTATCCCCAGCCACCGTCCCTGTAACCCGTGAAAATGATTTCGTTATTGAATTTCACATTTTTAATGTTTGCTTGTTGCTTTATGTGCACATGCATACCGCTCCGTGGTCCGATTCCACCGACTCATATACAAAAACTTTTCATTTTTGTGCCCTCTTACATTTAGAGCTCCCTCCTCCCTAAACTTTAACCCTCAGTCTCTATCTCCAAATAGATTTTGAATATTTATCAGTAATATATTAACTTTGGCTTTTAACATTATTTGCACTGTTTGATATTTTAGAATATATTTGAATTTTAATAATTTTGACTTTATGAATACTGAGATTTTGTGATGGCGGAACAATTTGCATTGCTGTTTTCTGGGTAATTACGAATGAACGTAACGAACTTTTGTAATTATTTCCCCAGACTTCCACACGGTGATTGAAATCTGGTGAAACTAGTGAACCGTATAGAATGTGAAGCGACCTATGATCCAGAAAGCTTTGCTTAATAATAAGCTGCACCTTGATAGTTTATTCTGTGTACAGTATATTTAACGTGTGATTTCCAGTTGATTCTATCATCTATAATTACCCCAAGAAATCTATTTCCATGAAGTCTTTCAATTTCAACTCCATCTATTCGTATCTGTACCTGTGTGTTCGTTCTGTAACAACCAAATAGCATTACAGTATTTTTGTTTTGCTCAAGTGATATCATTTATTTATATTGAACCATATCTTTAATTTGCTCATTCAGTAACAGTCTGCAGTAATTGCTGTAATTTTTCTACAGAAATAAAGTTATTTCCTGTTCAGAGTGCTTGGACATTGCTTTTGTTGTTCCCCAGAGGTCAATGTTGGGGCTAAAATTTTTTATCAGATCATCATCATCATTTTCTGTAACCACTTCATCCTAATTAGGGTCGCGGGGAGGCTGGTGCCCATCCCAGCCAACTCAGGGCAAGGGCAGAGTACACCCTGGACAGCTCGCCAGGCCATCGCAGGGCGGAAACACGCTGACGGCTTTGCAGCCTACTCTTTACGAAAGTCAGCAATGGTTCTTTTACATGCCTCACACCATAGACAGTGAGAGACATGGCCTGCCTTTGATAACCCAGTTAGCTGCACTGGGGGGGACAGTGACAACCTTGTGGAGAGTGGGACTCGAAACCCCAACCTTTGGATCAGCGATCCGACACCTTATACCACTAGACCACCACTGCCCCCTATTTATCATGTCTATAAATGATAAATAATTTTGGCTCCAACAGTGACCTCTGGGGAACAACAAAAAGCAATGTCCAAGCACTCTGAACAGGAAATACTACACCTCACAAACTGCTGTCTCTTATCTAAATAACTTTTCACCCAAAATTAAAATTATTCTTCTGATACCATCCCGCTCTCATTTATTAAATAATATCATCATCATCTTCTCTGCTTAAATCCAAGGTCGGGTCGCAGGGGCAGCAGCCTAAGCAATGAGGTCCAGATGGCCCTCTCCCCAGCCACTTCCTCCAGCTCTTCCGGGGTAGACACAGGGGTGTTCCCAGACCAGCCGAGAGACATAATCCCTCAAGCGTGTTCTGGGTCAACCCAGGGGTCTCTTCCCATTTAGACATGCTGAAAACACCACACCAGGAAGGCGTTCGTGAGGCATTCTTACCAGCTGCCCAAGCCACCTCAACTGGCTCCTCTCAACGTGGAGGAGCAGGGGTTCTACTCCGAGCTCCTCCTGGATAGCCGAGCTTGTCTTTAAGGGAGCGTCCTGCTACCCTGCAAAGGAAGCTCATTTCAGCCACTTGTATGAGCAATCTTGTTCTTTTGGTCACTGCTCGAAGCTTGTGAGCATAGATGAGGGTTAGAACATAAGACTGACTGGTAAATTGAGAGCTTTGCCTTGCGGCTCAGCTCTCTCTTCACCATGACGGATCTCCCGCTCCATTCTATCCTCACTCGTGAATAAGAGCCTGAGCTACCTGAACTCCTTCACTTGGGGCAAAACCTTGCTGATTCTCAATCCCAGCCGCTTTGCACTTGGCTGTGAATCGCTCCAGTGAGAGCTGGAGGTCTGGGATTTCTGAAGCCAAAAGGATGTTATCCACATAAAAGCAGAAATGAGATCCTATAAAAACCAAACCAGAACTCCTCACTGCCATGACTGCACCCAGAAATTCTGTCCATAATAATTATGAGCAGAATCGGTGACAAGAACAGACCTGGCAGAGTTCAACCCACACTGGAAAAGAACTTGTTACTAATTCAGGCCAAGCTCTGGCTCCGGTGATACAGAGACAGAATGTCTCATAGCAATGGGTCCTTCACACCATATGCCCGTAGCACACCCTACAAGATTGCCCATGGGACACGACTGAAAGCCTTCTCTAAATCCACAAAACACATCTGGACAGATTGGGCAAACTCCTATGCCCCCTCAAGGATCGTGTAGCGTGGAAAGAGCTGGTTGAGAGTGCCGTGGCCAGGAAACAAACATTGTTTCTCCTGAATCCGAGGTTACCTGCTAAGACTTTCCAAGTTAGGTTGAGGAGTGTGATTCCATGATAATTGGAACACACCCTCCGGTCCACCACGGTTGGTTTACCAATCCAGAGGTATGACCCCCGATGTCCATGCAGTGTTGCAGAGACGTGTCAACCAAGAACATCCAGAGTCCTGAGATATTCAGGGCGATCTTTTCCACTCCCTGACCACTGAGGAGCTTTTTGACTACCTCGGGGACCTCAGCCCCATTGATGGGTGGACCCCCACCCAAACCCCCAGGGTCTACCTCATCAACGGAGGGCTTGTTGGTGGGATCAAGGAGATCCTTAAAATATACCTTCCACCTCCTGACAACATCCCCACTGTAAACAGTATTTGTGGCAAACTGCTTTCTCTTCCTGAGGTGTTGGATGCTGGTCGAGAACCTTTTTGATGCCAACTGAAAGTCGCTTTCCAGGCCCTCACCAAACTCCTCTCGCACCCAAGATTTTGCATTGGCGACAGGTAGGGCTGCAGCACGTTTGGGCTGCCAGTACCTGTCTGCTGGATTGTGAATCCCACAGGCCATTAAGACCCGATAGTCTTCCTTTTTCAGCTGAATGGCCCTTTCACCCAGGAGACCCTAACTACACGCTTGGCCCTGCCTGGTCTATAGGGCTGGCCGGAGTCAGCTCACCAGCTGATCAGTTGACAGCTCAGCTCCTCTCTTCACTTCAGTGTCCAGAAAATGTGGCTGCAATCCTGTAATATGACTGACAAGTCTTATCTTTTTATCTAATCAAACTGCACCTTATCCTGGTGTCTAGTGCACTTATGTTCAAACATAGTGTTCATGATGGACAAAGCAAGATGAGCACAGAAGGATGGGCCCAACCGGACTCCATGGGCAGAAACCTAGCTCCGTGGAGGTGACCATGGTGACCTGCATCCGGCCAAGGAAAACCACGTCCTTTTATTTTCATTACGGGTTTTTTGAAGCACACTTCGTCTGGACTTTCAGCTAGGACCTGTTTGGCTTGAGTGACCCTACCAGAGGCAAAATGCCCACTACAGCACAGGTCCTAGGAATGTTAGGACATGCAAACCTCTTCACAACAATAAGGCATCGATTCAAGTCAGGGACAATTGTAGCAAATATTCCTCCTTCATGTCCATCTGTTCACTCCAAATCCATATTGACTGTCCATCAGTAATTTATACTTTCCTAAGAATGTGTCCAATCTATTATTGAAGAGTTTTTCGGAAATTTTGGAGGATTATGGAAGTAGAGAGACCGGTCTGCAGTTTGTGAAGATGTGTTTGTTCCTCGCTTTAAACAGTGGGATGGCTTTTATTATTTCTTTTATCTGGAAATGAACCAGTTTGGAAAGATAAATTACATATGTGAATGGTTTTGAAATCTCCACAATATTTTTTTTTACCAATGACATCAATATCATTAAAATCCATTGACTCATTGTTTTTGAATTTATTCAGGAAATTTTCCTCATTCACTGTGTTCACAAACATCGAGCAGGGATTTCTCTCTCTCACCTCGTTCATCGACCCGAACACCTCAGACTAATTACACTCGATTTTACAAACAAGTCCTAGAGAAAAGTAATGAATTTAATTGTAAGATTTTCACAATTTTACAAAAAAAATTATCTTTATATGAAAATATCCAGAGCTGTGTGACTTTTTTTTGTATCGACACAGATTCCTGTCTCTGCTTTTAAAAAATCCACTTCCTTCATAAATCAACAGGAAAGGCACTGGAGCACCACGCCGGTCTCATTAATCAAAATAAAACTTTATTTGACAATTGTCCATACCCTGACGCATTTCGAGCTTTATTCATGCACAAAGAAGCTTAGAAAATCGCAGCACACTCACTCGCGCACGCACTCACTCACGGCAAACCAGCCACAATAATAATAATTCAGATGAAACACCAACTGATGTTGTTGAGATCATTTCGAGTGGGTGGGTGTTATTGCGTTTACTTAAAAACAAAAGTCCCTGTTCATCTATAATGTCCACTAAAGTGCCATTTTTATGATCACTGTGCCACCCAGAGCACGCTCTACCAGTGTATTACTACTGCATTCTTACTGCACCTGCAATCTATAGGACAAAACATTACATCCTTAAAAGAAAAATGTGTGTTTATTAGAGCCACGTCTGGTTAGATGAGCAGTATCTCAGGCTCGCTGATGGCGCAGTATAGCATGAAGCCCATCTCATCAATGGCGTCCTCTGTGAATCCCTGCAGCAGGTTCACAGCAGGTTTAAAGTAACTGGGTAGGAACCCTGTCTCCAGGTAACCAATTAGCTCAGTAATAGCCTGCTGGAACCTATCAGTGAACACCGTCTCTGACCAATCGGATTCCTTTTCGCACATGTGCAAGATAACGTTACTAAGCTGTGCGCCCGTCAGCTTGTGGAGTGCGGTACAGTTCCGACACACAGCCTTTAGCGTCTTGAGGCACTTTCGCCTGACACCTGACGCACCATCTGATTGGTCAAGATGGGCTAATCGTGCTGTTTCGCTGGTATAGAGGCTCTGGTACCACACGTAGTCAAATGATCCGGTGATTTCCGGCTGTGCCGTTAGTGTCAGGTCTTGTAAGCGTACGGTCGGCAGGATGCTTATAAACAGCTGCTCTTCGTCGAAGTTTCCGGTTTCACTCGAGGCACGAATCTCCAACTTCAAGGCAGGAGACCCGAGCACCGGGTGCACCTCGCACTCCAGGGTTCCACTCAGCAACAGCCAGTTCATGGATTCCATTATCGATTTGCGAAGTTGTTCGGCAAGCAATTGAGACGATAGGTATCCTCCCAGGAGGTGCCTGTCCCAGTAGCTCCGCCCCCGAGGGAAATACTCGAGGTTCCCGCGACGGATCATGCAGTACTGAGGATGGCCGAGAAATGTGTCTTCTCCAGCAATGGCATTCCACAGACTGGGCTCCAGCTACAAACACACACAGAATGATAGAGATTTAATATAACAGTTTAACTACTGTGTTCTGAACCTGATGGACGCCGACTCGGCCCAACACCAGATTCAGGATTTATTTCCTGATGAACTGAGACGTGGTCGAAGCTCTGATACCTGTAGTGGTACGAGCAGACAGGTATGATCAGCCTTGACCACCTGCAGGTCATCCAGCAGCGACCCCGCTAATGTCATGTCCCCCAGGGGCATGTTAGGATGTTTGGAGTGCAGGTAGGTCTGAATCTCTGTTGCAATGACTAGCGCCCTCTGCTGAGCTCGGGACACTTCGGTTGGGGACAGGCACACACGCGTGCGATAATACTGCTCCAGTCTTTCTGAGAACGTGAGCACACAGAGATCGAGCCGTCTGTGCTTTGGAGCCGGCTCCGAGCCCGTCCCCTGAGTCTGGGATTGGGGTTGAGGCATGGACAGGTCCACTACAGGAAAACAACAACAAATAAACAAAGGACTAATTTCATTTGTTCTTTTCTCTTCGCTATACAAACTGATTTGTAAACAAAGCTGAAGTTTCTCACTTTTCTTGCTGGTGCCAGAAATCTGTTTCATGACCACACCCTCAATACCCTTTTGAAGCAGTTTAGGAGAGGAAGTGACCAGGCTAAGCTCCTCCCAGCTGTCTGTCATCTTTTTTTCAGGTTTCTCGTCATCAGGAGACCGCCCAGCCCGTTCTATCAGCTGATTAAAAAAATATATATATATTTCAATGTGTCTGCTTAATTATCATGAAACCAGTACCATAACTAACATCCGTCAGTGTAGCCACACCTTTTTTACTGCTAATGTAGCGATGCCCAGGACAGCGACCCCGCCCACTCCTAGAACCAATCGAGCGTTGGATAGAAGGAAGTCGATGATGGCGCCGATTCCATCTTCACCACGTCTTTTACTTGAATAGTACATGCCTGTCTGTAAAAGAATAGTGGAATATTAAATCCAGGGTTTTCTCTACATTAAAATAGAATTCTAAACAGATGTCACCGGCATGAGTACAATTCCCTTTGAAATTCAACCTTTTATACAAATCAGCCATCTGTTAGGAAAGAGGCATTTATGTGAAGAGATAGTGATCAGTGAAACACAAAGCATGTTACTCATTTTAATATCTACATACAAACACACATACACACATGGACCTTGTGTTACTTCACGCTTCAAGTCATGTGACTTCAGTGCATCGCTTTTTTATTTTTTTAATATTCATCGAATTAAAAAAAAAAAAAGGAAATTAAGGAAGAATAGGTGGAAAGGTTAAGGAAAATGCCACAAAACAAGGCCAATTATGCAAAAAAAAATAAACAAAAAACCCCACAAAACAAAAACCAACCCAAAATCTTCGGCGCCGCGCATGTGCAAACAACGGCACCAAGTACAGCAAAACAAGTTAGTCAGCGAGTTCTCTCTTATTTTAAGCCCTTGTTTTTTTCTTAAAATAAAGAAAGCTTATCAAACATGAGTATGGATGCTGGAGCAAAGAAGACGACAAAGTATCACTTTCATACAGAATGAGAGGCGGACTTTTTTTTCCACAATATCATTTTCGAAGTGCGTTTGGAAGTGTGCTTGAGGCTGGCTGTCAGCAGCTACTGTCTGGACTATGCATCCCTGGCTGATTCAATTCAGTGCACGTCATCAAAGTGAGCTCACTTCAATTCACTTATCCCTTAACATCCGAGGATGTCGTTGGGGCACCTTCATGGTGAGACGTGGGCTGATTTTGGCCTGGCGAAGCCCATCCCTCTCCAGGTCGTAGAAACACGCTGACGGCTTTGCAGCCTATTCTTTACGAAAGTCAGCAATGGTTCTTTTACATGCCTCTCACCATAGACAGTGAGATACATGTCTGGCTTTTGATAACCCAGTTAGCTGCACTGGGGGGGGACAGTGACAACCCTGTGGGGACTTGAACCCCCAACCTTTGGATCAGCGATCCTGCGCCCTGTACCACTAGACCACCACTGCCTCGTAAAGTCTCAGGTAGTTACAAAAAATGTTCAAAGTTAATTATGTTGTGTTGTGAAATATTGGCTCATGTGGTTATGCAAGGCACATAAACATACATTTACACATAAAGAATCCTCGATATACTTCAAAATAAATCTGTTTTGCATTTTTGTAGTGCTTTGATCTTTATGACTTGGTCATTCTATAAGTAGCTCGCGTGCTGGAAAAGTGTGAGCACCCCTGGTATATAATATCAATAAATACATATTCAATGCTATAAACGCTTATAATATTTAAACATTGAAAAATAACATGAGATGTAAATAAAATATAAATACAGATGGTCCCCAACTTACCAACATTCGATTTGCAAACATCCGGAGATATGAACAGGGCTGTCCTACGTCGAAAGTGAAATGAAATTGAACAACAAGTAGAAACAGAAATGGAATAAAATCTACAGAAAGATATATCATAAATATAAGTATGAAATATGATTAAACATTATCCTGAGGTACACTAGTCTCCAGCAGAGGGGCGTGGCTGATACACACTTTACATGGGTAGGGGAAGAGAAGCAGAACCATACTTTTCTGAACTCCTGCCAAAACTTCTAATTGAACTGTATTCTAGAATTGTATTCTAATGAACTGCATAAGTGGAACCCTCCTTAAATCTGATCAGATCCACTGTGCTGTGCTTGAGAGGAACCAGGAGTTTAAACATGATATTGTATTGATAATGTACAGATGATTATGTAGGGAGAGAGAGATTGCATACAGTACAAACTTATATAGATTACTTATACAGGGGGTGGACAAAATAATGGAAACACCTAACATTTTGGCATCATAATCTTTGAACATAATTTGCAGTGGTGGTCTAGTAGTATAGGGCACTGGATCGCTGATCCAAAGGTTGGGGGTTCGAGTCCCACTCTCCACAAGGTTGTCACTGTCCCCCCCCAGTGCAGCTAACTGGGTTATCAAAGGCGGGCCATGTCTGTCACTGTCTATGGTGAGAGGCATGTAAAAGAACCATTGCTGACTTTCGTAAAGAGTAGCTGCAAAGCCGTCAGTGTGTTTCTGTCCCTTGCTAAAAAGGGTTGTGACAGGAAGGGCATCCAACGTAAAAACCTCTGCCAAATCAAACGTGCGAATCAGGTGATTCGCTGTGGCGACTCCCGAGTAAAAGGGGAAAAGCCGAAAGGAAGACAAGACAATCTTTGAACATAATTCAAACAATCAGAACTTGGCATATGTATTGATTCATACAACTTGTGAATTGTTTCCAAAGGAATTTTAAGCCATTCTTCAGTTAGAATCCCCTCCAATTCTTTTCGTGACGATGGTGGACTTGTGCTTTGCTGAGGACGTTTGTCCCTCTCTTTCAAAGGCACTCATTACTTTTGAGACAGTACCTCTTGAAACAACGAACATTCTGGCAGCTTGTGTTACACTAGCGCCGACCATACGAGCACCAACAATTTGGCCTCTTTTAAAATCTGAGCGGTCTGCTATTATGGGGTATGATTAATGTTTTCAATATCTGAAAAAGTAAAAAAAAAACAACATTTTTTACATCAACATATCAAATAAAATTATTATACAAAAAAATAACAACATATGCCAAGATTTGATTGTTTAAATTTTGTTCAAATATTATGAGGCCAAAAGGTTAGGTGTTTCCATTATTTTGTCCACCCCCCTGTACAAGGTTTAAACATACGTTCCCCTCTAAAGAATGGCGTGTAACAACTTACAAACAAATTCATCTAAGAACGGCCGTCCAGAACCTAACTCGTTCGTACGCTGGGGAGCGTCTGTACGCACACATGGCATTGCAGGTACACACATACGAGCACAGATGTGCCAGATGCAACGATGTATCCAATTTTGATGGGAGATTTTGGGTTGTTTTTATAGATAGATATACATACACACACATAGTGACACCCACAAAACTCTATAAAAGGACAAACAAATCAGCAGCTTTGAGCATGACATGAACAATCAGGGAAAAAAACTGAAAAACAGAAGTTCAATTTAATTTTACTCAAAGCTACACCAACAAATCTATTTATTAATAATATTTATTATTGCTAATTATTTCTTCTAATTTGTTGATTTTTTTTACTCAACGTCACATTTAAAATGTATTTATTTGACTTAATACATGATAAAAACACCTGATCCACTTTATCTCTGATCTTGTGAATAAGACGGAGGATGTTATTCATTGAGACTCCAAAGTTTATCATATATAAAATTACTGACATATAACCAGGGGATAAAATTAATGTAAAATTCTACAAGCTCTGTGGATTATTTATCTAATTTTAATCAGCGATAAATTTAAACATAAATGATGTAATACAAGCAGGTTCGCTGTCAAAAATCTACACGAGGTATAAAATATCCACACTGAACAAGAACACGAGAAATTCTAAATATAACAAAGCCCAGTGTTTCCTTTTCTTTCTCCAGCAGGTGATGAACAGATGTGGGACTGCCATTCTTTTTAAGGTTTGTTCGGTGGCTTTCGATGATGTAAACCCTAGACAGGAGGCGACGGCGAGTCATTTTAACTAGACGTATTTTTCTTTTTAAAAAACACAACAGAACAATAATACATGAAAGTGTTGAAGAGAAATATTTTAATTCTGTTTTTGGTTAAATAATCCTGAGCCGTTGTGTGTTGATTTAAAGACGTAATGCTTTGAATACAGGAGCCTGCTCTGGGCTGATGGTGTACATGTCGTACTTTTTAATGTTTGTATGTTGTGCTGAATCTCCCGCTTTAAAGTGATCAGCGCCACATACTGACACAACCTTTTCCATCCATTTAAAATAGCGGTTCCTTTAAAAGTCCTTTCATACAAGTCCCCTTTCACCTCGCCTCTGAGGGGACACTTACAGTGACTGGACCTCGGGGTAGACTTTGACACTGCTGCGAGTTCTGAAACAGCAGCAGGTGTGGCGACACTGCCGACATGCTGTACATGACCTCGTTACAATCGCTAGTGAGACGGCGACAAAACGATCAATTTGGTGCAAAAAAAATTGGTTCTAGTTTTAAATTCCTTGCACTCGGCAAGTTAAACCTGCAAATTAAAAAACTTTATTTTTATTAACTAAATAAAAAAAAAAAGATTTTTTCCAATTTTATTTTGTTTAGAATTGGTGAATATTTACATCGGTGGATAAACTCAAACAAGGAAGAGAAAAGAAAAGGCGTTTCCCATTCAGCTCACTGCTCGTAAGGACACTGGAGACAGCAGAAGACGTCCACCAGGTCTGAGGTCACGTTTTAAATTTAGAAGTGCACCTGCTGCATGCTCATTGGATCAGAGCAAGACGCTGGGCAGTGTTTGTTGTTGAAATGTTCATAAAAACAGCTTTAATTCCGGCAGCTGATGGGATTCGGTGCAGTCGGATGTTTCGGACTGAACTGTTTTAGAGTTGGCGTGATGCATTAAAATCTTCAACACCATACTCCAAGATAATTCATCTGATCAGACAGTGACTGACATGACTCCTTAAAATCTATTAAAATTAAACCCAAATTATTATTTTATTGTATTTACACAATTGTTAAAATTTACTCCATACAAGACTGACTTATAAAAGTATTACTAAAAAATAAATAAATAAAAGATGACTGTAACACTGCCAACAGAATCCTTTCAAAAGAATCCACCAAATCGGCGAAATAACTGAAACCCGAAGGATTTGTGATTCGTTCTCCTTTCAGAACTGGACAAAAATAGAAGACAGGCCAGTCAGAACACTGCAAGCTGTCGGAGCCTGAAGAAATCAGGAGATCTGGATAGCGGAGAAACCGCAACACCAACATGTCACTCAACACACCCGCTTTTTAATGACCGACCAAAGTAATAAACAAGCAGAGTGTAAACATACAGGACCGCCGTGTGCAGCAATCCTGATGCTCGGAATAATATTTTGCAATATCTGAAACAACAGTGAAATAATAATGAGTCGAGTTGTTTGTTTTTTTCCCCGTGAACCAGCACACACGCTGTTTTCTGGAGTTCAGAGTTCATCGAGACTTCACCGACTGAAACGCTTCCCGACCGCTTATAAGATAAGATAAGATAAGATACAGCTTTATTAATCTCACAATGGAGAAATTCACTGTTACAGGCTCTTGAGGTACCATCAGTAGGGGGTGCAAAAATAGATACATATACAAACATACACACATACATATATATTATATAAGTAAATAAATAAATAAATAGATACATAAATAGTATAAATTAATAAACAGTAAAAGAAAAGAAGGGAACGGCTTTGTAGACTATCTCAGACCTGCTTCATGCTTTCAGAAAATAATCTCAGAAGTACCGATAAAGGTACCAGTTGTTGGTCCCGCGATGGCCTGGCGAGTTGTCCAGTGTGTACCCCGCCCGAGCCCGGAGTTGGCCGAAGTGGTCGCCAGCCTCCCAGCAACCCTAATTAGGATTAAGCGGTTCAGAAAATGAATGGAAATGTACCAGTACACGGTGTGAAGTACGCAGCTGAGTATCTTTGTTATTTTTAGGGTTTATGGGATTAAATCGAGGGCGTGGCCTGGATTTCACTGTAAAATGACGTGCTACAGAAAGAAAACTGACACTGCACCAAAGTTCCACCACTACAGATTTACCATTCTACAGTTTGTTCAAATCTATCCAAAATGATTTGATGCGATTCTTTAACAGTGAGCTTTGGAGAACTTTTTCTGTCTCTTCTCTTCCTCCTCATTGCGCATGTTTTCAGAATAACCCCGTGTCCTCGTCCAGGCTAGTTTACCACTGTTCCGGTTGTTTTAAGCTTCTTAATGATTCCTCCGACAATAGATAGGTGCAGGTGCAGGCGTCACATTTATTCCCCAGAGAAACAGGAATTATTAATTAAATGTTCCTGGATAATCTGATCAACTACATAAACTACTGTAGAAATGACAGAAATACTTCAATTACATTTATTTCCTCGGAATCATTATGGGTCCCAATAATTGTGGAGCCGGTTATTTTATGAAAATACTTTTGTTTGTAACTGTCTGTGTGGTTTTTCACAGCCACCAGCACAAAAACCAACTATATTAACAGAGAAATACGTAACACCAACCCACAACACAAACCAAACATCGAGGGGGTTTTAAGGTTTTTTTTGACCGAACCGGACGTTGAAATAAATTCTCCAGATGAGAGCGAGGTGGCATGCAGTCTAGATTATTCTCCACATCATTGGTGCAAATAAAGTTAGAAAATGGAATACGGGGTTGCATCTGGCTAAACAATCAAACACATTCTCATTGGCTGATTCTGCAAATTGCTAATAAATACCGAGCGCTCCCACTGGCCCGATAGTTCAATGTTACATAAACAAAATAACGAGCTGACAGACTCCTCGACGTATAAAATATCCGATCCATCAAAAAACTGAGAGGTTGGTCGTTTTAGCGCCCCCATGTCAAGAAAACCTTTCAGGTCAGCACGATTTTGCCGGGTCCGTCAGGTTAGGGTGTAAACATCACTTTTTAAATTATACGCAAAGTCCAACTCAGGAGTGGAAATACGTGAGTGGATCAGCTGATCACCCTGAAAACCTGTCGAAATGTTATTTTTGAAAGCGCCTGCCATTATTCTCTCCGCCTCCGTGACCCGGGAACCACATGAACATTTAATCAGCGGGAATTATGTCTCTCTTAACCAAACATGCACACACAGCATGCATGAGCCCGCTTCTAGATGCTTTTCCCTGCATTCATGACCTCCGTTTGACCCCGACAACTCGATCGCCTCTTGGGAAATCTTAGTTATCTTAAGGGAACGTACGGCACACATCAGCCCGACTTGTCTTCTGTGAAGCTTCTTCAGGTACCTCCGGGTACTCCGGTTTCCTCCTACAATCCAAAAGCATGCACATTATGCTAACTGGCTGCTCGAAATCGGTATCAGGACACTTACCGCCCCCGGACAACTAGCCCCCCAGACAATCATCTCAAGATCTTTAAGTTTAAATCTGTGGATCAAGGCTCAGTTAGGGTACTTTGATCTTATGCCTTTGTCTAAATTTTTCTAAATGTTTTCTCTCCTTTGGGCAAGCTGTAACTAATATGCCTAGCTTCAGTTTCAGCTAAGCGGCATGTTAATTAGCATGGCCCCTGCGCCGCAAACAACACCGCTAGTCTGTGTCAAATATTTTAAATGGGCCAATCATACACTGGAAATGTATGTCACAGCTCGGTGAATTAGCATTTATTCCACTAGATGACATCAATAACGCATTCGAAACACTGTCAGCGCTTATGCCAGAAGCTGCCCAACCAGTAGCCGACTACTTCGAAGATACCTTCATTGGCTGTCCTCACCACCAATCACGTGTCATGTGGAATGTGAAGAATCGAGTTGAAGAAGGACTTCCACATACCAACAACCACAATGAGGGATGGCACCGCCACATGCAGGCTAACGTTGGGGCTTACCACCCCAACTTCTAGACATTATTATGAGTGTTATGATGGGAACAATCATTAAATGAGGTTGTAATGGCTCAGATGTCAGTAGGTGTACCAGCTCCACCTCAGAGAGAGCCACAACGCCATCACGCAACGCCTGACTAAAATCGTCACGGACTATGAGAACAGACCTTTAGTAGGAATTGCACACTATATAAAAAAATAGTACCCTAAGAGGAATTGTACACAATATTCAATTATAAATGTTTCAATTATATATTTCATTTGTACATTGATCATGTTTATGAATAAAACATTAAATCTTAATTAAAGATATTTCTTCTTATTATTTTGTATTATCATCTTGCATTATTATCTTACATACACATACATTCATTGACTATCCCCATCAAAGTAAATTTGACTGGGGTGGTTGTCCTATGGGGTAATTGTCCTGCGGGGGTGGTTGTCCGGGGGGTGAAGTGTTCTCGAACCCTCGAAATCACCCCTAGGTGTGAGTGCTGGCCTTGCGATGGCCTGGCAACTGCGCAAGATGTACCCTACTCTCGCACAGAGTCGGCTGAGATGGGCACCAGCCTCCCTGCAACCCTAATTAGGATTAAGTGGCTAAAAAAATGAATTAAGGAAAGAAATGAATCGGCAGTGCATGCTGCAACATCTCAAACGTCAAGTTTACACCCACTGTCGGAATGAATAACTCTGAACTCACCCAGTTGAGGCCAGTGAAATCAGTTGTTTATTTTCTCATCACCGCCCACATTCCATGTGGGGAAAAAAAAAAAAAAAAAAAAAAAAAAAAAGTGTGCTGATGAAAAATCCGCATCAACAATTGGGTTGGTCTCACCGATGACTTTTTGTATGTTTGTTTAATCAGCATGCCAAATGTACAATGCGGAAGTAAAGAAACACCGACAGAGTCATTGTTGATTGAACGCCCTTCCACGTCTATGTCTGGCACCTTCACACGGTGTGAAGCTCGATGTCAAGCTTACTTCTTGGTTTCAGAGCAAGACTGCACTGGCAGGTGTTTACACTAATGTACACGTGCATGGATGCTTTACAATCGGTAACTGTACCTAATTTAAATAAACCCACAGTACCCCTGTTATTCTCAGGGGTTACGTGCCTGCCCCCCCACCCCCGGTGGATCCCAGAAATCCAAGAATTATTGATGCAGTTTTAAAATCCTATGTATGATTTTACATGCACTAAACTCTGCTTGTTAAACACATTCTCTAACCAGTAGGGATGTCATTGACAATCGGAATAACGCCGATATAATTATGTCGATCGATAATCGATCCCTATAAAAGGGATATTGATACTTCTAACGTTATAGCTTCCTGTGTTCATGACAGCGTCTGTAGTAAATGCCATTTTCAATGACACCCCTAGTAAATAGTACGTCCCGCCTCTCTGTATGGTAAATTGTACGTCCCTGCATCCAGTGTGCCGTCAGAGTGCGTGTTCTCAACAGCACGGAACATTTTGAACAAGAAGAGACACTTATCACCGGATAATGCAGATATGTGCATCTTCTGAATCTATACATCTATTTTCGATTCCACGTCACTGTGACACGCAGCGGAGATCACTGTGACACGCAGCGGAGAGCCAATCCTTTCTGTACTCCACTGTGTGGGCGGGTCCGATACCTTCAAACTCCAATTTGATTGGATTATAACAACAGCCACAGACTGCGCATGTTGTTTGAGTAAAGAGATAAATTTCCCTCGTTTTGATCGGCTCATTTCCACGAAGCCAAGCACAGATCCTAAGGTTGAGGGTTCGAGTCCCCACAGGGTTGTCACTGTCCCCCCCAGTGCAGCCAACTGGGTTATCAAAGGCAGGCCATGTCTCTCACTGTCTATGGTGAGAGGTTCATGTAAAAGAACCATTGCTGACTTTCGACAAGAGGAGCTGCAAAGCCGTCAGCGTAGTTCTGCCCTTTGTTAAGGGGTTGTGTCAGGAAGGGCATCCGACTTAAAAACCTATAAATCAAATCAAACGTGCGATTCAGATGATTCACTGTGGCAACCCCTGAAAATGGGAAAAAGATGAAAGGAAAAGACAATAAAAACATTTGAATTCACAATTCAAGCAGTCACATTGATGACGTGGGTGAAGGGAAAAAAAATAGGTGTACACATCATCTGCAATTAATCAGTAGGCGGGAGAAACAAAAGCTCTCAGCCATTGGCTAAATTTGAATCACGTGTCAATAACTTCCGGGGTTGCAGTAGCTGAACGGCTACTGTATATATTTTGATTGGCTGTTTATTATCTGAAGTTGTTAATGAGAGAGTTCAAGTCATGTACTACATGTACTGATAGGGCTGGTGCTCTCCTGTTCTTAAATGCCACTTTATTCTGTTTGGATTTTACCTGATTATGAAAAGTTACGGTACAATATTCAGGACTTGTGTAATCCTCTTTATCAGATTAGATTCTCATTTCATGAAAGTAGTAAACTTAACAGTTAAACCAACCCGCAGTGCTGATTGGATAACACATTTTGACGGGTGTCGATTTAAACCAATAAGAAGCATAGCTCCGCACGATGTCTTACTTTTTGTTCAATCACTGTGCAGATATCATTGCCACACAAAAGTTCCCGACCTCTTTGTAAACGAACCGGCACAGGGTTGGAGGTTGACCAGAACTGTGAGAATTGTTTTCAGTCAGATGATGAAAGTTGCTGAAAACCCCGGCACACTTTCCCTCAGATAGCTGAGAAGAAACTTAAAATCTATTTCATGGGCCTCAAGCATAATTCCTTTTCTCATGGGTAGAAACGATCACATCTTTGATATTGGATATCATACTTCATGGGTATTGATGGTTCATTATACTGGGTATAATATGTATACCTGCTGTGTAAAAGTGAATGATATTGAATGATAAACAGTTCTGAGTCTGAGAGCGGGTATTTGTTTACTTGGTTCCGACCGGAAGCAGGTTTTCCAAATGGAGCTTCTCAGCCACGAAATACTTTAGCACTGAACTCCTCCTTCAAACTTTACATTTTATTCTCATTTTTTTTTAAATGTTATTTGTATAAAAATGAAACTTTAAAAAAAAAAAAATCATACTATAGCACCTTGGCTGTAAATAAAGACAAGGCTCACGCGCTGCATCCCACGGCCTGTCGCTTCTTAAAGCTCGTTTAAAGTGAGTTGAAAAAGAAAACAGAACCTAAAATTACATCTTGTTTTTAAAAGCACAACAATTCTCATGTCTTATTGATGTATTTTGAACCTACAGCACTTAAGTCGTGAGTACTTGTGGAAGCTAAACTTCGTTGTTGTTGTTAGCACGTACCCACTCGCTAGCTAGCTACTTAAATATCACTCTAATAGTTAAGATTCATTTGTATTTTTGTCACTGACCTTTTTTAAAACATCGTCCAACTCATTTCTAAAACAAATACAATCCACAACAATATCGGGCATTAAATGTAACTCGAGGTCACAGCAATTACTCTGTGCGTAGTGTTTCGTCCATCCCCCTGAGCTCGCTGGAACCGACCGACAAACCCGCAGAGCTGATTGGATGACACATTTTGACCACCGTCGATTTAAACCAATAGGAAGCCTAGCTTCGCACGACGTCTTACTTTTTTGTCCAATCACTGTGTAGATATCGCTGCCGCACACGTACAGTATCCGAAGACGTGAAATACGTGAGTTTTTTTTTTTTTTTTTTTAAAGTGACCGATACACAATTTCCTTTTCTCTTCTTTTCCTTTCGGCTGTTCCCTTCGGGGGTCGCCACAGCAAATCATCCGCCTCCATCTCACCCTGTTCTCTGCGTCTTCTTCTCTTACACCAACTACCTTCATGTCCTCCTTCACCACAGCCATAAATCTTCTCTTTGGTCTTCCTCCAGGCCTTCTGCCTGGTAGTTCCAACCTCAGCATGCTACTATTAATATACTGTATTCACTATCCCTCCTCTGTACATGTCCAAACCATCTCAAACTAGCCTCTCTAACTTTGTCTCCAAAACCTCTTACATGTGCTGTCCCTCTGATGTGCTCATTCCTGATCCTATCCATCCTCGTTACTCCCAAAGAGAACCTCAACATCATCATCTCTGCTACCTCCAGCTCTGCCTGCTGTCTTTTCCCCAGGGCCACTGTTTCTAAACCATACAACATCGCTGGCCTCATCACTGTCTGGTACACTTTTCCTTTCTTTCTTGTTGATACCTTCCTATCACACATCACACCGGACACTTTTCTCCAACTATTCCAACCTTCCTGCACACGATTCTTCACCTCTGTCCACACTCACCATTGCACTGGACTGTTGAGTCCAAGTACTTAAAATCATCCACCTTCTTTATCTCTGATCCCTTTAACCTCACCGCTCCTCTTGGGTCCTTGTCGTTCACACACATGTATTCTGTCTTACTGAGGCGAACCTTCATTCCTCCCCTTTCCAGGGCATACCTCCACCTCTCTAGATTTTCCTCCACTTGTTCTCTGCACTCACTACAGATCACAATGTCATCTGCAAACATCATAGTCCATGGAGATTCTCGTCTAACCTCATCTGTCAGCCTGTCCATCACCATAACAAACAAGGGGCTCAGAGCTGATCCTTGATGCAGTCCTGCCTCCACCTTGAACTCCTCTGTGACGCTGACAGTACACATCATCACTGTCTTACATCTCTCATACGTGTCCTGCACTACTCTAACATACTTCTCTGACACTCCAGACATCCTCATGCAATACCACAGTTCCTCTCTTGGCACCTTGTCATAAGCTTTCTCCAGATCCACAAAGGCACAATGCAGCTCCCTTTGATCTTCTCTGTACTTCTCTATTAACATCCTCAAAGCAAACACTGCATGTGTGGTGCTCTTTCTTGTCATGAAACCAAACTGTTGTTCACAAATGCTGACCTCTGCCTTTAGTCGAGCTTCCACTATTCTTTCCCATAACTTCATCATAGGGCTCATCAACTTTTCCCCTCTGTAGTTAAGATAAAGGTTGTGTGTTCAAATCCCAGTTAGACTCCCACTGTGTTAAGATCCCTGGGCAAGGTCTTAATCACAAGTGTGCCTCTGTTCACCCAGCAGTACAAATGGGTACCAGTAAAAATATACTGGGAAGGTAACCTGCGATGGACTAGCGTCCCATCCAGGAGGAGTTGTACTCTTTGATGCTTCACGCTATGGAAACCGGGGATAAGCACCGGCCTGATGAGCCACTATGGCGCGGGTGTAAAAAGCCTAACAGACTTTACCTTACCTAGTTAAGATAAAGACTTCATTATCCTGGAGGAAATTTTGTTACATCGTATTCTTACGACGTGCATTGCCGACGAGCAGTGCCACCAAGGTTGTTCAAGGAGTCAAGTTACTAACAGAAAAGAAAGTTCAAATCAACAACACACAATCTGCTATAAAATAAATACATAAAAATTCTATGTTTAAAAGGACCTTACACAGACCCAGTAAACAATATAATAATAATACAATAAATAAATCAGTAGATAACCACAATAAATTAAATTTCACTAAATATTGCATTATGTTATATTATAATTATATTTATATTGCACTATACCCATTGTTTTGTTGGGAAAAAAAATGAACAGTTCTCTGGGTAAACAAAAATGGCCACAACTTCAAGTTAGATGTTCTCCATTCTCAGAGGAAGGTTTAGAGATAATCTACAGTCAGTCAGTACACCAGGTTTATTTAATGAGAATCCGACATTCTTCCTCCGCGGTTCTTGTTGCTAGCCGCAGCGCTCCAGTCCTCTCTAAAGGCTGTGTAGCCGGTTGGTGTAGTCGCCTCGTTGGGTGTACTCTCCTTGAGCCATGCTTCACAGAAACACAGCATGGAGCAGTCCTGTAGATCCCTCCACGCTGCAATCTGAGCATGAAGCTTGTCCATCTTGTTTCGCAGAGACTGAATATTTTCAAGCTAACCTTCCACTGCTAACCAAGCACCAGAGACATCGTTAGCCCCTCCCCGCCTGCCGCGTCTCCGCCTGGATTTATTGTTATCCGGGGTGCGGCTAGCATTGAGTTGCGGTAGCATATTAGCTCAGGATAGGAGATGAGCGTGCTCATTTCTGAAAGTCCAAAGGACTGTGCTCTCATAGCTGTTGTAAGGTCGCACGGTCATAGAGGAGCATAGTGCAAAAAACAAAACAAACAAAAACAATTTGACTCTGAGAACTCCGCGAAGTCGTGATGGAAGCTGAAAAAGGAAGAGTGTCGTTTTTGTCTTTAAGGAAGAGTTGAAACAGGCTTTGGGTGGTCAGGAAGTGCTTCCAGATGACTGGACAACTACAGCTAATGTGATCAGGGAGACAGGTAGGAAAGTACTTGATGTGTCCTCCGGAAGGAAACTACATAAGGAGACTTGATAGTGGAATGAGGAAGTGCAGGAGTGTGTACAGGGAGACACAGTGTAAGGCGAAGGTAGCGGTGTCAAAGGCCAAACAGAGGGCGTATGATGACTTGTATGCTAGGTTGGACGGTAAGGAGGGAGAAAATTATTTATACAGGTTGAAAGGACAAAGGGTGGAAGATGTGATCGTTGAGGCCCAGGAATTAGCAAAGATTAGTTAGGGTGAAGTGAGGAGGGCATTGAAGAGGATGAAGAGTGGAAAGGCAGTTGGTCCTGATGACATACCTGTGAAGGTATGGAAATGTCTAGAAGATATAGCAGTAGATTTTCTGACAAGAACATTTAACAAGGTCTTAGAGAGTGAGAGGATGCCAAAGGAATGGAGGAGAAATGTGCTGGTGCCCATTTTTAAGAACAAGGGAGACGTGCAGAGTTGTGGCAACACATTTTCCAAAATGGCGCGCCCTAGACGGGCTACTTCTTGGGTACCAATTAATGCGAACGGCTACCAGGTCGATACACACTTGTGACATAACAAATTTGCTCAATTTACCTTTAATTATATGTTATTATTAATAATTAATGATATCCATCTATGTCAGGGGTCGGGAACCTTTTTGACTAAGAGAGCCAAAAAACCCACAAAATTTTAAATCTAATCCTCTGAGAGCCAAATATATTTTTTATACTGAGACCAACAATTTTAGAGTATAATACAACTCTGAATTTATTTTAAACAACATTGTTATAATGAAGTTATTTATTTGTAAGAAAAGTACTTCCTACTATTAATGCGACTTCTGTTGCTGCATGGTTTTGCTGATAGCTTTGTAGTCTGGGTGATACGCAGTGAAGTTCAGGTTCAGGCAGGCGTTTAGGTTTCCATGTATTACGTGACCACAGGTTGGTCTTGATGTTTTTCACGTGTGAGAAGGACCGTTAATAAAGAGTGAGAAGCAGGGGTCCAGGGGGCGCAGCCTCCGGTCAGTTCCAGGGTGATGCCCTGGTGGGTGGGTGGGTGGGGAAAATTTGGTTTTATGGGTTTTTAAGAGTGATTTTTAAGCCATTTCATGCAAGTTTTATGTGTAATGCTTAAACACAGACATAGGGGAAAAATACAAAATTACACACGTGTCTCTAAGATTTAATAATGTAATGTAAATGAAATCTTCAATGAAAGAACTAATGAAATATGAAGTGTAAACTAATAACATATATCAAAAATAAGGTTGGCTGAAGTAAAGTATTAATTGTAACATTTCTCTTTTTTGAAGTTTTATCCAAATAATTCTTCATAATAATCTTTTCTGTCTTTGCTCATAGATGGCATGTATCATATGCAGCAACCTTGCAACTACACAATTAATTTACAAACTGAAATTCATTAACCATGTTAACAAATCTACTCATATAGATGGCAAGTATCCTGTGCAGCAACCTTGCAAAAACACATGGAATTACAAACTGAAACTTATTAACAATGTTAACAATTCTAACTAAATATACATTTAACTACATTCATCAATGAAAACATCATTTGAGCAAGTTTCACAACCTTTAGTTTTTAAGAGTGCGTATGTATCTGATTTTACGGTAAAGGATCCCGCAGCCAGAAGCAGAAAGAGAAGCTGTATGTTTCCGTAAAAGACATAGCCAATGGCATTTGCTTGTGGAAATTACATCCTTAAAAAATAAATAAAAAAAATAAAATAAAATTGGGAAATAACTGTATTAATGCGTGAGATTTTAGACACCTTACGTCAGAGATTGAGGAGGAGATGAAATGTGTGATTCTCACGCTTGATGCGTGAGAGTTGACAATTATGTTGAAGTTTTTTCATTCTGTCCATTTTGTGTTTTGCTTGCCAGCTCTGCTTGGCTTCTGACACATGAGCTGATCAAAACGAGGGAAATTTACCTCTTTAGCCAAAAACAACTCGCGCAGGCTGTTGCATATAATCCAATAAAATTAGAGTTTCATGGTATCGGCCCCGCCCACACACTGGAGTACAGAAAGGATTGGCTCTCCGCTGCGCGCCAGAGCGACAAGTGGCATCGAAAATAGATATACAGATACTCCCCGACTTACGTTTTTGTCTGGTTTCAGACGGCCAAATGTAAGTTGAAAATGAACGCAAGCTCATACTGTACTATACATCCATAAATACCATTACCGTATCTCATACAACACCCATAAAGCAATTATTATAAACATAGTATTGTAAAATAATATCAAATATATCAAATAATATCAACATTAATTTCAAATAATTTAAATTCAAGCAAAATAATTTCAAATAGATAAATTTTAATCAAATTCACTCATCAAATATCAAATGCAGTATCAAATATAACCTTTAACATTCTCTATGATGCGATCTTTCTGCTTGTAAATGGTTCCAATGGTCGATGGATGGTCACTTTACATGAAACTGAGCCGAGTCACTTTACATGAAGCTTAAAACAGCCAATCAACGCTTACAATATGTGAGGCGCTCAACACCAAAAGTAGTTTACTTGCTGTGCTTGAGACAAAGCGTGGGTTATACGGACTTCTGGTCTTTCAAGTGAGCGAGGGTGCCGTTGAACTTGTTTAGTACTCAGCCTGCACTGATGTGAATCACCAGCAGAGCGGAGAGTTCTTTTTCCTTTCTGGATTCGGGTTTTCATTCATTTTACAACTCTCTTTGCTTAACTGAGTATGCATGCATGGTAAATTGCACCAATCCAAGCAGATAATTAATTCATCTCTGTGTATGAGACTAGCACCCATGCTAGTAGGCTTACGCTTCTGACCAACCATATTTGCCTAGGGTTACAAAAGTCCGCAAAACAGTGTAAACACAAAGATCACAGAGACGACGTCTTAACACAAGGGTAACACGCTATATAACTGAACTGGGAAGAAGGAGGGGCACATTCAGTCTGTCATTTGTAAACAATCGATGCAGCATCATTACGTCAGCGAACTACGTAGGTAGGTCTAAACTCAAAATTTGACTTTTTTTTTTTTTTTTGAAAAAGAAAAAAAAAAAATGTAAAATTGAAAAAACGTAAAACAGATTAATGTAAATCGGGGAGCGTCTGTATGTGCCCAAAACTTTCCCAGTCACGTCTACTTTCCTGATGAAGTCTGTGAGTATAATATATGAGTATAATATGGTTGACCCAGCACCCATTGAGCTAATCTTTACTGTTTTCTCTAGCCATGCCCATCTAAATTTTTTCTTAACGCTCTGGTCTAGTTCCTTGACAAGACGTTCATCCTTGCGCTCAATAACTTTAAAAGCTGGCATTTTCATAAACAAACACAAATTTGACTAAATCTAAGACATACTGCGGCCAGAAACACATTTTTGTGGTAGGTGCTGCTGAAGACATACACTTCCAAATTCTCGCAATGAAAAACTTTGTTCCAGGAGAATTCCCATATAAACATGCTCGTGGTTGGACAGTACATTTGACCTCGTTTCTGAACAACCAATCGCCGCTTTTCTTGCTTCTTCGACGTCAAAATTCACCAGATGCTGCTCGATCACTTCTGTAGAGGATCTGACATTTGCTCTCCGTGCCACTGGCCCACGGCAAGATGACCAGACTGGCATATCATATTACGATGCCTGACACGTGCAATAAACCAGAACCAGCGGTGTTTCACTCCACTAGACGATATCAGCAACCACACAGATAAACAAAACGAGGGTAGCACCTTGCGTATTTGGATATAATATGACCAGATGACCAGTGATGACGGCAATACCCCCCCTGATTTTTACACCGGATTTGCATCGATCTCAAAAGGGGCAGTGGTGCTCAAAAGGGCGCAGGATCGCTGATCCTAAGGTTGGGGGTTCGAGTCCCCACAGGGTTGTCACTGTCCCCCCATTGCAGCTAACTGGGTTATCAAATGCGGGCCATGTCTCTCACTGTCTATGGTGAGAGGCATGTAAAAGAACCATTGCTGACTTTTGTAAAGAGTACGCTGCAAAGCCGTCAGCATGTTTCTGTCCCTTGTTAAAGGGTTGTGACAGGAAGTACATCCGACGTAAAAACCTATGCCAAATCAAATGTGCGAATCAGATGATTCGCTGTGGCGACTCCCGAGAAAAGGGAAAAAGCCGAAAGGAAGAAAAAATTTGCATCGATCTCAAAAATGACCCATTTGACTTACAAAAAGGCGAAAATTACCATCCCTGTATGACTGTGCTGATGTACTCTGAGATTACTCTGATCAGTAAAACTCTTTCCACATTGTGAGCAATGATATGACTTCTCTTCTATATGAACACGTTGGTGTCGTAGAAGATTACTCTGACGAATAAAACTCTTTCCACATTGTGAGCAATGATACGACTTCTCTCCTATATGAACACGTTGGTGCCGTAGAAGATTATTCTGACGAGTAAAACTCTTTCCACACTTTGAGCAATGATACGGCTTCTCTCCTGTATGAATACGTTGGTGTTCTTGGAGACTACCCTGACGAGTAAAACTCTTTCCACACTGTGAGCAATGATACGGCTTCTCTCCTGTATGAACACGTTGGTGCCGTAGAAGAGTACTGTGATGAGTAAAACTCTTTCCACACTGTGAGCAATGATACGGTCTCTCTCCCGTGTGAACACGTTGGTGTTCCTTGAGATTACTCGGACCTGCAAAACTCTTTCCACACTGTAAGCAATGATATGGCTTCTCTCCTGTGTGAATGAGTTGGTGTCGTTGGAAATTGCGCCACCGATCGAAGCTGTTTCCACACAATGAGCAATGATACAGCTTCTTTGATGCGTGAGTGCACAGATGTGTTTTCAGTGAATTCTGATGTCTAAAACCGATTCCACAGTTTGAGCAATAGTAAACCTCCCTCTGTACATCTTTGTGATTCGTGTCACAACTCTGCGGATCAGATGATATTTGATTACTACTGGAGTCCTTGAAAGGGATTTGAAGCTCATCTTTAATCTTGCCTGCTTTCTGCAGAGGCTCACACTCTTCATAGTGGCATCGCTGGATGTGTTTGTCTGGAAAAATTTGAGATACACAGGAAGTATGTTAAAAAAAAACCAGGAATTACAGTGGTATGACAAAGTGTCTGAACCTTTTGGAATTTCTCACATTTCTGCATAAAATCACCATCAAATGTGATCTGATCTTTGTCAAAATCACACAGATGAAAAAACAGTGTCTGCTTTAACTAAAATCACCCAAACATTTATAGGTTTTCATATTTTAACGAGGATAGCATGCAAACAATGGCAGAAGGGGGAGGAATAAGTAACTGAACCCTCTGCCTAAGGAGACTTAAAGAGCAATTGAAACCAATTTTTACCAAACAATTTAAGTCGGGTGTGTGCCCAATCACTGATGAGTGGCTTAAAGCTGCTCTGCCCACTATAAAACACACACTTGGTAAGAATTGTCTTGATGAGAAGCATTGTCTGATCTGCACCATGGCTCGCTCAAAAGAGCTGTCTGAAGACCTGCGATCAAGAATTGTTGATTTGTATAAAGCTGGGAAAGGATACAAAACCATCTCTGAAAGTCTGGATGTTCATCAATCGACAGTCAGAGAAGTTGTCTACAAATGGAGAGAGTTTGGCACTGTTGCTTCTCTCCCAAGGAGTGGCCGTCCACCAAAGATGACGCCAAGAGTTCAGCGCAGAATACTCAGAGAGGTAAAAAAAAAACCTAGAGTGTCTGCTAAAGACTTACAGAAATCACTGGCACAGTCCAATATCTCTGTCCACACATCAACTATATGTAAAACAATGGCCAAGAATGGTGCTCATGGGAGGACTCCAAGGAGGAAGCCACTGCTGTCTAAAAAAACATTGTTGCTCATTTAATGTTCACAAAAAGGCACTTGGACACTCCACAGATGTTTTGGCAAAATATTTTGTGGACTGATGAAACCAAAGTTGAATTGTTTGGGAGGAACACACAACGTCATGTGTGGAGGAAAAATGGAACAGCTCACCAACATCATGTGGGGCTGGTGGCGTAGTGGTTAGGGTGCTGCGCTCATGATCAGGAGGTTGTGAGTTCGAATCTCACTGAGACCCTCACTGTGCTAAGACCCATGGGCAAGGTCTCAACCACAAGTGTGCCTCTGTTCACCCAGCAGTATAAATGGGTACCAGTAAAATATACTGGGAAGGTAATCTGCGATGGAGTAGCGTCCCATCCAGGGGGAGTTGAACTCCTGGCCACTTCACGCTACGGAAACTGGGGATAAGTACTGGCCTGATGAGCCACGAGGCTAAGCCACTAGGCTTGGGTGTAAAAACCCAACAGACTTACCTCACCAACATCAACACCTCATCCCCACCGTGAAGCATGTTGGAGGGTGCATCATGGTTTGGGGCTGTTTTGCTGCCTCGGGGCCGGGACAACTTGCAATCATTAATGGAAAAATGAATTCAAAAGTTTATCAGGATGTTTTGCAGGAAAACCTGAGGCCGTCTGTCAGACAGTTGAAGCTAAAAAGAGGATGGATGCTGCAACAAGACAATGATCCAAAACACAGAAGTAAATCAACTTCAGAATGGTTTCAGAAGAACAAAATACACGTTCTGGAGTGGCCAAGTCAGTCCAGACTTGAACCCCATTGAGATGCTGTGGCATGACCTCAAGACAGCGATTCATTTCACACATCCCAGGAATCTGACTGAACTACAGCAGTTTTGTAGAGAAGAATGGGCCAAGATTAGTCCTGATCGATGGGGGGCAAAATATTAAATGTGATGGTTCAGTTACTTATTCCTCCCCCTTCTGTCATTGTTTGCATGCTATCCTCATTAAAATATGAAAACCTGTAAATGCTTGGGTGGTTTTAGTTAAAGCGGACACTGTTTTTCATCTGTGTGATTTTGACAAAGATCTGATCACATTTGATGGGGATTTTATGCAGAAATGTGAGAAATTCCAAAAGGTTCAGATACTTTTCATACCACTGTAAATGCCAACTTAATTATAGTGCACTAATTAAATGCAATTCAATCCCAATGTAAAGGAATGTTTGAAATTACATAAAAACGCCGCAGAATCTATATAAATGAAGATTAGCAATCGGTTATTCAAGACACCAACAAAATGACTACAAAAAATACAAAGGGTTGTTGGTGTTGTCTCTGATAGTGAACCCATCTCTTTAAAAGAATTTGCTTGACTCAAAAAATGAAAGATAGAAGAATGAACTGAACTGTGTGTGAAACTGTCATAAAATTAAGAGATTAAACCAGACTTGAAATTATTTCCTGTGATATAGTATTTGAATTGAGAGTAGTGAAGCGAAACAAGGCAATGTAACACAACAGGAAACTGCTATACTGTGTATGAGCTGAGCCAAAATAATTTGCATGGTCAAATGTTCCTTTGAAATCTTTTTTTTTTTTTTTTTTTTACAAATATAAGTTATGACAGCTGTACAATTTCTCCCTGAGAAATAGTATCATTCCGGGACCACCCCCATGGTCCTTGTACCAACGACTGCTCCTGCACTCACTTGCACTCACACCCATCACAATGAAGTGCTAGCATATAGCTACAACAGTTCAACAGATGACACCACTCTTCATCTTGTCCTTAGCCACCTGGAGATAAAGACACATTGGAATGCTACTCATAGATTTCAGTCCAGCATTCAATTCCATTATTCCACAACAGCTTACTGGAATTCTGAGCCTGTCAGGCCTGAATACCTTCCTCTGAAACTGGATGTTGGACTTCCTGACTGAGAGACTTCAGTCAGTTCGGAGTGGGAGCAGCATTTCCGGCACCATCACAATGAGCACTGGGGCCCTCTGGGCTGTGAGCTCAGTCCACTGCTGTGTACTCTACTCACAGCTGTGCAGCAATACACATTTCAAAAAGCTCCTGATGGTCTGGTCAGTATAAAAATAAACCACCATATAGAGAGGAGAAGCAAATTCTATCAGTCTGGTGCAGAGTTAACAACCTATCTCTGAATATTTACAACAAAAGATGGATGTGGAATTTAAAAGAACAAGGAGTGGCCACTGTTCGCTGCACATTGACGGCTCTTCTATGGAGATTATCAAAAACAGTAAATTTCTTGGTGTTCATCTCTGAAATAACTTTACCTGGTCCCTGAACACCAGCTTTGTATAGCCCAGCAGCATCTTTATTTCCTGAGAAGCTTAACAAAAAGCCTGCCTCCCATCACCAATCCTCACAACCGTCGATAGAGGGATTAACTGAGCATGTCGTTAGCAGCTGTATCATGGTATGGTTTGGGATTTGATACCATCTCAGATCGTAAGACCCTACAGCAAATAATACGGACAGCTAAAATCATTGGATTCTCTCTTCCTTCCATCACTGACATTTACACCACATGCAGCATCTGCAAAGCTACTAGCATCATGCACCCTTTACACAAACCTTTCACACTTATATGTCAGAGTTCACATGCAATGCAAACGCCATACGAGCGGGGCCCAATTTATAAAGAAAAAGCCTCTAACCATCGAGTTTTTTTTGGAATGTCAAGTACATATGTTTTTCCGTCCGTCCTTCCGACACATGTGTAGGCATGGGAACCCTACGAATATATTTCTCATACCAGTATATAACCTGCTTAATGGAAACGATGCTCCATCAATGGAAATGAGTGATAGTATCTTTTTCTATGCAATCATTCATTCATCCATCATCTTTCGCGTCGGATCATGGGGGCAGTCGCCTAAGCAATGAGGTCCAGACATCTCTCTCCCCAGCCACTTCCTCCAGCACTTCTGGGGGAGACACCGAGCCATTCCAAAACCAGCCAAGAGACATAATCCCTCCAGTATGTTCTAGGTTGATCCTGGGGTCTCTTCCCGGGTGGACATGCCCAAAACGCCACTTCAGGGAGGCGCTTGGGAGGCTTCTAACCAGATGCCCAAGCCACCTCAATTGGCTCTTCTCAATGCGAAGGGGCAGTGTTTCTACTCCGTGCTCCTCCTGGTTGGCTGAGCTTCTCACCCTATCTCTAAAGAAGAGCCCTGCCACCCAGCTTATATCAGTGATCTTGTTCTTTCGGTCACTACCCAATGCTCGTGATTATAGTTCATGGTTGTAGTAGGTCAAGTGGCAAACTGAGAGCTTTGCTTTGCAGCTCAGCTCCCTTTTCACCACGACGGACTGGTATAAGCTCTGCTTTACAGCAGAGGCTGCAGCGAGCCACCTGTCAATCTCCCACTCCATTCTTCCCTCACTCATGCATTCCACCATTATCTGGCTGAGAACCATGGCCTTGAACTTGGAGGTGCTGATTCTCATCCCAGCCACTTTGCACCCAGCTGCAATTTGCTCCAATGAGAGATGGAGGTCCTGGATTGATGAAGCCAAAAGGACAATATCATCTGCAATATGCAATAAGCAGAGACGAGATCCGATTGCCACCAAATCAGAACCCCTCAATGCCTCGGCTGCGCCTAGAAATTCTGTCTAGAAAACTTATTAACAGAATCGGACGCAACAAGTCTGGTACACCGTACTCCTGGAGCATGCCCCACAACATAGCCAGAGGGACACGGTTGAAAGTCTTTTCTAAATCCGCAAAACACATGTGGACAAATTTGGCAAACTTGCTTGGATCCTTCACTACAATACCCCTGCATAGACTTTCTCAGGTATGCTGAGGAATGTGATTCCACTTTTATTGGAGCACACCCTCTGGTCCCCCGTTTTCAAAACTACCCTGGTTTGACAATCCAGCAGTACAGCTCCCAATGACCATGCAATGATGCAGAGATGTGTCAACCAAGACAGTTTTACAGCATCCAGAGCCCTGAGATATTCAGGGTGGCTCTCATCCACCTTCGGAGCATGACTACCAAGGAACTTTTTGACTACCATGGCAACCTCAGCTTGAGTGATGGGTGGATCCTCACCCAAACCCCTAGAGTCCTGCTCTTCCTAAGAGGATGTGTTGTTGGGATTGAGGAGGACCTCAATTTGTGGAGGACCCCCCCCCCCCCCCCCAGGCATCGGATAGTGGTCCAGAACCTTTTTGAGGCCAACCAATAATCGCTTTCCAGGCCTTCACCAAACTCCACCCACACCCGAGATTTTGCATCAGCAACAGTTCGGGCTGCAAAACGGGCTGCAGTACATTTGGCCTGCTGGTACCTGTCTGCTGGCTCGGGAGTCACACAGGCCAATAAGACCCAATAGGCCTCCTTTTTCAGGTGGACAGCCCCCTTCACCATAGGTGTCCACCAATTACCGCTACGACAGGCACCACTGACCTTCCGGCCACAGTTATGGGCTGCTGCCTCAACAATGGAGGCACAAAACATGGCCCATTCGGATTCCATGTCACCTGCTTCCATGGGACATGGTTGTAGCTTTGCCGGAAGTGGGAATTAAAGCCTCTCTGAGAGAAGACTCCACCAAATGTTCCCAGAAGACCCTAACTACTCGCTTGGGCCTGCCAGGTCTGGAGGGTGGCCTCAACTGCCATCGGTGCCAGCTCAACGCCCGGTGGTGATCAGCTGACAGTTCAGTTCCTCTCATCACCCGAGTGTCTAGAACATGTGGCTGCAAGTCCAGGACACGACTACAAAGTCGATCATTGAACTGTGGCCTAGGGTGTCCTGGTGCCAAGTGTACTTACTGACACCCTCATCTTCGAATATGGTGTTCGTGATGGACAAACTGTGACGAGCACAGAAGTCCAACAACAAAACATGATTCGGCACATGGTTCCAGAGCCCAAGCTGTGCCTCAAGATGAGTCCGACTATTGCTAGTCTGTATCTCTCCACCTCATGCACCAGCTCAGGCTCCTTCCAGAGAGGCGACATTACATCTCCCAAGAGTCAGATTCAGAAGCTAAGGATCGGTTCGACATAACCCATGTCTTCGGCTGCCATCCAACTCACACTTCACCTGACCCCTACAGCCCCTCCCACAGGTGGTTGGGTAGATGGGAGAGTAGACCAATGTCTTCTATTTGGGCTGAGCCCGGCCAGACTCCATGGGCAGAAACCCGACCAACAGACCGCTTGCCTTTGAGCCCCCACCCCCCAGGACTAGGTGACTGGCATCCAGGCAAAAAAAACAAAAAACGTTTTAAGTTTGTCCATGAGAGTTTTTAAACCGTGCTTGGTCTGAACCTTCCCCTAGGACCTGTTTGCCTTGGGTGACTCTACCAAGGGCTTAATGCCCCTGCAACATAGTACCTAGGATAATTAGGACATGCAAACTCCTCCATCACAATAAGGTGGCGATTCAAGGAAGGGGCTATTAAAATGTTTCCTGCATTTTTTGCATATGTGCACTGACTGGCTCGAAGGAAATTTTAACAGTCTCCAAACTCTTAATGTGCATTCATCAGCACTGTGTCTGCAAATAAAAGCTGGAAGATGAATCTGAAGAAGTATTCTCCCAGAGAAAACAACTTTTAAAAAATTAATAGCACATCATAATACCACAGTCCACGTAAGTGTTAGGAATTGTAGGTAGTGAACCAAACTGTTTGATAAAAAAATTGTATCCCCCATACTTTGGACCATGCTATTATATGATATTAAACCACATAAACAGATTTCTTTTTATATTTCAGCATGATTCCTTATGTGTTATTCTAGAATTATTTTGTTCTGTTTATAGTGTCTGATGAAAGGGCCAAATTGTGATAGGTAAAAGATCCTTTTAGCTCATCTCCAGAATGTCAAGGTTTGTGGGGTGTTCCTGGTATACTAAGTACCGATCAAAAGTGGTCTAAGAAAAAGACAACCCATGAATTGGCAGAATTCATGAGTGCCCAAGGTTCATTAATGCACATGGGCAATGGGGCTACCTGGATGCACACCAGTCCAGTGGTGTCAATGGCTGATTTTCATGTGTATAGCAGAAATAATAGGTGTAACTACACTTTAGAATACTCTGATGACTTACCAAGGTCGTCTTTATTGTCAAGATCTTCCTCTTTAATGGAAAGAAATTCAGGTGGGTTGTCAAGGTCATCCGCTTGGTTACAAATCTTCAAATCCAGCATCTCTTCTTTCTTCACACAGACTACTAATCCATCAGGTGAACACTTATCCAACAATAACAACAAAATACACTGTTTACAAACATGTTCATGAGGCTTACCTGTCTGAAATCATTGTTTTTTTTTTTTTTTTTTTTAAAAAGCACATAAAATCAGAGCTTGTAGTCTCAGCTTCTTCTACAGTATATTAGTAAGGGATAAGGTATGTACGCAGTTTTTTCATGAATTTTATCCTCACTGTATCCCACCATTGTACCTATTTAAGAGGCAGTGATTAGGTACAAGTTCAGTATTAACTTATTGAACAATGTAGTAATACAGTATCTAAATGAAAAAATGTAATGTTCCTTATTGATCTTGTTCTCCTAGTATACTTTTTACCTGACGACTAAAGGATTGCCATTAGAGAGAGAACATGAAAATTGTGGTTGGCAGGAATGACAGCTGCCAAAAATGGTTCAGAGATAGATTTCACCTCATTATCTTTAAACGTACCACTGTTATATGCACATCATATATTGAGAATTTACTTCAACAGGAATTAACCACATGAACCTAAAATGCGGTTACAGTGGTACCTTGACTTATGAGTTTCTTTAATAACCAATTTTCCATGATATGAGCTTCGATCCCACCAACGAGCAAAATTTTGATTTACGTGCTCTGCTGGGGAAATGGCCTTTCCGGGACGATTAGCATTGTATTCTTCCTCGTGTATTCCTTCACACTCTAAGAATGGCTTGTGCAGTGCTTCTCAATTATTTTCTGTGATGCCCCCTGTAGGAAGAAAAAAAATAATTCACACACCCCCTAGCTTTGCTTGGTGCTTTTTCCCTACACCATAGGGAACACAGTGAGAGCATTACTGCCACATATTGTAGAGGATGCTCAATTACACTTAATTCGAATACAGAATGGAAAATAAAATGTTCCCCAGGGTCATGTGCACCCCACTATTTGAGAAGCAGTGGCCTTGTGGGAGCTCACCACGAGCTTTTCCTCTCTGGCATCCGTAGCGTGCACATGCACAAAATTCTCCTCCCCCTGTGTTATGCACCACCTCATGCCGGCCTAAGTAACATTTTTGCCACCGTTGTTGATTGGAAGGGTTAGTTGACTTATTGTTTATTCTTGTTTTACTATTACTTATTATTAATTATTATTAATGTTAATGTACATGTATTATTATTATGTAATATCTATTGTTTTTATCTGTTTATCTTTAATATATTAAGTCAAATATATGTCTCCGTGTCAGGTTATATGAGTTTGGGAGGGGGCAGGAATGTATGAATTGGTTTTCTGTTATTTCTTATGGGAATAATTGTTTCATCTAACAAACTTTTTGGCTTACAAGCTCGCGCTTGGAACGGATTAAATTCGTAAGTCAAGGAACCACTGTAAATGGAATTGAATTTTTTTTTGCCGCTATAATGTCATTTTTTAAATATTGTAGCATATACATATCTTAAATTTCTATTGCTCATCCATGTGTTAGTGTAGGAATGTATGAGGTACTCTGTCCGCTGTATCTCAAGTTAGTTTCTGAATGTTTCACTTTAGTAATAACTCAATAAACATTGCTCTAGAAAAAATTCTAAAAATACATATTACAAATCATTGTGATGGTATACCTGTGAGGGATCAGCATCCCGAGAGTTCCCGGAGGAGTCTGGTGAACTCATTATAACTGCTCTGAATAAATGAACAGCAACAACAAAATAAAACAAACAAACAAAATATCATGAACAATAACAATGATTGTAATTGGTTCATCAACAAAATCAAAAAACGCCACTCTGTGACATCATCCTAATTTGAACACTCCCATTATCCCACTCTGTCAAGTTTAAAGACACTCAGGCATTTGGATTGTTTATTATCTTTAAGCACTGAAATTGCTTGCATAATAATTTATTATCGTCATCTTCTTTTCCTTTCGGCTTTTCCCTTCAGGGGTCACCACAGCGAATCATCTGCCCCCATCTCACCCTATCCTTTGCATCTTCTTCTCTTACACCAACTACCTTCATTTCCTCCTTCACCACATCCATGCATCGTCTCTTTGGTCTTCTTCTAGGCCTTCTGCTTGGTAGTTCCAACCTCAGCATCCCACTACCAATATACTCACTATCCCTCCTCTGTACATGGCCAAACCATCTCAATCTAGCCTCTCTGACTTTGTCTCCAAAACATCTTACATGTGCTGTCCCTCTGATGTGCTCATTCCTGATCCTATCCATCCTCGTTACTCCCAGAGAGAACCTCAACATTTTCATCTCTGCTACCTCCAGCTCTGCCTCCTGTCTTTTCTCCAGGGCCACTGTTTCTAAACCATACAACATCGCTGGCCTCATCACCGTCTTGTACACTTTTCCTTTCATTCTTGCCGATACCCTCCTATCACAAATCACACCGGAACTTTTGTACAACCATTCCAACCTGCCTGCACACTCTTCTTCACCTCCTTTCCACACTCTCCACTGCTCTGGATTGTTGAGCCGAAGTACTTAAAATCCTCCACCTTCCTTATCTCTGCTCCCTGTAACCTCACCGTTCCTCTTGGGTCCTTGTCATTCATACACATGTATTCTGTCTTACTGAGGCTAACCTTAATTCCTCTCCTTTCCAGAGCATACCTCCACCTTTCTAGATTTTCCTCCACTTGCTCTCTGCTCTCACTACAGATCACAATGTCATCTGCAAACATCATATTCCATGGGGAATCTTGTCTAACCTCATCTGTCAGACTGTTCATCACCATCGCAAACAAGAAGGGGCTCAGAGCTGATCCTTGATTCAGTCCCACTTCCACCTTGAACTCTTCTGTCACACCTACAGCACACCTCATACATGTCCTGCACCACTCTAACATACTTCTCTGCCACTCCAGATTTCCTTATGCAATACCACAGTTCCTCTCTCGGCACCCTGTCATATGCTTTCTCCAGATTCACAAAGGCACAATGCAGCTCCTTCTGACCTTCTCTGTACTTCTCTCTTAACATCCTCAAGGCAAACACTGCATCTGTGGTGCTCTTTCTTGGCATGAAACCAAACTGTGGTTCACAAATGCTGACCTCTGCCCTTAGTCTAGCTTCCACTATTCTTTCCCATAACTTCATAGTATAGCTCATCAACTTTATCCCTCTGTAGTTGCCACAACTCTGCACGTCTCCCTTGTTCTTAAAAATGGGCACCATCACACTTCTCCTCCATTCCTCTGGCATCCTCTCACTCTCTAAGACCTTGTTGAATATTCTTGTCAGGAAATCTACTGCTTCCTCTCCTAATCACTTCCATACCTCCATCGGTATGTCATCAGGACCAACTGCCTTTCCATTCTTCATCCTCTTCATTGCCTTCCTCACTTCACCCTTACTAATCTTTGCCACTTCCTGGTCCTCAATGGTCACCTCTTCTACTCTTTTTTCTCTCTAATTTTTCTCATTCATCAGCTCTTCAAAGTACTCTTTCCATCTTCCCAGCACACTTGTCATCAGTCAACACATTTACCTCTCTGTCCTTAATCACTCTAACTTGCTGCACGTCCTTCCCATCCTTATTTCTCTGCTGTGCCAACCTGTATAAATCATTTTCTCCCTCTTTACTTTCCAATCGAGCATACAAGTCATCATACGCCCTCTGTTTGACCTTTGACACTGCTACCTTCACCTTACGCTGTATCTCCCTGTACTCCTGTTTACTCTCTTCGGTCCTCTCAATGTCCCACTTCTTAGCTAACCTCTTCCTTTGTACACATTCCTGCACTTCCTCATTCCACCACCAAGTCTCCTTATCTACTCTCCTTCCAGGTGACATACCACGTATTCTCCTACCTGTCTCCCTGATCACATTAGCTGTAGTTGTCCAGTCATCTGGAAGCACTTCCTGACCACCCAAAGCCTGTTTCAACTCCTCCTTGAAGACAACATGACACGCTTCCTTTTTCAGCTTCCACCACTTTGTTTTCTGCTCTGCCTTTTCCTTCTTCACCTTCCTCTCCATAAGAGTCATCCTGCACACCACCATCCTATGCTGCCTGGCAACACTCTCATGCACTACTACTTTGCAGTCACTGACTTCCTTCAAATTACATTGCCCGCACAAGATGTAGTCTACCTGTGTGCTCCTACCTATGTTTTGATAAGTCATCCTATACTCCTGTCTCTTCTGGAAGAAAGTATTTACCACAGCCATTTCCATCCTTTTTGCAAAATCTACCAACATCTGTCCTTCTGCGTTCCTGTCCTGGATACCAAACCTGCCCATCACTTCCTCGTCCCCTCTGTTTCCTGCACCAACATGTCCATTGAAGTCTGCACCAATGACCACTCTTTCACCTCTGGGGGTACTCTGCATCACTTTATCTATCTCACTTCAGAATCTCTCCTTCTCTTCTAGCTCACATCCTGCCTATGGGGCAACATTGAACATCGCGACTTCAATTTCTAACTTGAGACTCATCACTGTCTGACACTCTTTTCACTTCTCGAACATTCCTGACAAACTCCTCCTTCAAGATGACTCCTACTCCATTTCTCTTCCCATCCACATCATGAAAAAACAGCTTCAATCCAGCTCCTAAGCTTCTAGCCTTGCTACCTTTCCACCTGGTCTCCTGAACACACAGTATGTCCACCTTCCTCCTCTGCATCATGTCAGCCAGCTCTCTACCTTTTCCTGTCATAGTTCCAACATTCAAAGTCCCTACTCTCAGTCCTAGACTCATGCCTTTCCTCTATTCTCTCTGCCTATGGACACGACTCCCGCCTCTCCTTCTTCGACGTCTTCGACCAACAGTGGTCCAATTTCCACCAGCACCCTGTTGGTTAACATCACTGATGGCGGTGGTTGTTAACCCGGGCCTCGACCGATCCGGTATGAAATTCTTTGTTTTGACTCGCATATGTTATTTGGCATTTGTTTTATGCTGGATGCCCTTCCTGACACAACCCTCTGCATTTATCCAGGCTTGGGACCGGTGTGAGGGACACTGGCTTGTGCCCCCCCCCCCCCCCCCCATGTCTGCATTTTGTTATTATTATCATCATGTGCATAAAATAATTTTCAGATGTGAGCTCAGATGCATGCATACTCATATATATATATATATATATATATATATATATATATATATATACATAATCACGTAAAACAGAAAATATTACCGGATGTTTATTAAAACAAATATACAAGGTGACAAAACATTTCCACTGGAGCCCAAAGTTATGTATTACAACCAAACCTGAACCCAACATATGCCAAAATAAAAATAAGACTCAATATTTAAAAAAAAAATGATCCAGGCTAAATCACTTTACGAATTGATAGATAAATCTGTAAATTGCATAAACAGTGCACTGTGTGGTTTCCTCTGTGGTGTTATTCACACTGAATGTAATACAGTAATGCACTTCACACTGGGATTCCATCCATCACGCATCTTTTGCTTAACTTACCTCAGAGCTTAATGTGAAAATAGGCACAATAATTGGTTTTTAATTTTAACAAAGTAAAACTGTAATAATTACAAATTATTTGATGTTTTTGTTTGCTCAATGGCTGACGTAAGAAGGCTACGGAGCCTTTTTCTTCTTCTTTGTTTCCTTCCAGCAGTTGGACCCACGGTAATGTGGCGCTTTACCGCCGCCTGGCTGACAGAGCGTTGAATATCAGGTACTGTACAAATACAGTTTACCCTGCGCGCTTTCAGGAGCTTGGTGCACAGTGATGAATGTATCCACCTCACAGTAAGAAGATCCTGGGTTCGAGTCTCGGACAGGGCGTCCACATGTTTGCTTGCTCCCAAAGACACGCTTTTGGCTTTGTCGAGTTTTCCTGTGATTGTCTGACAAATCTTCTGGGTACCCAGTATTAGTGTTATTATGAGGAGTAATCGTGTTTGGATTGTATAACTTTTAATCATTTAAAGTACAGTTTTTTAAATTGTTTTGGTTGGCAGCAGGCCTCCTTTAAAAATCTCACTTATGGCTCCTGGCAGTCCTGGTTGCACAAGGCCCTACATGCCTCACAAACAACATCATGTTCATTCATTTTCTGAACCATTTAATCCTAATTAGGGTCACAGAGAGGCTGGTGTCCATCTCAGCCAGTGAGAGTTATAGACCCAGGACGGTCAGGAAAAAAAAAAAAAAAAAAACTTCTGAAATTCATTAGTTATTTGTTATGAGAAATGAAGACTATTCCAGACGAGAAAATGCCAAGTACCTGAAGATCTCATACAACAGTTTTCCCTTCACAAAACAGCACAAACTGGCTCTCACCGGGACAGAAAGAGAAATCTGATGCACAACTGAACAGAGGACAAAAACATTAAAGTCTCTAGTTTTAGAAACAGATGCCTGACTCTGTGTGTGTGTGTGTGTGCTGGTTTACTGATCCCAGGGTCGAGTGTTCAAGTCTCACTATCACTGGGTGGTCACTGCTGTCCCCCAGTGCAGCTAACTGGGTTATCAGTTTCTCGCCATGTCTCTCGCTGTCGTCGGTGGTGAAAAGCATACAAAAGAACCATTGCTATCATTCATATCGAGTGGGTCAAGGAGGTGCCACTAGCGTGTTTCTGCCCTGCGATGGTCTGGCAAGATGTCCTGAGTGTGCTCGAGCCTCACCAAAGAGTCAGCCGTGTTGGCCATAAGCCTCTATGAACTTTTCAGAGTATTGTTGGTAGAAATCAGGGTTCACCGCTGTGATTTTGCCACATCAACATGAATGTTTGTGAAAGACGGTTGTCAAAAATTCAAGGCTATTAGCAAATGTTCCCGACAGGGTCTGTGATTTGCACTGTTTGAGAACTTTGTGACCTTTTGTCGACTGCTGGTAAAATACCAGATGAACGTCAGCCGAATCTTGGCACTGAACGGCCCTTACCCCTTATGATGGACCTCATCTTCTAAAATAGGAGCGCAAACCCTCCACAGAATTCACATCTGTCCTGGAACACTTCCTGTGGAAGACCTCGCTCAGAAGACTTACCTGTAGAAGCTATACAGAAGTTAGAGACGGACTTCCAGAATACGGAAAGTCATTTCTGGCTATAAGAAGCCCAACATGCTGCTTCCCCGAGGAAGACCCACTCTGTCTGGCTGCTGCTGGGGCTTTCACCGACTACTCGAAGCCCTTTACCAACAGTCGCTCGCCCACATTTGTTAAAAGGGATCGGGAGGGTTGCAAACCAAAAAGATGTTTGTAAAAAAGTGTGAGAATGTTCAAGAAAAACTCAGCGACCCCATTACCAACCCTGACGAACCCCAAGATTTGATGCCTTCATTCGTATGCACCACACGTTTAAATGAAACTCCACCTGTTTTCTTCTTCCACACAAGCGCATTAATATAATTTACGATCTCACATCACAGAAAATAACAACACCTTCCTGACAAATCAGAATCCAGAACCCGACAGGACGTCACTTCTGTCAGTGATCTGTAATGTCATTCATGTGACTTCAGAACAGAAATGCTACAGAGCCAGCATGTTTTTTTTTTGTTTTTTTTAAAACTTATCTTTTTAATTTTCTGTTCAGACTTGTACATCTTCAATGCAAAAATACCCATTTATCATTACAGCGCGTCACATGGCAACCTTTCCAATTATCTTCTCAAAATAGAACTTCATGACAGGGGTGAAGAAATTTAACTAACACGCCAGATTTAAATGTCCATCATAGCTTTATAGACACACACCGACACCTCACCCTGAACATTTCTTCCCCAACAAAGTAGACATGTCCGTGATGACTAACTGAGCTGAATACTGATTTAGCGATCGACTGTGATTCCTATCGGTGGCTAGTTGTTGTAATCGATACCAAAACAGTTGTCTCTGAAGGCGCATTAAAAAAAAGGTCTTTTTCCAAAAAAACCCCCAATGAAATGAAATAAATTAACACACTGCCTAAAATAGTATATTTATCTGTTCCCCACACAAACAAATTCCTAAATGACTGAGTTTGGTGTGTTTCTACTTTCCCTCTAATCTAATCCCAGAAGCACAAAACCAGTTCTTATTCTGATTAAGAATCGTGAAGTACGTCCAGATCACCAATTTATGGAGAATTTTGTAAATAAGTACGTCAGTGTTATGGGTTTTGATCCAATCCATAACAAATTATATTAAAACTGATAATAATAATAATAATAATAATTTGCATGCACAGAGCGAGTCATTGAGTAATTTGAAAAGGAAGAATTCCTTCATAAGTGAATAACACTGAGAGGATCTCAGTTACAGACTTCGTGGACTAAACTAAAAGGGAATCTTTTAATCCATAAACAAACCAAAATTGTTATTTTATTTTGATTCCGTTAGTGCCAAGTCGTAGCAGAAATCCAGAACAAAATGTATTTATTCACACACAATAAAGACACGCCCACGGGAAGTCGTCCCGCTCTTTTCTCAGCGCTGATTTATGATGCGTCCCCCCCCCCCCCCCTAACAGTCGACTGATTGTTGATGAAATCATCTCGTCATCAGTGGCGTCTCATCTTCACTCGACGAGACGATGACGTGTGTTCGGAGTGTGACGGGTATGATGACGTGTTCACCACCCTCCTCCACGAGTTCTCCGAGCCTCCGCCATCATCCTGCTTGTCACCGTGACGACTCTGATCCAGGAGGAGCGAACGCCTCTGTTGTTCTTTATCCATCTCTAATACACGAGGTCTGAAGAAAGAAAAGAGTTACTGCAACCATCCCAACATTGATCATTTCATTGTGTCTTCTTAGACCACACCCCTTTACCTGTGTGCAGCGTCTGGGTCTGCTTTTCGGTGCGAGCGCTTGGCCTTCAGTACATGCCGTCTCTCTGAAGTAGGACAGGACAAAGGGCTGAGCGAACGTGTGTCCAGACGAGGAGCATTCGGTCTTGTCCTAAATATAAAACATTCACTAAAAAGTCTGGATGCACAAATCCATGTTTAAACCATTTCCATGCAAATGTGTCTTCCTGATCTTTTACCTATGACCTCAGAACCTATACCTGTTCGTGGATATTTAGGATTGAGTGACTGGGCAAACTTTAGTCTAAATCCAAGCAGACATTCAGCATTCAAAAAAACGCATGAGGTTTATTTTTAATAAGATAGTCCCATGTGACCTTTGACCTTAGAACCTATATTAGTTGATGAACCTATATTCGCGAATAATTGGTGAAAGTTAGGAAGTTCAGATGGACAAATTCACAAACATGATGGAAAACAATGCGTCCAGTACCATAATGATGGGTGGAGTCTAGTACATCATAGAGTTTATCTCCACAACCAGCTTTAAGCTGAATATCCTCAGTCTCAAACGTTCATGTCTGTCAACATTTTTAGAATAAATTGTGATACGAACTACTCTCTTACGCTGTTCACTAATAATACAAATGATTTACTATCAACACTTTATTTATATTTATGAAATAAAAACATTTAAATGGCAAATGCTGAACATGCATTAATACAATTATTAGACAAAATGAAATAAAAAAAATATGAATTTTTTTGAAAATTTTGAAAATTTGTACCTTTTTTGTATCAAATATTTACGAAGCAACACAATTTATACTGAATACATTAGGCCCCGCCCATTCATGTTTCACCAGTTCTGGCCCCACATACTTGCGGATTAGCAGCAGCCTCGGAAGTTACTGGCACGTGATTCAAATTTAGCCAATGGTTTCTAGTAAGGAGCCTAAGCGCTTTATTTATCTATAAATAATATCACAGTAAAAAAAAAAATTTTAGTTTTTCTTCATCATTACTACATTTTACTGCATTGTTACTGATTAATGCGTAAGACTGGCGAGGGAATGTGTTTAACAAGCAGATTTTAGCGCATGTAATATCATACATAGGGTTTTAAAATTGCATCAATAACTCATGGATTTCCGGGATCCACGGGTGGAGGAGGAAAGACCCCCCCCCATGAAAAGCAGGGGCCTTCTGTACATCATTAAAATAATTTAATTGATTCCAACTCACTTCCTGAGGATGATGACGGCTCGCCGCTGTTTGATGTCCTGAGGCCGGATGCAGTGTGTGATGTCATCAGCAGCGTAGCCACTGAAATAAAACAGAATTTACATGTAAATGGACAGGATTTCCTGGACTGTGTGTGTATGTGTGTGCACGCAGAAGGTAATGGAAATACTTCTCAGTGTGTATATCCGTTTAATCCCTTGTTTTGTTGACTGAGAAGGTTAATGCAGCAGCCCTTCAGTGTTCCTATCTGCCCACATCATCTTTAAACTTGAGAACATGAGTTTTCACAAATATCATCTTGTGCAGTGTAAACTCCCCGAATCTATCGGTTTTCTCAGTTTTTTATTTTTTAACCTTTTGTGATTACTTTAAAAATATTAAAATTCAGAGATACTTTACTTTCAATAGAACTGGTTTTAGTGCCAGTTCAAGGCCCTCCGGGTCCCCTGGACTAGAGAGCAGCATCATGACATCATCGGATACATGCTTGCTTCGCCAACACATTGGAAATGTTAGCCCCCCTCTACTTTTCGTTTCCAATTTAATCATAACCAATTGCCACCTGTCAAGTATTGCTTCTATATCATCCCTCCCTCTGACACATCACGCTGCCACCGGCATCTTTACAAACTGCTAGCTAGGACTCAGAGAGAAGGCGTTCCCTTGCGCACACAATCCCAGGTGCCCATGATTGCCGAGTGATCACTGTGAATGACAAGGAGGTAGATCTCTCTGTCCAGCGAGAGCTCGGCCAATCAGATCCCATGAATTTCCAGCAACAGACTGCTAAGGAATCAACCTCAATTCAAACTCACAATCTTCTTTTTAATTGACTTATCATAGGTCACTCGAAATCCCGAGCTCTAGTTTTTTTTCTTCTTTATTCATAAACACATAGTACTTGAAGTTTAAATTGGTTTTGCTGATCAGAACCCCACCCCCAGGCCCTGAAGCAAACGGTTTTTGGTTCTGGTGTAGTGCTGCACTGGAACCAGTTTCCTTAAGCAAGAACCAGTTCAGAATCAAGCACATACTCTAAACTGCCCATGAAACTGCTTTAATGAAATAAAGGAGACAAGCATAAATCTCACGCATGATGGAAGTCTGGAAGTATTTCAGGCAATAAGTTCTGCATGTTGTGTTTGAGAGGGTTTTTCACCTGAGTAACGTGACGCTGCCACGGCGCACCGGGAGACACAACACCGGTTCGGATACGCGGATTGGCTTGAACTGGAACTTGCAGCCAAAACAGAGAGCACTGTCACTGAAGAACGACACAGACACAATGGGACGCTCGAAGATGTGGATAGGGTCCACATGGGACACGATGCAGCCACCAGGCTGGTAGTCATTGATCACGGCGCTGTTCACAAAATGCTCTGGGATGATACCACGTGCCACCAGGGGGTCGATCACCAGCTTGTACACCCATGCTGGAATTTCATCTACCTCACCCTTGGAGTAGAGGCGCTCCTGACCAGGGCCACGTTTTTCGAGCTGTGCCCCATACGTGTACCCCTCGCCAAAGAAATACTTATTGCGTAGAGGTGCACGGTCCACTGTGTGCTCCCGGTACAGGCCATGATCCCCTCTTGCCACCACCTCGTCGATCTTCTCCTCAATACGCGTGCACTCTTCAGATGTGAACACACGCACCTGGGTGATGCCACTCTTGACTTTGCGCGCCTCTGACACACACGCTGCTTCTTCCTGCTCCTCCTCCTGCTGCTGCTGCTGCTGCTGGTCATCTCTGGAGTCACGCCGCTTGCGCTTCTTAACACTACTGTGCTCAGAGGAGGACACTTTCGATATTTTCACATTATTCTCCCTGTACGGAGTCATGGACTTCAGTTTATCACGCAAATCCGTAAAGCCACTTGTAGACATTTTTCCTTTTTTTGGGGGAGGGGGGGTGTCAGAGTGATTCTAGCGACCTTTGAACTGCAATGTTTTGTTCATGTGCCCATGTTAGCAACACTACAATGCAGCATTCAAGCACCCCTTCGGTTCCTGTATAATACAGAGTACTTTTCTTGCCAACTGTACATCTAGTCTTTATAAATCTAGCTAGATTTAACTGGTCTTATTCATTTACTTATACTTAAATATAAGTTTGATGTAAATAAAAATATATATTGTAAAGAGTAACAAAGTTAACCGGTGACTACAAGGAACATATATAACTAAATAAATTAAATATTTAACTTATAAACCTCTAAGCGACCACTAAAACCTGACACGCTCCTTCAGTCAACCGCTATGAAAATATAATTTTTATTATTAATTTGGGTGTAAAACCTAAGTTGGGAATTCGTACTGAACCATAATTCCGGCCGCACTTGAATGCAGCATTAGCGACGTGACTGAAGGCACGCTGTGGATAAACTGCGTATGCTAACTGTTAGCTTAAACAAAAAAAAACCATACAAAATAAACACAAGTCTGGTGACGTTGTTTTCAAACAAACATATGTGCATTTAAGACGCTTATACTTGGTCAGATGCTATTTACCACAGAATAAAAGTTAATGTTTGTTGTTTTGTGAATTGTATTGAGTAGCGAATCTTCCTCTCTAAATCAACACAAACCCGAGCCTCGAAAATTGACTAGCATGCTAACTGACTAGCATGCTACAGCTAACGAACCAGGACACAGCGGAGCCGAGGACTCTCCAGTCTGATAAGGCAATGTGGAGAATATCTCTTCATGTGCAAAAAAAAAGAGAAAAGAAAATCCCAGATTATTATGTTAATTCATCGGAACGAATTTTTCCGTTCAGTGCGTAACGGTACACACAGCAACGTAAACTCGCTTGCCGTAAACTTTTCTGTACTGCGCATGCGCTAAAGTACTCAAACACGTGCGTTCGTTTTAATGCGCATGTGCGAAGCATGGCGGTCCACCAGCTTTCACTGAGACTACAAGTAAAAACCCATCAGACAAAATGAACACGTCAGAGACAGAAATCATTAACAGTTATGCATCGAAGGCGATGGGGACGTTGCAGAGTATTCATTTTGCGACAGCTCCCTAGCCTGAAGTGCATCATTGTTTCATAGTATAGGCTACAGAGGAACCTTGGTATAAACAGTAAAAACAAACAAAAACAGACTGTCTCATTAAAAAAAAAAATAAAAAAATCATATTTAAAAAGCATGTCATTCATTGCAGCAGAAACTGATGACATCACATTGGCCATGCTCACAGCAAGAAGGTTCTGGGTTTGAGTCCTGGGATCAGCTAGGGGGTGTTTCTGTGTGGGGTTTGCTTGGTCTCCCTGTGCTTGCATGGATTTCCTCTGTGTACTTCAGTTTCCTCCCTGTCCATAAACATGCACAGTAGGCTAATTGGCAGTTCCAAGTTGTCCTTTGGTGTGAGACTGAGTGTGAATGATTTTGTGTGGTTTTGCCTTGCAATGGTCAAGCAATCTGTCCAGGGTGTACCCTGCCCTTACCCAGAGTCTGCTGAAATGGGCGCCAGCCTCTCCGCTACCCTAGTTACAATTAAGCAGCTTAGAAAATGAATGAATGAATGAATGACTCAGGATTTCAGATAGTCCAAAGACATGCACAGCAGACTAACTGGCTGTCCCAAATTGTGCATGTGTGAATGATGTGTGTGAATTTTGCCCTACAATGGTCTAGTGAGCTGTTCAGGGTGTACCACACCATGGAGGGATCCAATAATTTGCTCTGGGGTAGACTTCTTTCTTCTTCTTTTCCTTTCGGCTTTTCCCTTCAGGGGTCGCCACAGCGAATCATCTGCCTCCATCTCACCCTATCCTCTGCATCTTCTTCTCTTACACCAACTGCCTTCATGTCCTCTTTCATATATTCAGACGCCACACAAATATAACAACATACTTGAGGTTATTAATATACAGTACTTCGTAATACAGTATATTATTTAACTGAAGCAGCAAAGAAGCAAAGAAAATGAGGAAAAGCTAAAGAGGCATGTGCTCCCTGCGGCTGACCCCACATCTGCCTCCGCCCACTTTAGCCTAGTGTCAACTGAGATAGCTCCAGCCTCCCTGCAGCCAACAAAGGATTATGTGGTTTGATAACTGAATGAGTGAGAGGAAGAGGAAGATGAGATCGGCACATGGGTGTGTTGATTAACGCTGTCACTGCTGTTCTCAAGCTAACAGATAACATTGGAGCGAACATATCCTGATTATTTATGTGTAACTAGAGCAGATCTCCCTTTTTTCTTTGTCCCTCTCTAAAAACTGTTCACTGTTCACATGGATTCTACTTAGTCAGTGAAAAAAGTCCATAAATTAGTGAATAGTTGGGTTGTTTGTTTATGATGTAGGAACAGCATGCTAACTACTGTATAATACGTGTGCTGACTGTCTGCTCTGCAGATGCACCAATGATCTCTGCAAGCTGTGTTTTGCTGTATTTGTCTTTGCAATGTCTACACGCATATTTAATATCAGGATAAGCCTTCCCAATTTGTTCCACGTTTGCTCATCCGCCAGAAAATAGTAATGAATTCATGCTCATGGCCAACACTGATTAGGAAGAAACAGGAACAACGTGTACTGTAGCACTGGTTGGAATAATGGCTCAACAAATGTGCTTCTTAAATGACTATGACGAATGTGAATTGTTCATTAATGTGATATTTTATTAGGCTAACACCGTCACCACACATGAATACTGTCTCACGGTAATATTTTTTGAAAATTTGAGTTAGCACATGACTCAACACATGGATGGCACCTTGGTGGCGTGGTTAGCACATCCGCCTCACAGAAAGCAGGTCCTGGGTTCATGTCCAGACTCGATGAGGGCTTTTCTTGTGGGTTTCCTCCAGGCATTCCAGTTTCCTTCCGCAGTTCAAATGCATTTACATTAGGGCCTCTGGGCAGGGCAGTGGTGGCTTAGTGGTTAAGGTGATGAGTTACTGATCTGAAGGTCAGCGGATCAATCACCACTGTTGGGCTTTTGAGAAAGGCCCTTAATCCTTAATTATTCAGTTGTATAAATGATAATTGTAAGTTGCTCTGGATAAGAGCGTCTGTCAAATACTGTAAATGTAAATTAGGATAATTCACTATTCCAAACTGCCCCTATGTGTGAGTATGTAAATAGTTGTGTTTATGTTTGTTGACCTCTGATGGACCAGAAATCTGTTTGGGACGTACGCCACCTTTATCTAGAGTTGGCTGAAATAGGATCTAGCCCTGCTGTGACTCGAACACAGGATCAATTAGTTCTGAACATGAAAGAATTATTAAATAATTTGAAACACTGAAAACCTGAAAACATGAGGAGAACATGCAAACTACACACAGAAACTCCCTCGCTGAGCCCAGGACCTTCCATCTGTGAGGTGGACATGAGGCTCAAAAGGCCATCTACTTAAATAATAAAATGGACACCATGCTGTCTTGAAGCTGCAACACGTCTTTGTTTTGTTTTGTCTGATTAAATATCTTTTTATAATGTAACCCCAAAGCTGAGATTAGTATTTATTTATTATATACAAACAGTGGTGTAGTGGTTAGCACGTCTGCCTCACAGCAAGAATGTCCTGGGTTTGAGTCCCAGTCTCAGGTGTTTCTCTGTGGCATTTAAGGGGCCATGTTCTTCTCATACTTATGAGGGTTTTCTCCAGAATTTCAAGTTTCCTCCGACAGTCCAAAGACATGCACAGTAGGCTAAATGGCTGTTCCAAATCGCTCCTAGGGGTGAATGTGAATGGTTGTATGTGTGCTGCCTTGTGATGGTCTGGTGATTTGTTCAGGATACACCCCACCTTCATCCAGTGTCAGCTGAAATAGGCTCTAGTCTCCCCTTAACCCATCCAGCAAGCCTTCAGATAATCATGTGCATAAATAAATGAAAAAATAATGACAACTGCATGTAAAATAACTTGCAAATATCCAGGTGTCCAAAAATGAAAAGAATAATTATAATGCAGATTCTCATATTCTCCTGAGGAACATGGCGTCATCACAAAATGGCGTTTTACATTCTGTATAAAATGATCACACTTCTATGTTATACACATCTCATCACCTTGGATCGGTTTATATAAAACCATATCCTGACGTTTTCGAGGTAATGCTGCACAGTACTTCTACAATGTATTATGGGATGGCAAAAGCAAGCAAAAAAAAAACAAAAACAAAAAACTCTGAGCCATGACAAGGCATTTCACAGAAGTGTGATTTCACTCGGAGGAAGCGTGAGGCGTTTTTCGTTACGTAGCATCAGATTCTCGACGTGCATGGCGATGACACGACAAAGCTCCAGTCCCTGTCAACAAACACAGCATACAACATTAAAACACATAACACAAAGGCGTTTTAATGTACAATCTAAATTTATAACACAGTAATATTAACATCTGTTTCTGGATAAGTTACTAGCACTGGAGACTCCTTCCCTAAGCACTACTGCTAAGCAAAGCTAAGCTAGGTAAAAATCTTTTCAAATATGCTAGCCTGATAAAGAAAATTAGAGACAAATTCAGAATGTGCAATTATTTTAGTTTTGAACCCATGTCTCCTCCCGTATCTTGTGATTGGTTACTTGCTAGTGTTAATGACTTGCTGTATGTTTTTAACGATCTTTCTTTATATCTGTGTGGATGGTGCAGTGGCATTGGAGTGAGCACATCCACATCACAGTAAGAAGGTCCTGAGCTCGGATGCTTCTGTATGTGGATCGCCTGTTCTCCTCATGCTTGTGTGGGTTTCTTCTGCATGCTTCGGTTTCCTCCCACAGTCCAAAGACATGCACATTAAGCCAATTGGCTGTGTCAGATTGTGCCGAGGTGTGAGTATCAATGGTTGTGTGAGTGTTGCTCTGCAATGGATGGCGAGCTGATCAGGGTATACCCTGCCTTCACCCACAGTACAGTTAATATACAGACAGTCGTCGACTTACGACCGCTTTTGGTTCCGACAGACCGGTCGTAAAGCGATCTGGTTGTATGTCGACTTTCCATCCAAATACACTCATGCCTCGGATTAACGGACTAATGGGGGGGAACACAGGTCCAAAGTTTCTGATTCCATATATTTCAATCATTACTTTACTAAAAACTTTTACTTAAGCACACTATGTATTCTGCAAATGGAAATACTGTACCTATACTCTGTAAATGTACACCATAAGATCAGGGGTCGGGAACATATGGCTTGTGAGCCAGATGTGGCTGTTTTGATGACGGTATCTGGCCCTCAGATAAATCAAGTGGCCTTTCTTAACAGAATAACGAATACACAATTTCACTGTCATTAAATAAAAATACAAAAAAGCCATCAAGTAAAACAAAAACAGATGAATAAATCTCGCACATTTAAATCTATACATCTATTTTCAATTCCACGTCACTGCGGCGCGCAGTGGAGAGCTAATCCTTTCTGTACTTCAGTGTGTGGGCGGGTCTGATACCTTCAACCTCTAATTTTATTGGATTATAGCAACAGCCACAGACTGCACGTGTTGTTTTTGAGAAAAGAGATAGATTTCTCTTATTTTTGATCAGCACATTTTCACGGAGCCAAGCACAGCTGGCAAGCAAACACAAATAGACAGACATGGAAAAACTTCAACCCGCAGAGCAGTTGATTGCCAAAACTTGGGACGCGCTTCCTGTCACATAAACACTGCAGCGTGTGAGTCCAATAAAATTAGAGTTTCAAGGTATCGGACCCGCTCGCACACAGAAAGGATTGGCTCGCCGCTTCTCGCCACAGTAACATGGCATTGAAAGTAGATGAAAAGATTTGCTCTGAGCTCTGAGCAGTTAGAAAGTGATGCAACATCATCTCCTGCTTGGCCTTTTAAGATGCTGGCGCTGCTGGCAGCACAAACAACTGTCGTACGCAACATTCACACTGCACTGCCATGAATCATGCTTCGCGACGTTTGCGGTCGTAAAGTCGATCAGAGGTAACTTGCATAGGTCGTAAGTCGACGACTGTCTGTATGTGTGTGTGTGTGTGTGTATATATATATATATATATATATATATATATATATATATATATATATATAGAGAGAGAGAGAGAGAGAGAGAGAGAGAGAGAGAGAGAGAGAGGATTTTCTGAGTAGATCCTTCCGTAGGAGAGTGCTCAATACTTTTTGGTAGAGCAAATAATAAAAAAATAAAAGGACAGGACAAAGACTTTCTATTGAAACTCCATTTATCACTACAGATCTGTTTCAAGGGGTGGTGAAACTATCCTCTCTCTTCAGGTGATTATAGAAGAATTCCCTCGAAACAGATCTGGAGTGATAAATGGAGTTTCAATAGAAAGTCTTTGTCCTGTCCTTTTTATATATATATATATATATATATATATATATATATATATATATATATATACACACACACACACACACACACACACACACACACACACACACACACACACACACACACACACACACTGTCGGCCCTCTACTTACGAAAACCTCTCAATGCGAAAAATCCAGGTTATAAAGAACATTTTCCACCCTCTGTCTACAAAACAACCTCTTACAAAAAGCACCAAACGCGCCATTCAAAAATTCAAGCAATGTGCGAGTTGCTCTCTCATTGGCTGTCTCCCAACATCCCGCCCCACTGGCCTCCCATTGGCCAGGAGGGAGCTGAACTGTACCAATACTTCCTGTACCCATACCTCCCATGCGTGAAGGAGAGCTGAACAGGACTGTTAGCTCATGAGTTTTTTGAGTGATCATTGCAGCGTTATATTTCGTTATCCATCATGGACCCCAAGAAAGTGATTCCTGGTGACACCGAAAAGAAGAAGCGGGCTCCGTTATGAATCGAAGTGAAGCAGGAGATAATAAAAAAATATGAAAGTAGGATGCGGTTGAGCGAAATCACAAAGGAGTATGGCCGAAACCCCTCTAAAATCGGGACAATATTGAAGCAGAAGGAGGCATTAAAAGCAGAGATACAGTGACAGAGGCGATTATTTCGGAAAAAACAACCGCCATATTTAAAGACCTCGTGAAGGAGGGTGGGAGTGGGGGTGAGGGTTCTTCAGACTAGCAACCCCCAGACTTTAAAGTGTTACATGGGTGGGGTTTGAGAGATTTAAAAAAGTAAATAATTTTCTTTGACTTTTAACACATATTTCATTCATATTTCATACAAAATTGCTGTACTTTTATAATTGTTAAAGGGTTTCTGGGATCGTCTTGGAACGAATCATGCATTTTGCATGTAAAATGCACCTCCACTTACGAAAACTCCAGGTTATGAAAAAGGCACTGGAACAGATTAATTTCATAAGTAGAGGGCCGACTGTATATATACACATATAGGTAGGTAAGGTAGGTAAAGTCTGTTGGGCTTTTTACACCCGAGCCATAGTGGCTCATCAGGCCGGTGCTTATCCCCGGTTTCTGTAGCATGAAGCAACTAGGAGTTCAACTCCTCCTGGATGGGATGCTAGTCCATCGCAGGTTACCTTCGCAGTATATCTTTACTGGTACACATTTATACTGCTGGGTGAACAGAAGCACACTTGTGGTGAAGACCTTGCCCAGGGGTCTTAGCACAGTGGGGGTCGAACTGGGATTTGAACTCGCAACCTCCTGATCATGAGCCCATCACTCTAACCACTACACCACCGGCCCCACATACACACACATATATATATATATATACATACATACACACTAGTCCTTCTCAAAAAATTAGCATATTGTGATAAAGTTCATTATTTTCTGTAATGTACTGATAAACATTAGACTTTGATATATTTTAGATTCATTACACACAACTGAAGTAGTTTAAGCCTTTTGTTTTAATACTGATAATTTTGGCAAAAATGTAAAGAAAAAACAAAAATCCCTATCTCAAAAAATTAGCATATTTCATCCGACCAATTAAAAAAAGTGTTTTTAATACAAAAAAAGTCAACCTTCAAATAATTATGCTGCTTCAACAGTATCAACAATCAAAGACTGCTTCAATGCGGGCGTGGCATGGAGGCAATAAGCCTGTGGCACTGCTGAGGTGTTACGGAGGGCCAGGATGCTTCGATAGCGGCCTTAAGCTCATCCACAGTGTTGGGTCTGGTGTCTCTCAACTTTCTCTTCACAATATCCCACAGATTCTTTTTGGGATTCAGGTCAGGAGAGTTGGCAGGCCAATTGAGCACAGTAATACCATGGTCAGTAAACCATTTACCAGTGGTTTTGGCACTGTGAGCAGGTGCCAGGTCATGCTGAAAAATGAAATCTTCATCTCCATAAAGCTTTGCAGCAGATGGAAGCATGAAGTGCGTCAAAATCTCCTGATAGCTAGCTACATTGACCCTGCCCTTGATAAAACACAAGTGGACCAACACCAGCTGCTGACATGGCACCCCAGACCATCACTAACTGTGGGTACTTGACACTGGAATTCAGGCATTTTGGCATTTCAGGCATTTCCTTCTCTCCAGATTCGGCCACCTTGATTTCCGAATGACATGCAAAATTTGCTTTCATCCGAAAAAAGTACTTTGGACCACTGAGCAACAGTCCAGTGCTGCTTCTCTGTAGCCCAGGTCAGGCGCTTCTGCCGCTGTTTCTGGTTCAAAAGTGGCTTAACCTGGGGAATGCGGTACCTGTAGCCCAGTCCACTGCTTCCACAGGTCCCCCCAAGGTCTGGAATCGGCCCTTCTCCACAATCTTCCTCAAGGTCCAGTCACCTCTTCTGGTTGTGCAGCGTTTTCTGCCACACTTTTTCCTTCCCACAGACGTCCCACTGAGATGTCCTGATACAGCACTCTGGGAACAGCCTATTCGCTCAGAGATTTCTTTCTGTATCTTACCCTCTTGCTTGAGGGTGTCAATGATGGCCTTCTGGATAGGAGTCAGGTCGGCAGTCTTACCCATGATTGCGGTTTTGAGTAATGAACCAGGCTGGGAGTTTTTAAAAGCCTCAGGAATCTTTTGCAGGTGTTTAGAGTTAATTCGTTGATTCAGATGATTAGGTTAATAGCTCGTTTAGAGTACCTTTTCGTGATATGCTAATTTTTTGAGACAGGAATTTTGGGTTTTCATGAGCTGTATGCCAAAATCATTAGTATTAAAACAATAAAAGACCTGAAATATTTCCGTTGGGGTGCAATGAATCTAAAATATATGAAAGTTTAATTTTTATCAGTACATTACAGAAAATAATGAACTTTATCATAATATGCTAATTTTTTGAGAAGGACTAGTGTATATATATATATATATATATATATATATATATATATATATATATATATATATATATATATATATATATATATATATGTATACACAGCCCGTGTCCACTCTCACGCCGGCCCCAAGCCCGGACAAATACAGAGGGTTGTGTCAGGAAGGGCATCCGGCGTAAAACCAAGGCCAAATAAAATACGCGAGTCAAATCAAAGAAATTCATACCGGATTGGTTGAGGCCCGGGTTAACAATGACCGCCATCAGGACTGTTAACCAACAGGGTGCTGGTGGAAATTGGACTACTGTTGGTCGAAGATATCGAAGAAGGAGAGGCGGGAGGCGTGTCCGTAGGCAGAGAGAGAACAGAAAAGGCATGAGTCTAGGGACTTTGAATGTTGGAACTATGACAGGAAAGGGTAGAGAGCTGGCCGACATGATGCAGAGGAGGAAGGTGGACATACTGTGTGTTCAGGAGACCAGGTGGAAAGGTAGCAAGGCTAGAAGCTTAGGAGCAGGCTTTAAGCTGTTTTTTTCATGGTGTGGGTGGGAAGAGAAATGGAGTTGGAGTCATCTTGAAGGAGAAGTTTGTCAGGAATGTTCTAGAAGTGAAAAGAGTGTCAGAGTGATGAGTCTCAAGTTAGAAATTGAAGGCGTGGTGTTCAATTTTGTTAGTCCTTATGACCCACAGGCATGATGTGAGTTAGAAGAGAAGGAGAGATTGTGGAGTGAGGTAGATGAAGTGGTGCAGCGTACCCCCAGAGGTGAAAGAGTGGTCATTGGGGCAGAATTCAATGGACATGTCGGTGCAGGAAACAGAGGGGACGAGGAAGTGATGGGCAGGTTTGGTATCCAGGACAGGAACGCAGAAGGACAGATGTTGATCGATTTTGCAACAAGGATGGAAATGGCCATGGTAAATACTTTCTTCCAGAAGAGACAGGAGCATAGGCTGACTTATAAAAGCGGAGGTAGGAGCACACAGGCAGTTAGTCCTGATGACATACTGGTGGAGGTATGGAAGCATCTAGAGAGGTCGCAGTAGATTTTCTGAGAAGAACATTTGACAAGGTCTTACAGAGTGAGAGGATGCCAGAGGAATGGAGGAGAAGTGTGATGGTGCCCATTTTTAAGAACAAGGGAGACGTGCAGAGTTGTGGCAACTACAGAGGAATAAAGTTGATGAGCCATACGATGAAGTTATGGGAAAGAATAGTGGAAGCTAGACTAAAGGCAGAGGTCAGCCTTTGTGATCAACAGTTTGGTTTCATGCCAAGAAAGAGCACCACAGATGCGGTGTTTGCTTTGAGGATGTTACTAGAGAAGTACAGAGAAGGTCAGAAGGAGCTGCATTGTGCCTTTGTGGATCTGGAGAAAGCATACGACAGGGTGCCAAGAGAGGAACTGTGGTATTGCATGAGGAAGTCTGGAGTGGCAGAGAAGTATGTTAGAGTGGTGCAGGACATGTATGAGAAATGTAAGACAGTGGTGAAGTGTGATGTTGGCTTGACAGAAAAGTTCAAGGTGGAGGTAGGACTGCATATCAAGGGTCAGCTCTGAGCCCCTTCTTGTTTGCTATGGTTTCCTTTTGGCTGTTCCCTTCAGGGGTCGCCACAGCGAATCATCTGCCTCCATCTCACCCTATCCTCTGCATCAGCTTCTCTTACACCAACTGCCTTCATGTCCTCCTTCACCACATCCATGAATCGTCTCTTTGGTCTTCCTCTAGGCCTTCTGCCTGGTAGTTCCAACCTCAGCATCCCACTCCCAACATACTCACTATCCCGCCTCTGTACATGTCCAAACCATCTCAATCTAGCCTATCTGACTTTGTCTCCAAAACCTCTTACATGTACTGTCCCTCTGCTGTGCTCATTCCTGATCCTATCCATCCTCATTACTCCCAAAGAGAACCTCAACATTTTCATCTCTGCTACCTCCAGCTCTGCCTCCTGTCTTTTTCCCAGGGCCACTGTTTCTAAACCATACAACATCGTTGGCCTCAACACTGTCTTGTACACTTTTCCTTTCATTCTTGCCGATACCTTCCTATCACACATCACACCGGACACTTTGCTCCAACCATTCCAACCAGCCTGCACACGCTTCTTCACCTCTTTTCCACACTCTCCATTGCTCTGGATTGTTGAGCCTAAGTACTTAAAATCCTCCACCTTCATTATCTCTGCTCCCTGTAACCTCACCGTTGCTGTTGGGTCCTTGTCATTCACATACATCTGTCAGCCTGTCCATCACCATAGCAAACAAGAAGGGGCTCAGAGCTGACCCTTGGTGCAGTCCTACCTCCACCTTGAACTTTTCTGCCACACCGACAGCACACTTCACCACTGTCTTACATCTCTCATACATGTCCTGTACCGCTCTAACATACTTCTCTGCCACTCCAGACTTTCTCATGCAATACCACAGTTCCTCTCTCGGCACCCTTGCTTGCTTTCTCCAGATCCACAAAGGCACAATGTAGCTCCTTCTGACCTTCTCTGTACTTCTCTTTTAACATCCTCAAAGCAAACACTGCATCTGTGGTGCTCTTTCATGGCATTAAACCAAACTGTTGCTCACAAATGCTGACCTCTGCCCTTCGTCAAGCTCACAAAAGAGACCATAACACACTAAAATAAAAACTACAAGGGAGCACAAGAATTCCTATGTGTGTAAAAGCACAAATGGCAATAAAGATCTTGAACCTTGAGTTGGCTGAGATGGATGCCAGCCTGTCCACGACCTTAATTTGCATTAATTGAATTCATTATCATTAATCAAATGAGTGAGTGAGAGTATATACTCTGTGAGTATGACAATTTGTTCTGAAGTGTGCCACACACCTGTTCCAGTTGTAACTGTGTAGTTCTGTGGTTGCTTATATTCTCGAATATGATGTCCACATAAGGGGAACTCTTTCCGGCGGCTGGCCTCTGCGTGTATGTCGACTGCACCAGCGTTAAAGGAAACTTTACCAGTACATCCTGCAGGGTGAGAGAACCGAACAGCGTGGCAATCAATTCTTTATAAAATTGCAGAAAAGACGGAAAGTCCTATTGTAGAAAGTTCTATTCAGAGTTCTAAAACTTGACTTGCTGCTCTTCATAGTAATCATCCATTTCCTGTTATTTATTTATTTTTTTACATGTGTGTCTCTGTGGAGAAAGTGAAGACCATTTTGATTGACAGCCAGGATGCAGGGGGTGGAGATGGTGCTGTTGTTACTGCTCAGGATGTAGAAAAAGGATGATCCGAACATGGGGAATGCACACACCAATCCTAGAACACACACACACACACACACACACACACACACACACACACACACACACACACACACACACACACAGTAGACAGTATGTGGTCCACACTTAGTTTGTTTCGGCCCTTTTGTGTGTGTGTGTGTGTGTGTGTGTGTGTGTGTGTGTGTGTGTGCGCGTACCCATGAACTGTGATCTGGCCTGATGTGGGCTGACACTCTGAACTGCATGTGTGTGTTGTGCAAGCAGGTGCATCCACTGCTGAGGTCCCTGTCTGCTAAACACCTGGGCTGGAATATACTCCACCAGTTCATGTCTATACACACACACACACACACACACACACACACAAAAAAAGATGAGCAGTCACAGAATGCTTATATAATGATGATTCTAAAACACATTAATCATTAATAAACTTACATGGTGGGAGCAGTGATGACGTCCTTCACTCGGTGCTGCAGCGCTGCTAGTTTAGCAAACTGATGGAACTGTGGTTCGCTCACTTTATTTGGAGGGAGTATGCTCAGTAAACCCTTTAGATAGTCCGGGAGAACCTGCATACACACACACGGGGGATTGTTATAGGAAACAAAAACAAATAATTAGCATGTTGAGTTTCAAACGTTATTGCTGATACATCCATGTGAATGCCCAACTAACTAACTGATCCGCCCAGGTGAATATTTAACTAACTAACTGATCCGCCCACGTGGATATCCAAATAAGTAACTGATCCACCCACATGAAAATCCATATAACTAACTGATCCGCCCATGTGAATATTCAACTAACAAACTGAGGTTATTTTATGTTGCAAAAGATATAGCAAATAAAAATCTTAAATATTACTGAATGAAAACAACCCAGCAGAAATTTGGTGATGGACTACTTCTTCTTTTCCTTTCAGCTGCTCCCTTCAGGGGTCACAACAGCAAATCATCCGCCTCCATCTCACCCTGTCCTCTGCATCTTCTTTTCTGACTCCAACGACCTTCATGTCTTCCTTCACCACATCCATAAATCTCTTCTTTGGTCTTCCTCTGGGCCATCTGCCTGGTAGTTCAAATCTCAGCATCCTACTACCAATATACTCACTATCCCTCCTGTGTACATGTCCAAACCATCTCAATCTAGCCTCTCTGACTTTGTCTCCAAAACATCTAACATGTGCTGTCCCTCTGATGTGCTCATTTCTGATCCTATCCATCCTCGTTACTCCCAAAGAGAACCTCAACATTTTCATCTCTGCTACCTCCAACTCTGCCTCCTGCCTTTTCCCCAGGGCCACTGTCTCTAAACCATACAACATCGCTGGCCTCATCACCGTCTTGTACACTTTTCCCTTCATTCTTGCCGATACTCTCCTATCACACATCACACCGGACACTTTTCTCCATCCATTCCAACCTGCCTGCACGTGCTTCTTCACCTCTTTTCCACATTCTTCATTGCTCTGGATTGTTGAGTACTTAGTACCGTAGTTGCCTAAGTACTTAAAATCCTCCACCTTCTTTATCTCTGCCACCTGTAACCTCACCGTTCCTCTTGGGTCCTTGTCGTTCACACACATGTATTCTGTCTTACTGAGACTAACCTTCATTCCTCCCCTTTCCAGGGCATACCTCCACCTCTCTAGATTTTCCTGCACTTGTTCTCTGCTCTCACTACAGCTCACGATGTCATCTGCAAACATCATAGTCCATGGAGATTCTTGTCTAACCTCGTCTGTCAGCCTGTCATCACCATAGCAAACAAGAAGGGGCTCAGAGCTGACCCTTGATGCAGTCCTACCTCCACCTTGAACTTTTCTGTCAAGCCAACATCACACTTCACCACTGTCTTACATTTCTCATACATGTCCTGCACCACTCTAACATACTTCTCTGCCACTCCAGACTTCCTCATGTAATACCACAGTTCTTCTCTTGGCACCCTGTCATATGCTTTTTCGAGATCCACAAAGGCACAATGCAGCTCCCTCTGACCTTCTCTGTACTTTTTTATTAACATCCTCAAAGCAAACATTGCATCTGTGGTGCTCTTTCTTGGCATGAAACCAAACTGTTGTTCACAAATGCTGACCTCTGCCCAAAGTCTAGCTTCCACTATTCTTTCCCATAACTTCATTGTATGGCTCATCAACTTTATCCCTCTGTAGTTGCCGCAACTATGCACGTCTCCCTTGTTCTTAAAAATGGGCACCATCACACTTCTCCTCCATTCCTCTGGCATCCTCTCACTCTGTAAGACCTTGTCAAATGTTCTTCTCATAAAATCTACTGCTACCTCTCTAGATGCTTCCATACCTCCACCAGTATGTCATCAGGACTAACTGCCTTTCCATTCTTCATCCTCTTCAATGCCCTCCTCACTTCACCCTTACTGATCTTTGCTTCATCCTGCTCCTCAATGGTCACCTCTTCTACTCTTTTTTCTCTCTCATTTTCCTCATTCATCAGCTCTTCAAAGTACTCTTTCCATCTTCCCAGCACACTTCTGTCATCTGTCCTTCTGTGTTCCTGTCCTGGATACCAAACCTGCCCATCACTTCCTCATGTCCTCTGTTGCCTGCACCAAAATGTCCATTGAAGTCTGCACCAATGACCACTCATTCACCTCTGGGGTACTCTGCATCACTTCATCTAAGTCACTACAGAATCTCTCCTTCTCTTTTAGCTCACATCCTGCCTGTGGGGCATAAGCACTAACAATATTGAGCATCACGCCTTCAATTTCTAACTTGAGACTCATCATTCTGGCTGACACTCTTTTCACTTCTAGAACATTCCTGACAAACCCCTCCTTCAAGATGACTCCTACTCCATTTCTCTTCCCATCCACACCATTATAAAACAGCTTAAACCCTGTTCCCAAGCTTTTAGTTTTGCTACCTTTCCACCTGGTCTCCTGAACACACAGTATGTCCAGCTTCCTCCTCTGCATCATGTCAGCCAGCTCTCTACCTTTTCTTTGCATAGTTCCAACATTCAAAGTCCCTACTCTCAGTCCTAGACTCATGCCTTTTCTCTTCTCTCTCTGCCTACGGACACGCCTCCCGCCTCTCCTTCTTCGACCAACAGTAGTCCAATTTCCATCAGCACCCTGTTGATTGACAGCACTGATGGCAGTCGTTGTTAACCCGGGCCTCGACCGATCCGGTATGGGAGTAATACTTCTGATTTGCATCATAAAAGTTTGGCATTGGTTTTACGTCGGATGCCCTTCCTGACACTGCCCTCTGCATTTCTCCGGGCTTGGGACTGGCATAAGGCGGAGAGTCACTGGTTAGTGTGTCGTCCCCCCCCTGCCTCATATCTGCATTGTAGTGTGGGTGGATCTCATGGCATTAAAACCTAGACGTCAGTCTAATATGCTCTCTATGAAATTTGTCATTTGGTTGACAGTTGGTCAGACCAATCTGACATTTTTTGACACCGGCGTTACCGCGCATGTGCACATAATGGCACATTCGAGCAAGCTAGTGAGTTAGCCTCCAATTTGTGTCTTCTAAACTTAAGGGTATAATAATGCGTGGGCGATCTTCCATATGGAATGGAAGATGGACTTTTTTTTGCTGTCATTTTTAAAGTGTGTCTGCCTCGCTAACTTCAAAAGCAAAGGCAGCCACCACAGGTCCATTCTGCACGAGTCACTCAATCATTGAGAACAATAAATTCCATTCACTGCAAGTCATCAGAGCAAGGTAACGACAAAAATGTACAGAGTTGTATTGAGGAATATGGGTTCATGCAGATATGTAAAATAAACTAACATATATGGTTTATATAAAGAATTCAGTATATTTATGAATAAATAAATGTTTTGCAACTTTATAGTTGCTAAATCATTTTGACTTGGTCATTTTGTAAGCAGTTTGCATGCTGTAAAAGTTTGTACACCAGTGGTGTAGCTGAATTGACTAGTTTTACTCTCTCATTTGCCAAACCATTTAATTCCATTAGGGTCATGGGGAGGCTGGAGCCTATCTCAGTCAAAACTGGGTGAGGGCATGGTACACCTTGAACAGCTCACCAGACCACAAGGTCAACACACACACAACTTTTTACACTCACACCAAGGGGTAATTATAACAGCCACTTAACATAATGTGCATATCTTTTTAATGTGGGAGGAAATGGAGCACCCAGAAGACATAAGCACACAGGGGGAGCGTGCACACATGAAAACAGACTCACTGAATCCAGTCTTTGAACACTGGAGCTTCTTGCTGTTAGACGAACATTCCAAACACGACACCACTATACTGCGCTTGTTAGTTTTAGCTTTTTCCTTAATTCACACTACTGCCCTCTTCTGGAAAGAGTCTCTTAGTGTCTCATCTTCATTTCAATCACAGTGCAAATGAAGAATGTAAAATAAAAAACACTAAAATAAAAACAAAGCTGATTTTTCCTGTACAATGGTACCTCAACTTACGAGTATCTCTTATAACAAATTTTCCATGATACGAGCTTCGATCCCACCAAAAATCTGCTCCACCCAAAGAGCAAAATTCTGATTTAAGAGATCTGCTGGGGAAATGGCTTTTTCAGGCCGATTAGGTTTGTACTGTTCCGCGCGTAATTCCTCTGCGCTCCGAGAACACCTTGTGCAGTACTTCTCAATTACTTTCTGTGATGCCTCCTACAAAAAAAAAAAAAAAAAAAAACCATTCACCCCCCCCCCCCCCCCAGTGCCCAGCGCCCGACTAGAAATAGTGTTTATTGCACTTCATATTGTTTGCTCGGTGCTTTTTCCCTACACCATAGGGAAAACAGTGAGAGCCCCACTGCCACCTACTGTAGAGGATGCACAATTACATTTAATTCTAGTATAGTATGGCAGAAAAGCATGTTCCCCAGGGTCATATGCGCCCCTCCTGGCATCACACGTCGTGCCCCACTATTTGAGAAGCACTGGCCTTGTGGGAGCTCACCATGAGTCTTTCTTCGCTTGCATTCATAGCATGCACACACACAAAATTCTCCTCCTCCTTCTCTGTTACACACCACCTCATGCATGTCCACATGACATCTTCACGCCCATGTGACATCTTTGCTGCAGTCGATGATCGGAAGGATTAGTTGACTTATTGTTTATTCTTGTTTTATAATTATTTATTATTAATTATTATTAATGTTAATCTGTACATGTATTATTATTCTTCTGAAATATTTATTGTTTTTACATCTTTATCTGTAACATATCAGGTCAAATATATGTGTTTGTGGCAGGTTATATGACTTTGGGAGGGGGTTGGAATGGATTTATTTGTTTTCTATTATTTCCGATGGGAATTTTTCTTTTCTCTAACGAACATTTTGACTTACGAGCTGGCCCTCGGAATGGATTAATTTCATAAGTCAAGGTACTGATGTATATTATTTTTCTTCTTTTAACTTTTAATTTCAGTGAATTAAAATGTCTCATTGCTAATTTTAGATTACATGAATTATATTAACGCCACAGTGTAACACTACCAGGTGAACACTTTCCGTAGTTTACTTTAGATTCATTGAAAATTTCTACCAAATAATGATTATGAAAAACCCCTCCCCTCCCAGATCACAAAGCTCATACTTGGTTGTAGTGAATGGTGACACTGAGCTCGTTGTCGAACTTGAGTGCCTGAGCCCAGATCACACGTCTGAACCAGAAGCTGTAGTTGCTGTCGATCATCTCGGCTTCTGTGCTGATGTCCAATATATATTCCCGTTTATTCAGTGGCCTCACGTTCTGACCTGTAAAGTGTAGCATAAAATCTAACTTCCTGTTTTCATTTCTCTTATAGCAGCTGAAGTGCTTCCTGCACCATGCATTGTTATCTCACAAAATCATACCTCTGTTTGTAACGATGAAAATGGTGTACTCGCTCATGGCTTCCGGCCTTTGCAAAGCCAACTCGTAACACAATTCCTCAATGACATCTAAAGCCACCTACAAATACACACAAAGCTAATTTATCTTAAAGGTGAATTCATACAAAAACTGATAAGAAGGAGAATGGAGGGGCTCTCAAGTGGTGCTTTGACAAGGTTCATTTTTAAATTAACCCAGAGATTGCAAGTTCAAATCCAGGTTAATGCCACAGCTGTCCGTGTTCAGGAGTCCATGGGAGCGAACTGGCCGAGCTCTCACGGGAGGGAGGGATGGCATATGTTCACTTCCCTGTTGCTCTCAGCAATCGCGTCTGTGAGCTTATTTGTACAAGGGGGCAGATAACGTTTTCCTCCGAGTGTGTTAGACTGTGCCAAATACACATGTGCTGCAGTTCGAAAAGAGGTGGGTGTGTAGTGTTGACTGTCATGGAGGGGGCATGTTCACGCTTTCGACCCTCCCTAGTTGGTGGTTATTGTGTGATAGGAAGGCAATACTTGATGGGTGGGAAGTGGATATGAATAAATTAGGCAGAAAAAATGGGGGAAAAAGAAAAAAAGAAGAGCAGGGAGAAAAGAGAAAACGTACGGTGCAAGTTTTAATCTTGAGATGTCGCTCAATTCCTCCAGGAAATAGGAAGAGCTGCCTTTTCGAACTCCGTCCAGCCTGAAGACACGTCCATGTATCAAAATAATCATTTTAAAGTACATTTTGAGTATTCAGCTACTAAAACTGGCAGGTTTTTAGCATGCTAGTATACTAGCATTATACAGTATAACTATATTATGTAATATAGTGATATTGTGACATTGCCATGGATAAACCACAATTAGATTCAACCAGTGAATGTTGTGTTTGTGTTCTGACCACTATAGCTTTGAGTTCCATGCTGCTGGGATACACGCTCCGCCCACCGCACCGCAAAGTCTTCATCAGGTTCTGCTCGCATGCTTTAGCAACTCCTGGCAAAAGATTTACGGAAAACCCTTTAAGCATTGGTGCAGAAATCAAACACTAGTTTTAAAATGTACATCCTCCTGTAAAACCCTCCTTTTACTGAATCCACAGCCGAAACCATGCATTGTGGGGGCCTGCATGCTCGGATTACTGCTCGTGTTAACATTAAAACACAGCATTTGATTGTGTTTACCTTGGAATTGCGATCCCAGGCTTGTACATGCATCCTGTAAGAATTTAAGCAGGAAGGGATGTAGGACATCTGAACACGCTGAATATGCTGTGAGAATGTAGAGAAGACGCCAACCTCTCTGACAGCTCTCGCTGCACAAGATACACAAGTTCAGATATTAGAGGGCTTGAAAATGTTACATTTCTAAAATCGCTTTACTCTTTGTGTGATTTTGAGACTCACGGTTTAGGGTTGGTGTTGGCAGTAATCTGTTTGAGCACCTGGCAATACACTTCATCTCTCATCAGTCCGTACTCGCCAATCAACTGTAAAACGTGTACAATGATCATGTTACAAACCAGCATATTGATTTAGGATATTATCAACAACCAACAAGCATAATAACCTATTTTAAACAAACAAATAACTCCCCCCATGATTATTATGCAAGAAAGCAAAGATGATCGTGTTTATTATGGGGAAGGGAGTATCTCCCCTTGTCAGTCACTCTAATGCTAGCCAATCATAACTGTCTGTGAGATCATGTATGCAGACGTTTGCGAAAAGTGCTTTTTTTTTGGTGTGCACTTGGAAAGATGCTGGTGTCCGGCTTTATGTGTCTTAGTGGAAACATGTTATATTTGACTTTCCTAGTTTGGTTTATGTATATGATTGGAGAAAGCTGGCTGTGGGACTGGAACTGACTGATAAAATTAAGGAGCAAATTAAAGAAAAATATCAAGTAAACATCAATCTTTAATGTATAAAAACTACAAATTCTGGCAAGTTGCTGTGCCATAAGAGAAACAAGAGACCCATATGAACCTCAGTACAAACCAATCAGCTCCCATACATTACTGAACTCAAACTTTCAACCATGAACACTTTTTCAGATGGATGCAAAATATTATAAATTTCAGTAGTTTCTGCCACAAGAACAATTATCATGGCTACCTGGCAGCCATCTTGAATATTGAGATTCAATATGCAAAGAAAAGAGCCACATGCATGACTAGACCACGCGGCATGGTGACGCAGTGATCAGCACTTCTGCCATGTCCTGGGTTTGATTCCTGTGCTCTGGGCGTTTATGTGGGAAGTTTGATTTGCATGTTCTCCTCGTGCTTGCGTGGGTTTTCTCCGGTTTCTCCAACAGTTCAAAAACATGAACAGTATTCCAATTGGCTGTTCCAAATCACCCCGATGTGTGTGTGTGTGTGAGTGTGAATGGTTGTATGTGTGTTGGCCCTGCAATGTTCTGGCAAGTTGTTCCGGTGTACCCAGCCCTGACCCAGAGTTGGCTGAGATGGGTGCCAACCTTTCCGTGACCCCAATTAGGATTAAGCGGCTTAGAAAAGGAATGAATGAAAGAATGGCCAGGCTATATGGGAACCTGTATGCAAAATACCATGAAGATCAGTTAAGATGACACACGGTGGAATTATAAAGGAAATGCCATTGAAACATATTAACTTTCAGGGTGGACAGAATAATGCCACCAATCCACATATCAGATACCAGCTATATTCGTTATATTTTGGAATAAAATGAAGCCCACAAGATATGGAGAAGTTTTACCTTTAAAAAGGTGCAAAGGACAAAATGTTCTGACTGGCCTCGGAGCGGATGATCACCCATAAACTTCATTATAGCTGAACACACACACACAAAAATAAATAAATGAATAAAGCCTTTAGTTTAGATATCTCATGATTCTATATGATGTTATATAGAGCTGGTTTAATAATGCAGGGCTTGAATGTTTGTGATGCAGTTCTGCACAAATATCACTTCAAACATTTTTCATATACGTCCTACAAGTAGATAAAGAGAACCCAGTTAAATAAATGAGAAAAAAAAAAATCAGTTTTTCAATAATATCATTATTACATTTTACATTCTTGATACAAAAATACACTCCACATACAGTAGACAACAAAACCTTTGATAAAATGTTCCGAGTGATTTTATTGTGAATGATTTTGTTGTGAGTGATTTGATGTTCCAAGTGAAGTTAAACAAACAGAAAGAAAAGGAAAACCTTGAAACACACATGCATGCTCTTTTAAAGCCCCACAGTTATGTTGGGGACTCAGATACAGTCGCTGTTTAGAAGACAAGGATGAAAACCCACTTGTTTAATGGAGCATTTAGTTAAAAGACTTTTATTATGTAAAGGAGCATATCTGGGGGTCTCAGGCATAGAAAGTTCTGGTAAACTGTGATGTTGGGATGCTGTGGCTCCCCCACTCTACATGCTCACCCAGGGCCGGTGATGGTGAGGTGTCTGATTGCCCCAATGTCACAGCATCCCTCATGTCTGTCTTTTTTCTGGTTCTCTCTTAGTTCCGCTGTCATAGCCAGTCATACCGGAGTCCCTGTTGCACTCTTTTCCATTACACTTCTATGAGTCTCTCTCTCTCTCTCTGTTTGCTGAGGTACACAGTCTCCTTCTAGGAGTCCTGTGGTGCTGATGCTTGCTGGAGTTCTCATCATGGAAGCCCCCCCCTCCTGCCAATGAAGATCCATTCCAGAAGGCTTTCCGAATTCCGATTTGTTCGAATTCCAAATCCGCTTTTCCCCCATTACAAATAATGTAAACGGTTTTAATCCGTTCCAAGATGCTAGAAAACTACCTTTTTTTAAACATAATGATACTTCATAATGTTGTTTATATATCAAATAGGTTATTAAATGTGAAACAACAGGACAAACACACAGAATTCTTAATAGATTAATTTATTTTGTGTCTTATTTGGTTTGTTTTTTGTTTATTTTCGAACCAGCCTCAACTTGCTTTAAAGTGGAACCCTTCAGGATTCGAGCCAGGGTCTTTTTTTCACCAAATCATCGTAGATTTCTCGAGCTTTGCAGCAGATCACATCCTCGTAAGCACTATCTCCTGCTAACTGCTGCTCGTTTATGTATAGGAGCAGGAATTCTTCCACCTCCTCCAGCACTTGCGGCCTTTGTTTGCTGATAACCGTCGAGCCTTTCGCCACATCACTGGCTTGAACTCTCTCTTTGTTCTTCAGGACCGTACATATCGTTGATTTAGCCATGCCATGTACCTTAGCAAGATCAGTAACACGCACGCCTGATTTATGCTTAGCTATCAGCTCTTTCTTAAACACAACAGTTTTCCGCACAACTGACCTTTTCTCAGTAGCTTTCTTTGGAGACATGTTTATTAGCGAATCTAATTAAGTAAACAATAAAACATGGTATACTGTACTTTGTAGAACAGGAGCAAGCACGTCCACACGCACACAGTGGTCGAGTAGAGTCAAACGAGACCGATTTCCAGAAGTCACGCACTTTTCCCCCTCACTCTTGGTCTCATTTCTTCGCGCGCATTTTTCGAGTTCGACTTCTGAATTTTGTTCGACTTCCAAGACAAAAAAAAAAGAAAAATCTTGGATTTTTTGTTCGAATTCAAATTTGTTCGACCTCCAAAGCGTATGAGAACTGAGGTATCACTGTACAGTACATGGTTTCTATATTTATGGTTCCATCCAAATTAGGATGGGTTTCCCTTTTGGACCTGGTTCCTCTCAAGGTTTCTTCCTCGCATCTACTGAGGGAGTTTTTCTTTCACCATCACTGCGGGCGATGCTCATTAGGGATGTAAAGGATTGTAGAAAATTATAAAATTCTTTTGTACTTTGTAAACTTCTACTTTTACTGTGTTACGCTGCTTTGTAACAATATCAATTGTAAGAAGTGTAATACAAATAAAACTGAATTGAATAAAAATAAATACATAAATAAACAAAAACCATTAGAAAAAACAAACAAACAACTTCAGTCCCAGGTTTACTTTCTGATATATCTGTCCTGATAGTTGTGTCCACTCAGTTATCATTGTCCTCTTCAGACATATCCACATTTATAACCAAGTCCATAAATGGTTTCCAAACATGTACAAAGGCTTCTTGCTCACCTTTTAAAATTTGCTATTTTTTTCCAACGGAAGGCTTGAAATTATTTGTCTTACCTAAAAAGTAATTCTTAGCCTGTTTGTTTGTTTTCAGAACATTACTCCATGTATTACTCTTTTTGCATTCAGCAGATTGAGGCCCATCACCATGTTTCTGTGGATACAGTCCACGAATAACTATTTTTGTATCCAGTGGACCTGATATAGAAATGATCTTCTCCATCATTAACCTGTAGTTCCTCCCAAAATATACTAATTGTATTGAACAGCAAAATTATTTTACTTTGTTATTTATTTACTGAGGAAAATTATCCATGTTACATATCTGCGACTGGCAAAAGTATTAGAACATTTGATTTCAGTATAATTTCCCCAAATAAATAAATCACCAAGTACAATAGTTTTGTCTCATTTATTTAACTGGGTTTTCTTTATACACTTTTAGGACTTTTGTGAAAATCTGATGATGTTTCAGATCATATTTATGCGGAAATGTACAAAAACCTGATGAGTTCACAAACTTTCATGCATCACTGTATAAAACCAGCTTCGTACAATATCTTTTAGACACTGTTTATCAAACACAGCAATCTTTCAGAAATAAAAACCAAGAGCTGCATCGTAAATAAAGGATGATGAATTGCAGGAATGAGTTTCTCACCCAGGAATGTTTCCGAGGCGACTCGGTTCATGTTTGGCTCGCTGAACTCGATCAGTGACTCCTGGATGGGGTGCTACAGACATGACATCAACGAGATGCTGGTGAATCATTGATATGAAGACTAGTGATGTAGCCAAATAATAAACAGCAACTTGCATGGCATGACTGGAAATCTTAACCTGTCTAATTAGTTTGAGTGTTTTTTTTTAATGGCATGTAGGCAGGGAACAAAGGAGAACGTATAAAATATACACTAGTGTTTACCACCCAGAGCACGGGTTTCAAACTCATTTTCACTGGGGTCACAGCCCTAAACTTTGAAGTCATCGAGGACCAAATAATGACTCAACATCTATTCAAAAAGGGCAACCATGAAATCTACAGGGCAAAAATTAATTATTTACACATGAATGGATTAGTCTGTTCCTGACTTCCTGCTCACTCCACAATCGTATTATAAGATCACACACCAAGTGAATAAAGAATAAAGCTTTAAATAAGAAATTAAATTTAATACACCAGACACTCATGCCATTTTCATACTTTCATATGATCTCTTTCTTCACCTCTATCGTTTTGCCTATACACTTTTAGTAGATTTTCCAAGTCCCATAAGGGCTAATCAATGAAAAAATATAAAAGAAATAATACACAAGAAATATGAACTGTGTCTTCCTTTCGGCTTTTCCCTTTTTACTCGGGAGTTGCCACAGCGAATCATCTGATTCGCACAATTGATTTGGCAGAGTTTTTTTTTTTTAAGTCGGATGCCCTTCCTGTCACAACCCTTTTTAGCAAGGGACAGAAACACGCTGACGACTTTGCAGCCTACTCTTTACGAAAGTCAGCAATGGTTCTTTTACATGCCTCTCACCATAGACAGTGAGAGACATGGCCTGCCTTTGATAACCCAGTTAGCTGCACTGGGGTGGGGGGGTGGGGGGCAGTGGAGAGTGGGACCCGAACCCCCAACCTTTGGATCAGCGATCCAGTGCCCTATACCACTAGACCACCACTGCTCCACACACAAGAAATATGAACAAAAATCTGAAAAGAGTTGAGAGTGGGTGTTCCGTGAGCGTGCGTTGTGGGATGGGATCGACACCCATGCTGCTGGCTGTTGCTGAATGGGTTGTTAGATAAATGAGCATTTGTGCTGCAACCGAGTGCAACTATGGCTCTGAAATTTTGTTTGAACAGATTTGTTTGAAAAGGGAGTCGTTCGGAAACCGAGGTTCCACTATACTGTACTTTAAAAGCTCTTGTGGGCCACATCAAGTGAGCAAGCTGGAGTTGGCCCACTGGCATACAGGCCATGTCATCAGATATATAATAAAATAAGTAGTTGGTATTAGTTAAGAAAATGCAATTGTTAATCTTTATTTATTTCCTCCCCTAATAAAGATAATTAGGTAGACCTGTCACTAAGAGGCCCCATTTCACTGGAGCACGGAATGCAATGATCGTGGCGGAAAAGCTCAGTCTACGGAGGAGTTTCGGCATTTTTACACGGAAAATGGATCAAAATTCAAAGGAAAATTGTACATTCGGAACACTTTCGGAACATTCACAGCGTGTGCGGAACAGACACAGAAAGACCACTGTACAATTTAGGAATAGATGCGTAAAAGCGCACGGATTCACTTCGGAACCAGTGTGAATAGCCACGAATTGCAAAAGAAGACTTTCGGATAAAACGTTCACGGGAACCACGGAACACTCGAGGAATAACTACGGCACTACTCCAATTTAGAAGGAAGACCTTCGGAATGATTGCGGAAACAAGCAGAATGAAAGTGGAATGTTCACGTTCAAAACGGAATGACTGAGGAATACTCGGCGTAACCATGTCTCACCACAGAAAAATCAGCAAAGATCAAAGGATTTGCTCCTGATTTCGCCTATAAATTCGCGGATTCGACCAGGGAAGCTCATTCTGCCAAGCAAACACGTACCTGAAACACCAAAAACCTCTCCCAAAATGGACAAGCATAGAGAAATGGCTGACTTGGAACTGCTCCACGTGCTGCTGTTGCTTCACCAATACACCAAAATGCAACGAGATGACCGCAGAGGACAACCACAAAAAAGGACATACACACCCAAACGCTTCTGGGTACGTTCCTGGCTGGTGGTGGGAAGAATAATTGGCCTTAGGAATTATGACAACCTCATGGAGGAGCTCCGTATCGAAGATAAGCAGTCCTTCTTCAACTATCTCCGGGTCCCACCTGAACTGTTCGACGAGTTGCTGATGGTTTTGGCTCCTCGACTGACAAAGAAGGATACTAACTTCAGAAGCACACTCAGTCCTTGTCTGAAACTAACTGTCACATTGTGTCATCTGGCTCCGGGCGACAAGTATCCTACACTGGCCTTCAGGGTATTTCGTCACACCATTGCAGGTTTCCTACCAGAGGTGTGTCAGGCCATCATCAACCACTACAAATACGAGGTCATACAGTGTCCACATACTGTGCAGGAATGGAAATCACTCAGCTGGGATTTCCAGGAAAAATGGAACCTGCCTGATGCCGTTGGAGCTTTGGATGGGAAACACATTGCCATTAGAAAACCACCATCTTCAGGAACCTTTTATCACAACTACAAGGGATTTTGCTTCATTGTTCTGCTAGCACTGGTAGACGCCAACTACATGTTCCTATGGATAGATGTCGGTGGCATGGGCCACATGTCTGATGTCCAGATATTCAACACCTCAGAGCTCAGAGAGTGCATCGAAGATGGCACGATCAACTTCCCCATACCAGAGCCTCTGCCCCAAGATGACAGGGACATGCCATACTTCATTGTTGGTGACTATGCTTTTGCTCTCAGGAAGTACCAAATAGGGTACCCCAGGAAGTATCTCATGAAGCCATATTCCAGACAAGCCCTTACAGAGGAAGAACTGGCCTACAACTACAAGATATCTAGAGCACGTCGAGTGGTTGAGAATGCGTTTGGCATCTTGGCCAATCGCTGGCAGTTCCTGCTGTCTACACTACAACAAGGACCAGATGTCGTCAGACTTATGGTTGAAGCTGCTGTCTGTCTTCACAACGCAATGAGGATAAGATACACTGTCACCCAGGATGCAGCTTTTGACCGAGAAGATGATGAACACAACATTATTCCAGGACAGTGGCGTGAAACGACTAATATGCATGACTTGGAACATGTGGTGGGTCCCAACAGAGACACTGTGGAGGCCAAGAGACAGAGAGAGTACCTGAAGCTCTACTTGACAAGTGAAGTTGGAAAAGTCTCTTGGCAGCCGTATGCCAACAGCCAGAAAAAGGTATGACAATGGGTCCTTAATTAAACTACCATATTATATGCTGGTTTCTGTTGTTGAAATAATTGTGTGTTGTTATTGACTCTTGTTTGTATTAAAGTCTTTTTAAATTTTTAATATCAATAGGTCAATATGTTTATAATGTACAATAAATTTAAAATTTAACATATGTTAATATGTTTAATATCAATAATGTCAATATGTTCCTTTTATTTGCACTTCAACACTTTATTACATGAACAAAGAATAAAGTGAATGAACTGGAATAATTGAATGAATTGAAATTATAAAAACAAAAGTCTCACGGTTCACTGGTGGAGTTTGAGTCCTCCAAGTTATCACAACATTGTCTGAACACATTGGAAAGGTTGAACATGCTGGGCTCACTTCCACTTGTGTCTCTAGCCGCAGGGGTGGTTACAGGCGTCGATGTGCATGTAACTGGAGGGCAACTGACTGGTCTGCTGGGTTGTGGTTGCTGCTCACCTGCAAACGACGTTTGATTGTTGTGGGCACGGTGCTGTTGCCCACTTCGCGTCCTGAGGTCCCTAAAGAGGCATGGCTGAACCAGACAGCTGCATAGTCCACGGCGTCGGTGGGGGCGGCCAATAATGCTGCTGATGCCACTGGTGGTGCAGAGATGGTGGTCGATGCTGCTGAGAAAGCTACTGGTGGTGTTGCTGCGAATGCTGCTGAGGAGGCAGGAGCTGCTGCAACTGCTGCTGTGTAGGAGGTGGTTGCTCCTGCAGCTGCATCTCCAAGGCTTCATCTCTGTCCAAGCATTCATTCAGTTGTGGTTGCTGCTCACCTGCAAACGACGTTTGATTGTTGTGGGCATGGTGCTGTTGCCCACTTCGCGTCCTGAGGTCCCTAAAGAGGCATGGCTGAACCAGACAGCTGCATAGTCCACGGCGTCGGTGGGGGCGGCCAATAATGCTGCTGATGCCACTGGTGGTGCAGAGATGGTGGTCGATGCTGCTGAGAAAGCTACTGGTGGTGTTGCTGCGAATGCTGCTGAGGAGGCAGGAGCTGCTGCAACTGCTGCTGTGTAGGAGGTGGTTGCTCCTGCAGCTGCATCTCCAAGGCTTCAGCTCTGTCCAAGCATTCATTCAGTGGTTCTTGAATTTTCAGCTTGGCATGACTGTACACAGGTTTTGGTAGAAACTCACCCTCTCTGACTCATTGGCCGTCCGTACCTCCCTTCTCTGGTTCACCAGCTGTTCGGCTGCTGCAAGAATCCCATTGGCTTTGTCATCAAGGCTGGACGTTGAAGCTCCAGACATTGTCAAGGTGGACCTGGATGCTGTGGTCGAGGGGGGTGACAGGTGTTACCTTTTCTGCCAGATGGAGGTCGATAGGTGAACTGTCCTGTGACCCCCTCAAAGTTGATGACAGTGTAGGTTCTCCAGTGGTGGTGGGCGTGGAACCGCTAGAGCCAGCTGCAGTAGCAACCTTGCCTTCAGAGAGACCATGTTCCTCTGCTGTACCATGACAATGTGTGGACATATGAAGTTAAAGCTGGCGTATATCCACTGGTCTCTCTGAGACATGTTCAGGTCAGCTTGCCCCACGACTTCCACCGTCTTTCCTAGCCTCGTCTGCACGCTATGGAACCATTGTTTCAGCTCCTCGTTGCTCTTCCCCATGCGTGAACCCTGATAAGCCCAGAGCTTGGCCTTGTGTGCTTATCCGTCCAGGATCGGAGTTTCTTGTTGTACAGGCATTCGTTTGCCTGGATGAACTCCACCAAGCTCCTCATCATTGGTAAGCTTGATGTAGACGCGTGCCTTCTTGTTTGGGTTAGCAGCGACATCCAGCTCGGTGTCAACCTCTGCTTCCTGAGAAGGCTCTTCAACTGGGGTTTCCAGCGTTAGAGATTATGGCCTCTTGGTGGATGTCTTACGTTTGGCTTTCGACATCGTTGCATGTCTCTCAAAATGAATGGCTCTTTGTCTTGCGTATAGTCGAAGTTCCGTGAGTGTTCTGTAAGTCTTCCGTGCTATCCGCAATTATTCTGCAAACGTTCCGTATGTATTCCGCAGTCTGCCTTCCGTGAGTAGTATTCCGTGGGGATCTGTAGATGTTCCGTGACCGCTTTTGACAATACGTAAGGGGGGGGATGCAGGTCATGGAACACTTGCAGTATAAAAGGAAAGATCACGGACCGTTGGCGGACTTTGAAAAAGGAAAATAGAGCTCGTCAACCTCCAGTCATGCCGGAGTCCCTGCTTGCACTCAGCAGTAATAAAGTCTTTTATTTCCATTACACTATTATGAGTATAATCAACCCCCCCCCCCCCCTCTGTCTGTCTGTCTCTCCATCTCGGTCTGTGTCTCTTTCCCTGTGTCTTTTTCCCTGTGTCTCTTTCTGTTGAGTTACATATTCTGCTCTGGGATGCTGGTGATCTTGATCCCTCTGCTTCCTGGGTCCTGTGGTGCTCATGCTGCCTGGGGTTCTCATCTTGGAAGCCCTCCTGCTGATGAAGACTTCGATGGACCCAGATGTGCACTAACAGACTGTGAACATGACTTTTCACTGCTGGTGATATGGACTCTTTCCCACCATTATTTAGGACTTACATAACCAACCGGATGACATTTTGGACTGTAATGAATTTCTCATATACACCTACAGTTTTATATATATATATATATATATATATATATATATATATATATATATATATATATATATATATATATACACACACACACACACACACACACACACACACACACACACACACACACACACGTATCTGGTTTGTATTTTTATGGTTTGGCCTAAATGAGGATGGTTTTCCCGGTTGGATCTGGTTCTTCTTAAGGTTTCTTCCACAACTACTGAGGGAGTTTTTTTCCTTGCCACCATCTTGCTCATGATAGATATGTAGGGGTTATAGGAAATGTTTAAATTCCTTTATACTCTGTAAGCCCTACTTTCACTCTTGTACTGAGTAAAGCTGGTTTGCGACAATGTCAATTGTAAAAAGTGCAAATAGAAAATAAAAGTGAAACTGAAACGGATTCAGCAATTTCAAGATGGTCGCAGCTGGGAACGGAGTGAAAACGAACTCCCAGAATAGTTTTATTTTTGCTGGAACATATGTATCAACAACATTTAAAAGAATTCAGCCATATCTGTTGAGGAGTATCAGAGAATTCTTCTGCTGTTGGCTCATTTGTGATGGAATGAGATGAAGCCTTTACCTTACTGAATTTGATCATCTCGGCCGGGTCTTTACTCCCTATGTCCTTCTTGGATTTCTCACTAGAAACATGGAAAAGATAAACAACTACATGGCAACCTCTTTTTTTAATTATTATTATTTTTTTAATATAAACAAAAATCTCGTTTATTGGTGTGGAACTGCCATCCGAACCTGCTGCCCCACTGCCTGAAGTATTTCCGGGCAAATTCCAGCATGGTGTGCTGACTGTCAAAGAAAATGCTGCTGCTGGTTTCAGGATTCCTCAAATCACCAAAACAATCCTAAAAAATGATATGAACCATATTTAGCACAATTTATTGGGAATTACTGCGTTTACTATGAGGTTGGGGGGTTGAATAGGTAAAGTCTGCTGGACTGAAATCAGAGCTTATCCCGTTTTCTGTCGCATGAAGTGACTAGGAGTACAACTCCTGGATGGGACGCTGGTCTATCACAGGTTACCGTCCCAGTATTTTTATCGGAACCCATTTATCGTGCTGGGTGGACAGAAGCACACGTTTGGTCAAGATCTTGGAGTTGAATAGAGTAATACATTCACAAGTTGCTGCTGGGTCCTTTTCATTCTGGAAACCACTTAAATTTTAAACATTGAAACAATACAATGAATCCTAAGAGGGTCTTGGCTAGGCTGGATCTTATCTCAGCTAACTCTGGCTGAAAGCATGGAACACCTTGCACAACTTGTCAGCCATCACAGGGACAACATACTTAACCATTTATGCACAGAAACACTTTTGCTGAGCTGGGAATTCAAACCCATGACCTTCTTGGTACAAGAGGGACGTGCTCAACACTACACCAACATGCAGCACAATGATAAACAATTACCTTAAACACATTCCCAGACAGCATTTAAAAAAAAAAAACTAACCAGGCAGAACCAGCAGTTTTGGGCATTTTCACCAAATTTCAAAGTGCTCCAGAAACTTTATTTTTCAAGACATGATAACAAAGAATACATTGTTGTTAGCTCCATCTACTGGGTGACAACCATAACTACATTTGCCAGAAAAATTAAGCCAATGCTTGGGAATGTGTGAATTGCAGTGAACTATGACTGGATGGCTGATGGTTTGGTCAAAATGGTGGTCAAGAACTTTATACTTTACCATTGTTGAGGAAACACGGCAGAAGTACAGCCTGCTACCGTGTGTCCATTCAAAGACCATGTCACAGGACTATACTGGTCCTTCTCAAAAAATTAGCATATTGTGATAATGTTCATTATTTTCTGTAATGTACTGATAAAAAAGTGTGGCAGAAAACACTGCACAACCAGAAGAGGTGACCGGACCCTGAGGAAGATTGTGGAGAAGGGCCGATTCCAGACCTTGGGGGACCTGTGGAAGCAGTGGACTGGGCTAAAAGGTGCCACATTCCTCAGATCAAGCCACTTTTGAACCAGAAACAGCGGCAGAAGCGCCTGACCTGTGCTACAGAGAAGCAGCACTGGACTGTTGCTCAGTGGTCCAAAGTACTTTTTTGGATGAAAACAAATTTTGCATGTCATTCGGAAATCAAGGTGCCAGAGTCTGGAGTAAGACTGAGGAGAAGGTAATGCCAAAATGCCTGAAGTCCAGTGTCAAGTACCCACAGTCAGTGATGGTCTGGGGTGCCATGTCAGCTGCTGGTGTTAGTCCACTGTGTTCTATCAAGGGTAGGGTCAATGCAGCTAACTATCAGGAGATTTTGGAGCACTTCATGCTTCCATCTGCTGCAAAGCTTTATGGAGATGAAGATTTTCATTTTTCATCACGACCTGGCACCTGCTCACAGTGCCAAAACCACTGCTAAATGGTTTACTGACCATGGTATTACTGTGCTCAATTGGCCTGCCAACTCTCCTGTCCTGAACCCCATAGAGGATCTGTGGAATATTGTGAAGAGGAAGTTGAGAGACACCAGACCCAACACTGTGGATCAGCTTAAGGCCGCTTTCGAAGCATTCTGGGCCTCCATAACACCTCAGCAGTGCCAGAGGCTGATTGCCTCCATGCCACGCCGCATTGAAGCAGTCATTTCTGCAAAAGGATTCCCGACCAGGTACTGAGTGCATAACTGAACATAATTATTTGAAGGTTGACTTTTTTTGCATTAAAAACACTTTTATTGGTCGAATGAAATATGCTAATTTTTTGAGAGAGGGATTTTTGGTTTTCATGAGCTGTATGCCAAAATCATCTGTAATAAAACAATAAAAGACCTGAAATATTTCAGTTGGGGTGCAATGAATCTAAAATATATGAAAGTTTAATTTTTATCAGTACATTACAGAAAATAATGAACTTTATCACAATATGCTAATTTTTTAGAAGGACTAGTGTGTGTGTGTGTATATATATATATATATATATATATATATATATATATATTCTTCTTCTTTTCCTTTCGGCTTTTCCCTTCAGGGGTCGCCACAGTGAATCATCTGCCTCCATCTCACCCTATCCTTTGCATCTTCTTCTCTTACACCAACGACCTTCATGTCCTCCTTCACCACATCCATGAATCGTCGCTTGGGTCTTCCCCTAGGCCTTCTGCCTGGTAGTTCCAGCCTCAGCATCCTATTACCAATATACTCACTATCCCTCCTCTATATATATATATATATATATATATATATATATATATATATATATTTTTTTTATAAATGCAGCCGTGAGGGAGGGGCACAAACCAGTGTCTCTCCTTCACGCCGGTCCCAAGCCAGGATAAATGCAGAGGGTTGCGTCAGGAAAGGCATCCAGCGTAAAACAAATGCCAAATAAAATATGCAAATCACAAGAAATAATTTCACACCGGATCGGTCGAGGCCTGGGTTAACAACGACCGCCATCAATGCTGTTAACCAACAGGGTGCTGGTGGAAATTGGACTACCGGTGGTCGAAGACATCAAAGAAGGAGAGGCGGGAGGCATGTCCGTAGGCAGAGAGAGAAGAGGAAAGGCACGAGTCTAGGATTGAGTGTAGGGACTTTGAATGTTGGAACTATGACCAAGAAAAGGTAGACAGCTGGCTGACAAAATGCAGAGGAGGAAGCTGGACATACTGTGTGTTTTCATGAGACCAGGTGGAAAGGTAGCAAGGCTAGAAGCTTAGGAGCAGGGTTTAAGCTGTTTTTTCATGGTGTGGATGGGAAGAGAAATGGAGTAGGAGTCATCTTGAAGGAAGAGTTTGTCAGAAATGTTCTAGAAGTGAAAAGAGAGTCAGACAGAGTGATGAGTCTCAAGTTAGAAATTGAAGGCGTGATGTTCAATGTTGTTAGTGCTTATACGCCACAGGCAGGATGTGAGTTAGAAGAGAAGGAGAGATTCTGGAGTGAGTTAGATGAAGTGATGCAGAGTACCCCCAGAGGTGAAAGAGTGGTCATTGGTGCAGATTTCAATGGACATGTTGGTGCAGGCAACAGAGTGGACGAGGAAGTGATGGACAAGTTTTGTATCCATGACAGGAATGCAGAAGGACAGATTTTGGAAGAATTTTGCAAAAAGGATGGAAATGGCTGTGGTAAATACTTTCTTCCAGAAGAGACAGGAGCATAGGGTGACTTATAAAAGCGGAGGGAGGAGCACGCAGGTAGACTATATCTTGTGCAGGCGATGTAATTTGAAGGAAGTCAGTGACTGCAAAGTAGTAGTGGGTGAGAGTGTTGCCAAACAGCATAGGATGGTGGTGTGTCAGATGACACTGATGGTGAGGAAGGCGAAGAAGGCAAAGGCAGAGCAGAAGACAAAGTGGTGGAAGCTGAAAAAGGAAGAGTGTCGAGTTGTCTTCAAGGAGGAGTTGAAACAGGCTTTGGGTGTTCAGGAACTGCTTCCAGATGACTGGACAACTACAGAAAATGTGATCAGGGAGACAGGTAGGAGAATACGTGGTATGTCACCTGGAAGGAGAGTAGATAAGGAGACTTGGTGGTGGAATGAGGAAGTGCAGGAGTGTGTACAAAGGAAGAGGTTAGCTAAGAATAAGTGGGACATTGAGAGGACTGAAGAAAGTAAACAGGAGTACAGGGAGACTCAGCATAAGGTGAAGGTAGCGGTGTCAAAGGCCAAACAGAGGGCGTATGATGACTTGTATGCTTGGTTGGAAAGTAAACAAGGAGAAAATGATCTATACAGGTTGGCACAGCAGAGAAATAGAGATGGGAAGGACGTGCAGCAAATTAGAGTGATTAAGGACACAGAGGGAAATGTATTGACAGATGACAGAAGTGTGCTGGGAAGATGGAAAGATTACTTTGAAGAGCTGATGAATGAGGAAAATAGAGAAAAAAAAAGAGTAGAAGAGGTGACTGTTGAGGACCAGGAAGTAGCAAAGATTAGTAAGGGTGAAATGAGGGCATCGAAAAGGATGAAGAAATGAAAAGGCAGTTAGTCCTGATGACATACCGGTGGAGGTATGGAAGTGTCTATGAGAGGTAGCAGTAGATGTCCTGACAAGAACAGTCAACAAGGTCTTAGAGAGTGAGAGGATGCCAGAGGAATGGCGTGATGGTGCCCATGAGCCATATGATGAAGTTATGGGAAAGAATAGTGGAAGCTAGACTAAGGGCAGAGGTCAGCATTTGTGAACAACAGTTTGGTTTCATGCCAAGAAAGAGCACCACAGATGCAGTGTTTGCTTTGAGGATGTTAATAGAGAAGTACAGAGAAGGTCAGAAGGAGCTGCATTGTGCCTTTGTGGATCTGGAGAAAGCATATGACAGGGTGCCGAGAGAAGAACTGTGGTATTGTATGAGGAAGTCTGGAGTGACAGAGAAGTATGTTAGAGTGGTGCAGGACATGTATGAGAGATGTAAGACAGTAGTGAGGTGTGCTGTCGGTGTGACAGAAGAGTTCAAGGTGGAGGTGGGACTGCATCAAGGGTCAGCTCTCAGCCCCTTCTTGTTTGCTATGGTGATAGACAGGCTAACAGACGAGGTTAGACAAGAATCTCCATGGACTATGATGTTTGCAGATGACATAGTGATCTGTAGTGAGAGCAGAGACCAAGTGGAGGAAAATCTAGAGAGGTGGAGGTATGCCCTGGAAAGGAGGGGATTGAAGGTTAGTCTTAGTAAGACAGAATACATGTGTGTGAACGACAAGGACCCAAGAGGAACTTTGAGGTTACAGGGGGCAGAGATAAAGAAGGTGGAGGATTTTAAGTACTTAGGCTCAACAATCCAGAGCAATGGAGAGTGTGGAAAAGAGGTGAAGAAGCGCATGCAGGCAGGTTGGAATGGATGGAGAAAAGTGTCCGGTGTGATGTGTGATAGGAGAGTATCGGCAAGAATGATGATGAGCCATACGATGAAGTTATGGGAAAGAATAGTGGAAGCTAGACTAAGGGCAGAGGTCAGCATTTGTGAACCACAGTTTGGTTTCATGCCAAGAAAGAGCACCACAGATGCAGTGTTTGCCTTGAGGATGTTAACCGAGAAGTACAGTGAAGGTCAGAAGGACTGCATTGTGCCTTTGTGGATCTGGAGAAAGCATATGACACGGTGCCGAGAGAGGAACTGTGGTATTGCATGAGGAAGTCTGGAGTGGCAGAGAAGTATGTTAGAGTGGTGCAGGACATGTATAAGAGATGTAAGACAGTGGTGAGGTGTGCTGTCAGTGTGACACAAGAGTTCAAGGTGGAGGTGGGACTGCATCAAGGGTCAGCTCTGAGTCCCTTCTTGTTTGCTATGGTGATGGACAGGCTGACAGACGAGGTTAGACAAGATTCCCCATGGACTATGATGTTTGCAGATGACATTGTGATCTACAGTGAGAACAGAGAACAAGTGCAGGAAAATCTAAAGAGGTGGAGGTATGCCCTGGAAAGGAGCGGAATGAAGGTTCTCCTCAGTAAGACAGAATACATGTGTATGAATGACAAGGACCCAAGAGGAATGGTGAGGTTACAGGGAGCAGAGATAAGGAAGGTGGAGGATTTTAAGTGCTTAGACTCGACAATCCAGAGTAATGGAGAGTGTGAAAAAGGCAGGTTGGAATGGATGGAGAAAAGTGTCCGGTGTGATGTGTGATAGGAAGGTATCGGCTAGTATACTAGTATGTATATTAGAGATAATAATGTAAGGCTCAGTGAGGGCATTTCTGAGTGGAGTTAATATGTTTTCCTAGAGCTTGCATTGGTTTCCCGTGGCTACTTTGATTTCCACATACAGTCTACAGGCATGCATGCTAGACTAGCTGTCTGTTCTAGATTGCCACTAGGTTTAAATGTGAGTGTGAATAGTTCTGTGTTGGCCTGCAATGACTGTTCAGTGTGTACCCTGCCTTGGCCCAGATTTGGTGGAGATAGGCTCTAGACCCCTGCGACTCTATCAGAATAAAGTGGCTTTGTAAATATCATGAATAAATGAATAATAAGGTGAACAAAGAGCTAATATTATTATACTGTAATACTGTTATTACTACGTGATACTTTCACCTGACTCTTTCTGGTTCTCATTTCGCCTTGCTTGTCCAAGGGCAGATTCAGAAAATCGGGAGCCGAGGCTGGAATGATGCAGTCTGCGGAAAAAGCACCGCTACGGCTCAGCATTGGCTCAAACCTCCACCCTGCAATAAAACGTCTAGAGTAAGTATGCACAGCTTTACACATGTTCTGATAATGTGTATTAACGCTAAAAATTAAATCACTGAAAATCTTGCATCTGATTTACTCCCGTTTCCTCGCTCCATTCTACGACTAGTTTGTGAGGTAAGCTAGCTGTCCGAGCTAAATTCACTCAGACACACCAACAAACCCTCTTACATCTTTCCACTCTTTATTTCCTCCCAAACCGCTCTATAGACAGTTACTCAAAAGGTTATACGGTGTATACGACAGGCTACGATCACATCTAGTGTCCAATGTTCAGTCCAGTGTTCAGTGGTCTTACCAAAGTCTGTTGTGTCTCTGTTCACCTCCTCCAGGTAGACCACTTTCTTCTTTACCACACGTCCATACATCTGGCCTAAAGGAACCGCACATACAGTACGCTGTAAAAACTGCTCTCAATGTTATGAGTTTTATACTTTCAGCGTCTCACCCTCCTGAAGGCCGTCCATAGCTTGCAAGCGGATGATGTCTCCTTTATGGAAGCTAAGCAAGCCTCGGTCTTCGGTGATGTAGTTCCGCACAGCTACGGCATACTCCGAGTCCTACAGAGAGATGGAGATAGAAACAGAGATGGATATTATATTATAGATTTACATATGGGGCGGCACAGTGGCACAGGGATTAGAATGCCGGTCCTCGGTTCAGTTCCCAGGCTTGGGGCATTTCTATGTTTGTGTGGGTTTCTTTAGGGTATTCCGGTTTCGTCCCACAGTTCAAAACATGTTCAGTAACCTAATTGGCTGTTATAAATTGTCCCAAGGTGTGAGAGCAAGTGTGAATGGTTGTATGTGTGATGGCCTGGTGAGGTGTCCAGGGTGTAACTCTGCACTTGCCCAGAATCGGCTGATGGGCTCCAGCCTCGTGACAACCCGAATTAGGATTAAGCAGTTTAGAAAATGAATGAATTAATTAATGAATATTTACATTTTTGGCCCTCAACATGTTACACAGTTACCTTGAGGTGCATTAATTTGGCCGGAGGGATACGACAGTATATTGAAGGTCTGCTAGAACCTCCTGTAAAACCAAAGTCATTTCCTTTAAACATGAATTTAAAAGTAAGGAGAAAAACAACAGGCTTACATAAGCTGGAGTTTCAGAAAGCCATGTGATGTGCTGACGAATAAAAGGGGAATAGAGAAGAAAATGCAAACAAACCCTGACCTCTTTCAGCTGAGCGATGAACAGATCAATCATGTGCTTGATCTGCGGTGCTTTTGCAGAGAACAGGATCAGTTTCTCATTCACCAAATTGAACTCCAGCATGTTGGGAGAAGGGACACTCACAAAGAGGATGTCGGTGTAACTGAGAAAGTATAAGAAAGAAGCTTCATTCATTTCATCTGCTGAATCGCTAAATTCTTCTAGAGTTGTGGAAAGGCTGGGGCCTATCTCAGCTGACTGAGGTGGTGAAAGAGAGGTACACCCTTAACAGCTTTCCAATCCATTGCAGGCCCAACGCACACACATAACCATTAACACCCACACCTAGGGGCAAACTAGAACAGCTGATTTGCTGTGAATGTATTTTGACTATGGGAGGAGACCAGAGTACCTGGAGGAAACCCATGTGAGTACAAGGAGAACAACACACAGAAATGAGGATCTTCGCACTGTGAGTTACACCACTGTGGTGTCCAGAAAAAAACTTGAGCGGTGATTAGTGTGATAAAAATGAAGTAAGCAGCATATCTGTATTATCATTCTTTTTTTTTTAAATAGCATGATGTTGATCAAAGTTTTAAGGAACAATAAAAAACACAACAGGGCAGTATGGTAGTGAAATGATTAGCATGTCCACCTCAAAGCAAGGAGGTCCTGTATTCTAGTCCCAGTTCTGGTGTTTCTTTGTGGAGCTTGCACAGTCTCCCTGTGCGTTCCTCCTGGGTTTCCTCCTGGTACTCCTGTTTTCTCCCACAATCCAAAGACTTACATATGAAGCTAATTTTCTGTTCCAAATTGACCCTAGAAGTATGAATGTTTGTGTGTGCGCAGGCTCTGTAACAGTCTAGTGAGCTGTTTAGTGTATATCTGCCTTTGTCAAGTTTTGGCAGATATAGGCTCCAGCCTCCCTGTGACAATAATAGGATTAAGCAGATTGGCAAACGGATAATTGATGAGTGACGGACAACAGCAATAAAGTGGATTTAGATTTCCAAAGGGACTGATAGAGAGGGGAGGACGGGGGATGGAGAGAAATATTATATATATATATATATATATATATATATATATATATATATATATATATATATATATATATATACATATATAAAATGCAGCCATGAGGCGGGGGGGGGGGGCACTAACCAGTGTCTCTCCCCCTTATGCCGGTCCCAAGCCCGGATAAATGCAGAGGGTTGCGACAGGAAGGGCATCCGGCGTAAAACTTCTGCCACATTTAAAAATGCAAATGATCAATACAGAATTCATACCGGATCGGTCGAGGCCCGGGTTAACAACGACCGCCATCAGTGCTGTCAACCAACAGGGTGCTGATGGAAATTGGACTACTGTTGGTCGAAGACGTCAAAGGAGAGGCGGGAGGCGTGTCCGTAGGCAGATAGAGAAGAGGAAATGCGTGAGCCTAGGACTGAGAGTAGGGACTTTGAATGTTGGAACTATGCAAGGAAAAGATAGGGAGCTGGCTGACATGATGCAGAGGAGGAAGGTGGACATACTGTGTGTTCAGGAGACAAGGTGGAAAGGTAGCAAGGCTAGAAGCTTAGGAGCAGGGTTTAAACTGTTTTATAATGGTGTGGATGGGAAGAGAAATGGAGTAGGAGTCATCTTGAAGGAGGGGTTTGTCAGGAACGTTCTAGAAGTGAAAAGAGTGTCAGACAGAGTGATGAGTCTCAAGTTAGACATTGAAGGCGTGATGGTCAATGTTGTTAGTGCTTATGCTCCACAGGCAGGATGTAAGCTAGAAGAGAAGGAGAGATTCTGGAGTGAGTTAGATGAAGTGATGCAGAGTACCCCCAGAGGTGAAAGAGTGGTCATTGGAGCAGACTTCAATGGACATGTTGGTGCAGGCAACAGAGGGGACGAGGAAGTGATGGGCAGGTTTGGCATCCAGGACAGGAACACAGAAGGACAGATGTTGATCGATTTTGCAAAAAGGATGGAAATGGCTGTGGTGAATACTTTCTTCAAGAAGAAACAGAAGCATAGGGTGACTTATGAAAGTGGAGGTAAGAGCACACAGGTAGACTACATCTTGTGTAGGCGATGTAATTTGAAGGAAGTCAGTGACTGCAAAGTAGTAGTGGGTGAGAGTGTTGCCAAACAGCATAGGATGGTGGTGTGCAGGATGACACTGATGGTGAGAAAGGTGAAAAAGGCAAAGGCAGAGCAGAAGACAAAGTGGTGGAACCTGAAAAAGGAAGAGTGTCGTGTTGTCTTCAAGGAGGAGTTGAAACAGGCTTTGGGTAGTCAGGAAGTGCTTCCAGAGGACTGGACAACCACAGCCAATATGACCAGGGAGACCGGTAGGAGAGTACTTGGTGTGTCCTCTGGAAGGAAAGTAGATAAGGAAACTTGGTGGTGGAATAAGGAAGTGCAGGAGTGTGTACAAAAGAAGAGGTTAGCGAAGAAGAAGTGGGACATTGAGAGGACCGAAGAGAGTAAACAGGAGTACAGGGAGACACAGCGTAAGGCGAAGGTAGCAGTGTCAAAGGCCAAACAGAGGGCGTATGATGACTTGTATGATAGGTTGAACAGTAAGGAGGGAGAAAATGATCTATACAGGTTAGCACAGCAGAGAAATAGAGATGGGAAAGACGTGCAGCAAGTCAGAGTGATAAAGGACAGAGAGGGAAATGTATTGACTGATGAAAGAAGTGTGCTGGGAAGATGGAAAGAGTACTTTGAAGAGCTGATGAATGAGGAAAATGAGAGAGAAAAAAGAGTAGAAGGGGTGACCGTTGAGGAGCAGGAAGTAGCAAAGATTAGTAAGGGAGAAGTGAGGAGGGCATTGAAGAGGATGAAGAGTGGAAAGGCAGTTGGCCCTGATGACATACCAGTTGAGGTATGGAAGTGTCTAGGGAGGTAGCAGTAGATTTTCTGACAAGAATATTCAACAAGGTCTTAGAAAGTGAGCAGATGCCAGAGGAATGGAGGAGAAGTGTGCTTGTGCCCATTTTTAAGAACAAGGGAGATGTACAGAGTTGTGGCAACTACAGAGGGATAAAGTTGATGAGCCATACAATGAAGCTATGGGAAAGAATAGTGGAAGCAAGACTAAGGGCAGAGGTCAGCATTTGTGAACAACAGTTTGGTTTCATGCCAAGAAAGAGCACCACAGATGCAGTGTTTGCTTTGAGGATGTTAATAGAGAAGTACAGAGAAGGTCAGAAGGAGCTGCATTGTGCCTTTGTGGATCTGGAGAAAGCATATGACAGGGTGCCGAGAGAAGAACTGTGGTATTGTATGAGGAAGTCTGGAGTGACAGAGAAGTATGTTAGAGTGGTGCAGGACATGTATGAGAGATGTAAGACAGTAGTGAGGTGTGCTGTCGGTGTGACAGAAGAGTTCAAGGTGGAGGTGGGACTGCATCAAGGGTCAGCTCTCAGCCCCTTCTTGTTTGCTATGGTGATAGACAGGCTAACAGACGAGGTTAGACAAGAATCTCCATGGACTATGATGTTTGCAGATGACATAGTGATCTGTAGTGAGAGCAGAGACCAAGTGGAGGAAAATCTAGAGAGGTGGAGGTATGCCCTGGAAAGGAGGGGATTGAAGGTTAGTCTTAGTAAGACAGAATACATGTGTGTGAACGACAAGGACCCAAGAGGAACTTTGAGGTTACAGGGGGCAGAGATAAAGAAGGTGGAGGATTTTAAGTACTTAGGCTCAACAATCCAGAGCAATGGAGAGTGTGGAAAAGAGGTGAAGAAGCGCATGCAGGCAGGTTGGAATGGATGGATAAAAGTGTGCTGTGTGATAGCAGAGTATCGGCAAGAATGAAGGGAAAAGTGTACAAGACGGTGATGAGGCCAGCAATGTTGTATGGTTTAGAGACAGTGGCCCTGGGGAAAAGACAGGAGTCAGAGTTGGAGGTAGCAGAGATGAAAATGTTGAGGTTCTCTTTGGGAGTAACGAGGATGGATAGGATCAGAAATGAGTACATCAGAAGGACAGCACATGTTAGATGTTTTGGAGACAAAGTCAGAGAGGCTAGATTGAGATGGTTTGGACATGTACAGAGGAGGGATAGTGAGTATATTGGTCGTAGGATGCTGAGGTTGGAACTACCAGGCAAAAGGCCCAGAGGAAGACCAAAGAGAAGATTTATGGATGCGGTGAAGGCGGACATGAAGGTCGTTGGAGTAAGAGTAGAAGATGCAGAGGATAGGGAGAGATGGAGGCAGATCATTTGCTGTGGCGACCCCTGAAGGGAACAGACGAAAGGAAAAGAAGAAGATATATATATATATATATATATATATATATATATATATATATATATATATATATATACACACGATTTCCAGTGCGAGTGAGCAAAAGAAACGGGCTCGAGTGATATCACAAAGGAATATGACCAAACCCGTCTACCATCGGTACGATATTGAAGCAGGAGGTCTTAGAAGGTATGCTTTTATAGTTTCTAAAGGGTTTAGGGGGTAGTATTGGGAGCCTTGGAACGAATCACACGTTTTTCATGTAAAATGCGGTTCAATTTACGAAAAATGCAGGTTACGAAAAAGGCTCTGGAACAGATTAATTTCATAAAGTGAGGTACCACTGTATGTATATATATGAGAGACAGATAGATAGACAGACAGACAGACGGACAGGATTGCCAGCCAGCCAGAAAGACAGACAGGATAGCCAGCCAGCCAGCCAGATAAGATAGATTGATAGATAGACAGACAGACAGGCAACACAGACAGATAGACAGGATAGCCAGCCAGCCAGCCAGAGACAGACAGACAGGATAGCCAGCCAGCCAGACAGACAGGATAGACAGACAGACAGACAGACAGGATAGCCAGCCAGCCAGCCAGACAGGATAGCCAGCCAGCCAGCCAGCCAGACAGACAGACATATAGATAGATAGATAGAGCACTAAACATTTGGAGAGGGAATATACTGAGAAAGCTCTTGAAAACCACACTGGGTTATTTCGAAAATGTACCTGTATGACCTCAGAACTTTCACGTAATCAGGAACCATGGCACTGCTGTGCACGGTTTTCAGGAGTTTGATCCCAGAGTGAGACACGCCCAACACCTGGACCCCGGTTCCCACACTGCCCTGTGACAGACACCATCAAACATCATTGTAACGTGTCTGGGGTTAAAAGTGTGGGGGATGAAACAGTGGGGGAATCTACAGGGTCACATGATGTAGAGTTTAATAAATGAACATTAAATCATGAGACTTGCTCTTCCCTTTAAGGATATTTATAATGTAAGTATTCTCAGAAAATCAAAGGAAACCTTTTCCCTGTTCATACTGACAACAGCTACAAGCAGCGATAAACCCCAATTTCCTCACCAGCACCTTCGATCTCTCTCTCTGAAAGATATCACAATACAGATACTCCACGACTTACGTTTTTAATTGGTTCCGGACGGCCGAACGCAAGTTGAAAATGAACGCAAGTTGTTACAGTGACATATGACGCTCATACTACACTATACATCCATAAATACCATTACCGTATGTCATAAAACACCCCTAAATCAATTATTATAAACATAACATTGTAAAATAATATAAAATATATCAAATAATAGCAACATTAATTTAAAATAAATTAAATTCAAGCAAAATAATTTCAATTTGATTAATTTTACTCAAATTCACTCATCAAATATTAAATACAGTATCAAATATAACCTTTAACATTCTCTATGATGCGATCTTTCTGCTTGTAAATGGTTCCGATGGTTGACGGATGATCACTTTACATGAAGCTGAGCTGAATCACATTACATGAATCTGAGCTGCCTCACTTTACATGAAGCTTAAAACAGCCAATCAACGCTTACAATGTGAGAGACGCTCAATACCTAAAGTAGTGCACTTGCTGTGCTTGAAGGCGGGTTATACGGACTTCCGGTCTTTCAAGTAAGCAAGGGTCCCTTGAACTCGTTTAGTACTCAGCCTGCACTGATGTAAATCACCAGCAGAGCAGAGAGTTCTCTTTCATTTTACAACTCTCTTTGCTTAACTGAGTATGCATGGTAGATTACGCCGATCCAAGCAGATAGTTAATTCAACTCTGTGTATGAGACTTACACCCATGCTAGTAGGCTTACGCTTCTTTTTGAAAACTACAGTGCTGTATGTTTTTCAAAGACAATGAATTGAAAGGTGTTTTTATATGTATGCTATATAATGTTAATATTTTATTATCAATCAATATCACAGTGTCATAGGGGTTTTTTGAGTCGCACTTCGTCTGGGCCTTCACCCCGGACCGGTTTGCCTTGGGTGACCCTACCAGGGGCATTTGCCCCTGACAACATAGCTCCTAGGATCATTAGGTCATGAAAATCCCTCCACCACAATAAGGTGGCGATTCAGGAAGGGGTTAAAAAAAAAGCCCTGTGACACATGACATCTGAGAGAGCGCACAGGAAGCAGTCTCCCTTGCCCGGACGCGGGTCACCAGGGTTCCCTCCTGGAGCCAGGCCCAGGGGAGGAGCTCGAGGGTGACCGCCTGGTGGTCGGGCTTCTGCCCATGGAGCCTGGCCGGGCTTAGCCCGAAAAAGGAGACATGGGACCGCCCTCCCATGGACCCACCACCCCTGGGAGGAGTTTTAGGGGTCGGGTGCAGTGTGAGTTGGGTGGCAGCCGAAGGCATGGGTTCTGTCGGACCGATCCTCGGCTACTTACTCTGACCCTCGGGACATGGAATGTCACCCCTCTGGCGGGAAAGGAGCCTGATCTGATGCGCGAGGTGGAGAGATACCGACCAGATGAAGTCGGGCTCACCTCAACACATAGCTTGGACTCTGGAACCATCCATCTCGAGAGAGTATGGACCTTATTCTATTCTGGAGCTGTTCATGGGGAGAGGTGACTAGCTAGTGTGGGTATTCTTGTTGACCCCAGTCTCGGTGCCCAAATGTTGGGGTTCTCCCCTGATGACGAAAGGGTAGCTTCCCTCCGTCTTCGGGTGGGGGGACGGGTCTTGACTGTTATTTGTGCTTATGCACCAAATGACAGTTCAGAGTACCCACCCTTTTTGGAGTCTTGGGGGGGGGTGTTGGAGAACGCTCCCTCGGGAGACTCACTCGTTGTCTTGGGAGACCTCAACGCCCATGTGGGCAACGATAGTGTGACCTGGAAGGGTGTGATCGGGAGGTACGGCCTCTCCAGTCTGAACCCGAATGGTGTTTCGTTGTTAGACTTCTGTGCTTGTCACAGTTTGTCTATCATGAACACCATGTTTGAACATAAGTGTGCCCAGAAGTGCACTTGGCACCAAGACACCCTCGGTCGCAATTTGATGATTGATTTTGTAGTCGTGTCATCGGACTTGCGACCATATGTTCTGGACACTCGGGTGAAGAGAGGAGCTGAGGTGTCTACCGATCACTACCTGGTGGTGAGTTGGCTGCAGTGGTGGGGGAGGCTGCCTTCCAGACCTGGCAGGCCCAAGCGTGTAATCAGGGTCTGCTGGGAACGTTTGGCGGAGTCCCCTGTCCGAGAGGCCTTTAACTCCCACCTCCGGCAGAGCTACAACCACGTCCCAGAGGAGGCGGGGGACATGGAATCTGAATGGGCCATGTTTCGTGCCTCCATTGCTGAGGCAGCAGCCTATGGCTGTGGTCGTAAGGTCATCAGTGCTTGTCGTGGTGGTAATCCCCGAACCCGGTGGTGGACACCTGCGGTGAAGGGGGCCGTCCATCTGAAGAAGGAGGCCTATCGGGTTTTATTATCCTGTGGGACTCCCGAGGCAGCAAACAGGTACCAGCAGGCCAAACGTGGTGCAGCCGAGACTGTCGCAGATGCAAAATTTCGGGCGTGGGAGGAGTTCGGTGAGGGCCTGGAGAGTGATTATCTTTTGGCCTCAAAAAGGTTCTGCAGTGTTTATGTGATAGGAAGCACGTCCCAAGTTTTGGCAATCAACTGGTCTGCGGGTTGAAGTTTTTCCATGTCTGCCCATTTGTGTTTGCTTGCCAGCTGTGCCTGGCTTCGTGGAAATGAGCCAATCAAAATGAGGGAAATGTATCTCTTTACTCAAACAACACACACAGTCTGTGGCTGTTGTTATAATCCAATAAAATTGGAGTTTGAAGCTATTCAACCCGCCCACACAGTGGAGTACAGAAAGGATTGGCTCTTCGCTGCGTGGCACAGTGACATGGAATTGAAAATAGATGTATAGATTTAAATGCGTGAGATTTATTCATCTGTTGTTGTTTGGCGCGAGTGTATTTGGATGCAAAGTCGACATACAACCAGATCGATTTACGACCGGTCTGCTGGAACCAAAAGCAGTCAGAAGTCGACAACTGTTTTATATATATATATATATATATATATATATATATATATATATATATATATATATATATATATATATAAATAACTGAACTGGGATGAAGGAGAGGCACGTTCAGGTTCCTTTGTAAACAATGGACGCAGCGTCATTACGTCATTGTGTAGTTAAATCAGCGTACTATGTAGGTACAGCTAAACTCAAAATTTGACTTTTTTTTTAGAAAAAAAAAGAGGTAAAATCAAAAAAAAGTAAAATGGATGAACGCAAGTCGGGGAGCGCCTGTACTTACAGCTTACAGCTCCAGCCTGAACTCTTGCCCTCGCCCTCGCATGACTTTTGGCACTGGTTTTTCTTTTTAGAGCACTCTGCCTTGTACAGAATTTGTGATCACATCTGGTTATAAACCCAAGAACCTTTCAGAAAGGCTGTGTTGTCATGGTTGCAAAACCCTCGGCGATATCTGTTCAATAACTATTTGTGGTGGGGGTGCCATTATGCACATTGCATCATGGTTTGGAGCCAATACGACCACTATATCTAGGGTGGGGCATTCAGGACTCCCTAGACTATTTCTGGTAGTGTACATCACTCCCTCAGCTACTTTTGATGGTTTCCATTAATCGTTTGGCTAATTCTTGCAGTATCCATTACTCCCTTGGCTACTTCCTACAGTGTGCAAGACTCCTCAGCTATTTTTGGTGGTTTTCTGTTACTTCCTTTTCTCTTCCTCCCTTGTCGACTGCTTCCTCTGCTCCTTCCAGCAGTTTCCTTGAATGACTGGCATATTACTGCTTGAGATCTCTATTGTCTATAACTGAGTAAATTAAATGAATTCTTAGCATTACTAACCCAAAGAACACAATTCCTTTTTATCTTAACATGTTTACTTTTGAGTCAACCATGAATATTTGGACACAGGAAGCAAAAATAATGTGTTTTTATAATACACTACTTTTGGGTTCGATTGAATACAAAAACCAGGTAACCCCTGCCACATTTCAGCCAAACATTAGGATGCTCATGTTTTTTATGCAGTAAACAGACACTCACATGCTCGCCAAATGCGAGTGAAACTCCTACCAGGCAAGCTGACCTGACAGAAGCTGGTTTGTATTGGCGGATAGCAAATGCTGGACATGTGGTGTGAACCCATGCCCAAGAATCCATAAAAAGTGAAAAACAACGTTGTGAAGAGCTCAAACATGTGGCGCCATTATTACTGCTGTGCAGCGGTACGACTCATCTGCTTTCTGTGTTGGGGTCAAAAAATGAAAGCTCTGTTCCAATATCCAACTTTCCACTCAGATTTCTAGTATCAGCATTAGTTAAATTAAGAGCCAGTGGAACCCCCATCTACTTAAACAGTTATTTCTTTTTCAAGTATGCCAGGGATTGACATCATTAACCCTGCTGTTATTGATGTTCCAGTGCAGTAACTAGGGCTGTCAGCGTTTACACTTGTTTTATTCATATTATCTGGTGTGGTATGGATTATATCACCAGTTATAAACACAGTCTATGAATGTGGAGCAGTGAACAGACAGAAAATGTATTTTGTTTAGTTTAGCACATGTGAACAGGAGCTCCGAAGAGTTTTCTGATGCTAAAAGTTTGTCATTTATGGACCTGCATCCCTGGATTAAGCAGTGGTTTATGCTAAATGCTCATACATACATACACACACACATATATATATATATATATATATATATATATATATATTACTCTCTTCAGTCCTCTCTATGTCCCATTTTTTCTTAGCTAAGCTTTTCCTTTGTACACACTCCTGTACTTCCTCATTCCACCACCAATTCTCCTTATCTACTCTCCTTCCAGATGACACACCAAGTACTCTCCTACCTGTCTCCCTGATCACATTAGCTGTAGTTGTCCACTCATCTGGAAGCACTTCCTGACCACCCAAAGCCATTTTCAACTCCTCCTTGAAGACAACACGACACTCCTCCTTTTTCAGCTTCCACCCACTTTGTCTTCTGTTCTGCCTTTGCCTTCTTCACCTTCCTCACCATCAGAGTCATCCTACACACCACCACCCTATGCTGTTTGGCAACAATCTCACCCGCTACTACTTTGCAGTCACTGACTTCCTTCAAACTACATCGCCTACACAAGATGTCGTCTACCTGTGTGCTCCTACCTCCACTTTTATAAGTCACTCTATGCTCCTCTCTCTTCTGGAAGAACGTATTTACCACAGCCATTTCCATCCTTTTTGCAAAATCTACCAACATCTGTCCTTCTGCGTTCCTGTCCTGGATACCAAACCTGCCCGTCACTTCCTCATACCCTCTGTTTCCTGCACCAACATGTCCATTGAAGTCTGCCCCAATGACTACTCTTTCATCTTTGGGGGTACTCTGCATCACTTCATCTAACTCACTCCAGAATCTCTCCTTCTCTTCTAGCTCACATCCTGCCTGTGGGGCATAAGCACTAACAACATTCAACATCACGCCTTCAATTTCTAACTTGAGACTCATCACTGTCTGACACTCTTTTCACTTCTAGAACATTCCTGACAAACCCCTCCTTCAAGATGACTCTGACTCCATTTCTCTTCCTATCCACACAATGAAAAAAACAGCTTAAACCCTGCTCCTAAGCTTCTAGCCTTGCTACCTTTCCACCTGGTCTCCTGAACACACAGTATGTCCAGCTTCCTCCTCTGCATTTTGTCAGCCAGCTGTCTACCTTTTCCTGGTCATAGTTTCAACATTCAAAGTCCCTACTTTTAGTCTTAGACTCCTGACTTTCCTCTTCTCTCTCTGCCAATGGACACGCCTCCCGCCTCTCCTTCTTCGACGTCTGCGACCAACAGTAGTCCACTTTCCACCAGCACCCTGTTGGTTAATAGCACTGATGGCGGTTGTTGTTAACCCGGGCCTTGACTGATCCGGTATGAATGTTTTTGATATGACTCGCATGTTTTATTTGGCATTTGTTTTACGCCTGATGCCCTTCCTGACGCAACCCTCCATTTATCCAGGCTTGGGACCGGCGTGAGGGAGAGACACTGGCTTGTGCCCCTCCCTCATGGCTGCATCGGTTTTGAGCGCCTCACATATTGTAAGTGTTGATTGGCTGTTTTAAGCTTCATGTAAAGTGACTTGGCATAAATAAGTGACTTATTTGAAATTAATGTTGATATTATTTGATAGATTTGATAGTATTTTACAATGTTATGTTTATAATAATTGATTTAGGGGTGTTTTATGAGATACGGTAATGGTATTTATGGATGTATAGTACAGTATGAGCGTCATACGTCACACGTCACTGTAACAACTTACGCTCACTTTCAACTTACGTTCTGCCGTCCGGAACCAATTAAAAATTAAAAAAAAGTTGGGGAGCGTAAGTAATGTAAAATTCTATAAGTTCTGTGGGTTATACATCTGTAATTTTATCGGCTACTGATCTAAAAATCTACTGATTTTTTTTTTTTTTACTTTTTTGCACCTTTGTCACACTTAAATTTTTCAGATCATCAAACAAATGTAAACATTACACAAAGATAACCCAAGTATTCAAAACATGATGATATTGTGATTTTATTTGTTAAGAGAAAAATCCTATCCAAACCTACATGAACCTATGTGAAAAAGTAATTGCCCCCCTTATTCAAAGGTGAGGTAATTGTGATTAATCCTATTATTGGGGAAAATTGAGTTCAATTTCTTGGCCACACCCAGGCCTGATTGCTGCCAGACATTTTCAATCAGGAGATCCCTACCATAAAACCTGTCTGACAAGGTGAGGTGGGCCATACTGGACATACATCATCATGCCATGATCCAGTGAGCTTCAAGAGTAAACAAGAAAGAAGATTATAGAGATGTCTCAGTCTGGGAAAGGATACAAAGTCATTGGTGAATCTTTGGGACTCCAGTGAACCACTGTCAGAGCCATTATCCATAAATGGAGAAGGCATGGGACAGTGGTGACCCTTTCCAGGAGTGGCCGACCTACCCTAATTACTACAAGAGCACGGTGCAGACTAACTGGAGAAGTCACAAAGGATCCAAAAACCACTTCTCAACAACTACAAGCCTCACCTCAGTTAATGTCAATGTTCATGACTCCACCATCAGAAAGACATGAGACAAAAATGGCATCCATGGAAGAGTTCCAAGGCAAAAGCCACTTTTGACAAAAAAGAATATCAAGGCACCACTCACTTTTGCCAAGAATCATCTTGATCATCCCCAAAGCTTTTGGGAAAATGTCCTCCGGACTGATTCAACTAAAGTTGAACTTTTTGGGAGAAATGCATCCCATTACATCTGACGCAAAAGCAACACTGCATTTGATAAAAAGAACATTGTGCCAACAATGAAACACGATGGTGGAAGTGTGATGATCTGGGCCTGCTTTGCTGCTTCAGGACCTGGGCGACTTGTCACAATTGATGGAACGATGAATTCTGCTTGCTACCAATAAATCCTGGCGAAGAATGATCGTCCATCAGTTCGAGACCTCAAGCTAACGTGCACCTGGGTTCTGCAGCAAGACAATGATCCGAAGCACCCCAGCAAGTCCACTTCTGAATGGCTAAAAGTTTTATTGCAAACGCTTGACTGCAGTTATCGCTGCAAAAGGTGGTTCAACCTGCTATTAGGTTTAGGGGGGCAATTACGTATTCACACCTGCCCTTGTTTTTTTTCCCCCTTAATAAATGAAACTGGCACTGAAAACTGCATTTTGTGTTTACTTGTGTTTTATCTTTGTATAATATTTAAGTTTGCTTGATCTGAAATGGATGACTGTGACAAACGTGCAAAAAAATGTCAGAAATTGGTCAGGAGATAAAAACGTTTGCACAGCACTGTATATATAAGATAAGATAAGATAAGATACAGCTTTATTAATCTCACAATGGAGAAATTCACTGTTACAGGCTCTTGAGGTACTATCAGTAGGGGGTGCAAAAATAGATACAAGTACGAACATACACACATACATATATAAGTAAATAAATAAATAGATACATAAATAGTATAAATTACTAAACAATAAAAGAAAAGAATGGAGCAACTTTATAGATTGGCCTATATTAAAGTGTAATGTATCTGAGTGCAGAGTAGATGGGTTGATATGGTTGACAGTCAGTGGGGTAGATGTGGTTGATTAAAGTGCGCGGGGTTTTTATTGCACATAACCGGTATTTTCACAGACAGTTACAAAGTGGCGTTGTACAGTCTGATAGCGGTGGGAATGAACGACCTGCGGTAGCGCTCCTTCCTGCACTGAGGATGCCTCAGTCGTCCACTGAAGGAGCTGCTTAGCTCCTCGACAGTCTGGTGCAGTGGGTGAGAGCTGTTGAACAGGATGGATGTGAGCTTTGCTACCATCCTCCTCTCACTCACCTCCTCCACAGAGTCCAGTGGGCAGCCGAGGACAGAGCTGGCCCTCCTGACCAGCTTGTTCAGTCTCTTTCTGTCCCGCGCTGTGCTGCCCGGGCCCAGCAGATGGCAGCGTAGAGGATTGCAGAGGCTACCACAGAGTCATAAAATGTCCTGAGCAGAGGTTCAGATATGCCGAAGGACCCGAGTCTCCTCAGAAGGTGGAGGCGACTCTGGCCCTTCTTGTACAGGGCGTTGGTGTTGTGGGACCAGTCCAGTTTATTGTTAAGGTGAACACCCAGGTACTTGAAACTGTCCACTGTCTCAATGTCCTGTCCCTGGATGTTCACTAGTAAATGTGTGTGTGTGTGTGTTTGAGTGTTTCTCCTGAAGTCGACCACCATCTCCTTCGTCTTCCTAGTGTTCAAGCACAGGTGGTTGCGCTCACACCAGTCCACGAAGTCGACGATGACCGACCGGTACTCCAGCTCGTTCCCCTCTGACACACGGCCCACGATGGCGGAGTCGTCCGAGAACTTCTGGAGGTGGCAGCTGTTTGTGTTATATATGAAGTCCGAGGTATAGATGTTAAAAGGAAGGGTGAGAGGACGGTGCCCTGCGGTGCCCCGTGCTACAGACTACCACCTTTGACTTACAGCCGCAAGCAGCCGCACGCACTGTGGACGGTTAGTAAGGTAGTCAATAATCCAGGCAGCAAGATGCCCGTCCACTCCCACGTCCTCCAGCTTCCCCGCAGACGCCGCTGGCCTGATGGTGTTGAAGGCGCTGGAGAAGTCAAAGAACATGACCCTCACAGCGCTGCCGGCGATCTCCAGGTGGGTGAGTGCCCGCTGCAGAAGGTAGATGACGGCATCTTCTACTCCGATGTTGGGCCTGTAGGCAAACTGCAGCGGGTCTAGGGTGGGGCTCACCATAGAGCGGAGGTGTTCAAGGAGGAGCCTTTCCATGATCTTAATGAGGTGGGAGGTCAGGGCGACAGGTCTGTAGTGGGCTGGTTCCTTCGCTTGTATATATCGCTTGTATATTGTCGCTTGTATATTGTCCTTCGCTTCACAATATATATATATAATTATTTTGGTTAAAGAATGAAAGAATTGTGTTGTAAATGAATGACTACGTTGATATATTTGTTTTGGAAGCTGGAACTTTTTAATAGTGTTTAAAAGACTTGAGATGAATAAAAACACATCTACCTGTTAGTGACTCTCCACTAGTTTGTCCTCAGGGCTGCAACACTGAGCAAAGCGCGGCGTATTATTAAAGTATGTAATTGCGCAATGACTTATGAGAAATTATGCTGTTGGAGGAAACTTGTAAACCCGAATGATTATGAATAGTGTACACATAGAACCATGTGGTAGATTTATTAGGTGTTTTCCCCTAAACCCAACCAACCGACCCGGTGAAATTGTGTGATAAATGAATTTTGAGCCGATTCCAAAGCCTCAGTGTGAAATGGCTGCAGGTTTAACAGCTGTCATGCAACCAGCACTGCCACAGTTGTCCACAGTAACACTGCAACGCTCAGAGGGAATCCCGAATGGTACTGTCCCTGTAGTTGGGTTTAAGGTGGGGCAGGACTTGTCACCGTGGTAACCATGAAGATGGAGTAGAAGTTTGATCTGGCTGTCTATCCGAGCTAAAAAAAGAAATCTAAAGACTGCTGTAATGAAGCTAGGACAGGAAATAAATTATTCTGAGAATGGGCCACAACTTTCCATGTAGATATAACTGAATAATAAATACCATGTTTATTCCGTTAGCGTAATATAATGATTAACTTCTACATCACACCACTGCAAGGTTGATCCATTTTGTTTAATCACATATCCCCAAATTATTTATCAATTATTTACAGTAACTTACAGTTTATTATACCCTGAAAGTTGGTACTCACTGAAGCGGGGAAAAGGCGCGAGAAATAAATATCCCATGACTCGCGGGCCGCCAAGACCACGGCCTTCTTCACACCTTCATCCTGAACGTTTGCATTCTGCTCAATCTTGTGTTTTGCTGTCTCACACACACACACACACACACACACACACACACACACACACACACACATTTATATGGGTAACAGTATACTACACCAATGCTAACATGGCCAAATCATAGGAGTTCAAGTTCTTACCGAACAGTGCCTTCATCCTCATCCTCTCGTCTTTAGTGATGCGCACACAGGTCTCGGAGAACATGTCATTCACGATCTGAGGAAGGATGGAAGGGTGAAAAAGTGAACACTGAGGAGTTCTGAGGTCAAATGAATACCAGGACTGGGGGTGAAGGTCATCTGGACATTCTGATTCTGTACATCTGGGGTTGTGTTTACAGGAGAACACATTGACTCACTGACTCATTTGTCGTACTGCAGAGAGGCTGGAGCCTATCTCAGTCTACACTGAGTGAAGGCGGGGTACACCCTCAACATATTGCCAGACCATCACAGGGCAACACACACAATCATTCACACTCACACATCCACCTAGAGACCATTTGTAATGGCTAATTAGCTTAGTCAATATATCTTTGAACTCATTCATTCATTTTCTGAACTGCTTAATCCAAATTAAAGTAACACCCATCTCAGCCATCTCTGAGCACAGGCGGAGTACACCCTGGACTGCTTGCCAGGCCATTGCAGGGGGGATAGTGACAACCTGTTGAGAGTGGGACTTGAACCTCCAACGTTGTGATCAGTGATCCTGACCACCAGGCCCATGGAACACATACTATCAAACCAAAAGAATAAGGTGTGCTAGTGAAGTGCTGTTTTACAATCAGTTCATAAAGTTAAAAGGCAAATACTGTCAAGGTACATCATGGTTCGTACAGGTCTGGTACCATTTTTTCCAGTACTTTTCAAGGACATTTCCAGTATGCTGAGCACATCTTGAAGCACAGATTGACCGATATAGGATCCTTTAAAAAATATTTTTTGCATATTATGAACCCAAGATGCTTTAAAAACACAAAAACCCGACATGTTCAAAGTTTTTTGAGTGTTCCCATTGCAACTTTATTTTTCGTCATTCATCATGGGCCCCAATAAAGTGATTCCCAGTGCGAGTGAAAAGGTGGCATGTGGTTGAGTGATATTCCAAAGGAATATGACCGAAACCCGTCTACCATCTGTACAATCTTGAAGCAGAAGGAGGCCTAAAAAGGTATACTTTTATAATTTTTAAAGGGCTTAGGGGGTAGTGTTGGGGGCCTTGGAATGAATCAGGTCTTTTACATGTGAAATGCTACTCAACTTACGAAAAAAAAAAAAAAATCAGGTCACGAAACCACTTCTGGAACGGATTAATTTCGTAAGGTGAGGTATATTATCAAATTACATTTAAGATTAATCTGTATAATCCTGTTTTGTTACTGTGTCAACATATTTTGTAATGTTTTAATATAAATCAAATTGTTTGTAATTTTCTCCAGCTCCTCAAACTCACAGCCTTTACTAGATTAATTGTCTTAATTGACTTTTCATTCTTGTAGCTCTTTAGTGAGTTAATCATCCAAAACTGCCTTACTTGCAACAGTATAGAGGAACTTCACTAGAATTCCAAGTTGAGAACATGAAATCTGTACATACGCTGCAAAGTGTTCACGTAAATCCAAGTATTTGTTACAATCTCTATTTTCTCCGAATCCACAAACTCACATGTCCTGACTTGTTTTAACTGTCTTTTAATTCTTGTAGTTTTTACTGAGTTCATCACCAAAAACACGTTGATTTGCACTCTTTTCTCTAATAGTTTGCTTTAACGCTTTTGCCTCTGTGAGAAATTTGATGTGGCCAGTTGTCTCCGCTTTGGAATATCAATTCTCTGAAGTTTTGTTCAGGTGTTTAATTGTAACCTCTTCTTTTTTCATTTGTCAATTTTTTTCACGCTAATTTTTTTCATCACCTAATCAGTTTTTTATTTCAGTTCGAGATCTTTCGTAGGTTTGCCTTGCCATTCTGCATGGTAATAACTCCTTTGAAAGACTTATTTTCTCAGTCCCATCAACAGTGTTCACATAATCTGCAATCAATATGTTCAGTTCATTTTCTGTAACTGCTTAATCCTAATTAGGGTCGCTAATAGGCTGGCGCCCATCCCAGCCAACTCCAGGCGAGGGCAGAGTACACCCTGGACAGCTCGCCAGGCCATCGCAGGGCAGAAACACACTGACAGCTTTGCAGCCTATTCTTGTCGAACGTCAGCAATGGTTCTTTTACATGAACCTCACACCATAGACAGTGAGAGACATATGCAGCCTTTGATAATCCAATTGGCTGCACTAGGGGGGACAGTGACAACCTTGTGGAGAATGGAACGTGAAACCCCAACCTTTGGATGAGTGATCCAGTGCCCTGTACCACTAGACCACCAGGAGGAGGAGAATTTTGTGCGTGTGCATGCTACTAAAGGCTCATGGTGAGCACCCGCAAGGCCACTGCTTCTCAAATAGAGGGCGGTGCAGTGTGATGTATATACATACAGTAGGCCCTTGACTATTCACGGTTTTAAACTCACGGTTTGAGTATTCGCTGACTGCTGAGCAGCTCGCACATGATTCAAATTCAGCCAATGGCTGTCCTGCTTCCTGCTGATTGGTTGAGATGATGTAATGCCCCTTTTTCCCCTCATTCGCGCACAAGTTGGCAATGAGCCTTTTTTAGTGTGTTTTAATTACCAGTTAAGTTCTATGATGTCACTTCTGCTAAGCACCAGAAAATGGTAATCACGTTAGATGTCTCTTCTGAAGAAATGACACTTTCTTCGGAAGAAACGACAGTTTCCTCTGAAGTGCCTGAAGAGAAATAAAACACTTCACTATTAAAGTCTTTTTCAATTGTTATTCCAGTAGATGACCTAAGGTAATGTTTAACATGTTTGTGTGTTATATTTTATTTACTGTGGTATAACATGTTTCTCATTTTGTTTTGGTTATCCAATTTATTACATTTCTTGTTGTTTTATGTCCTTTTTGTTATGGTCTGTGTTTTGGGGGACTTTAATTTTGGCGCTGTGCCTCAAACTGTTTACTCTCCGCTTCGGCTGAGGGGCGTGGCTGAGCTGCTCAGTAGCACACACCTGAATTCACGATTCTCATTTACTCCCAATAAACAAAAGCATGCTCACCTCTGCACCAGAGGATTAACTAACATCACATCACCCTTTGGTTTGTAAGGCTTCTCAGTTTCTCACTCTAAAACTCTGAACTCGCTCTGGCTGAGTGGCGTGGCTGAGCTGCTTGGACTTAATACCTGAATTCAGTCATCTCATGCCTAAGGTTGTCACTGTCCCCCCAGTACGGCTAACTGGGTTATCAAAGGCAGGCCATGTCTCTCACTGTCTATGGTGAGAGGCATGTAAAAGAACCATTGCTGACTTTCGTAAAGAGCAGGCTGCAAAGCCGTCAGTGTGTTTCTGTCCCTTGCTAAAAAGGGTTGTGACAGGAAGGGCATCTGATGTAAAAACCTCTGGCAAATCAAACGTGCGAAGCAGATGATTCGCTGTGGTGACTCCCGAGTAAAAGGGAAAAAGCCAAAAGGAAGACAGACAGTCATCTCATGCCTAATGCAATACAGTACATTCCTCTAGTGGGCATTTTTGAAAACTACACTGCTGTATGTTTTTCAGAGAATGCATGTAAAGGTGTTTTTATATGTATGCTGTATAATGTTTATATTTTATTATCAATCAATAAAAGTGAAATGAAATTGAACAAGTACAAATATAAATGGAATAAAATATACAGAAAGATAGATCATAAATATAAGTATAAAATATGATTAAACATTATCCTGAAGTACACTTAATGGTAGGCTCCAGCAGAGGGTGGGCGTGGCTGCTCAGACACACACGCACACACACACAGAAGCAACAATGTATCTAGTTTTGATGGGAGATAATGGGTTGGTTTTTTTTTACATAATTGGCCTTGTTTTCGTGACATTTTCCATAACTTTTCTACCTATTCTTCCTTAATATCCTTATTTTTGAATTTGATGAATATTTATTTATTTATTAAAAAAAAAAAAAAAGCGATGCATTGAAGCCGCATTAATTGAAGCGTGAAGTCGTGAGGGATCATATATATATATATATATATATATATATATATATATATATATATATATATATATATGAAAAACCTCACATCAGAAAACATTTCTCTAAATTTTATCACATGCCATGTGTTATCACTTTCGACTTAAAGTTTTTACATACCAAGAAAGTCACTCCCAAAACTTCTTGTCCTCACTTTCCTCATTTCATCAGCCCAGAAAGTTAAATAGAGGTACATCTGTTTTTGTTGTAGCTTTTTGTTTAAAGTCTCATCAAAAAGAAAGACTATCACAACGTTCTCATTTCTCAAGATTTTCTTAAAATGTTTAGCTATTCCGAAAACAGAGATATATTGCCTTTCTCACTTTCTTCTTCTTTTCCTTTCAGGGGTCGCCACAGCGAATCATCTGCCTCCATCTCACCCTATCCTTTGCATCTTCTCTTACACCAACTATGTTGAGTTGTATGAGTTTACCGGGTATTTTTGTTTTGTTTAATGAGAATCTAAAATTTTATTTTACATGTGAAACACGTGATTCGTTCCAAGGCCCCCAATACTACCCCCTAAACCCTTTAAAAATGATAAAAGTGTACCTTTTAAGGCCTCCTTCTGCTTCAATATTGTACCCATGGTAGATGGGTTTGGCCATATTCCTTTGCGATATCACTCAACTGCATGCCACAAGCTCACTTCTTTTCACTTGCACCAGAAATCATATGTGCGCGCGTGTGTGTGTGTGTGTGTGTGTGTGTGTGCGCGCGCGCGCGCGTGTTGACCATGTCTTCCTAGCAGAGTTATAATCTTACAAATGTTTATGCAAGGTTAAAAGCCTGAGCCAAAAAATAAAGTTGCAATGAGCACACTCGAAAAACTCACAAAACAGTAACTTTGTCCTTTATACGAAAAGCATCAAGGGTATTATGGAGACTGTCATGGACCAGCAGCAACGGAATAACAAAGGCTGTTTGTAAAATTTTGAACAATTTATTAAATCAACAACAACAAAAAAATAATTATATATATATATATATATATATATATATATATATATATATATATATTTTTTTTGTTATAAGACAACACTTTGACAAATAAACGAAAATATTTCTGAATACGCACAACAGTTTGGGAAGTGTGAAAATTACCTATAGGAGTCCAAAAAGAAATCCTATAAATGTAGGAAACAGGGAAAGTTCTGGAAATCCTTAAAGTGCGTGTCCTGGTGAACGTAACAACCAAAAAATCCCAGTGTGTAATATAAGCAGAATAGTCCAGAGTGAGGGAAAATCCAACGTGATGCAGTGCCAAATGGTCCAGGAGTTCAGAAGCGTCCAATGAGATCCTTCATAGAAGTCAAGTCACAAACTGGGGCCGGTTGTTCAAAACACGGTTATTTTTTAACCACTGGTTAAGAAGAGATAACTGATCGTTAAATTTAACTCTGCCGTTATCTTGTGGTTCAAAACTCGATTAACTTTAACCGAGTGTTAACTTGACGTTAAAGTTAACACACCTAAGGACCTCCGTTAAATTTTTAACAGTGTGGTTAACTTGCAAGATGGCGTTCATGGCTAACGCTGCATTCATGATGCTGCATCAGCGGGGGTGGATTCTTATAAATATTATTATTATTATAGTTCAACCAAAAACAAACATTCTCAAATATATTTCAAACTACATCTGCAAGTATATGTGCTAAATACATTTACAAATTGAGCTCAAGTTATTTAACTATTCCAAGGCACAAACAAAAAAAATCATATTTACAGCACAAAACATACTATTAATTTTATAAAAGCGCTGAGCATTAGGCTGCAAATACAGGCTGAATGGCTTATGATTATTATCGCCATTCATTCTCTGTGTGTCAATGTTTGTGTTCTAACACGTGCAGGAGCTGGAGGTGGTAATAAACTGTGCTTTATTCTCACACTCGCACTTTGTTTGATTGACAGTGTTCAGCTATTACTGCTTACTGATAATATGTTTGTTGATTGGTCAGCTCGGGCGTGCACATGCGCAGTACCCGTTACATGTTAACTTTCGGTTTACTTCCTGACTCTAGTAAAGCGAAACTTATCTCCAACTTTCTCTTCAATAACAGTCATAACTTCATTAACCTGATGAAACAGGCTACATTTTATTATAATAAAAAGGACAGAAACATGAGTTATGCTGCTACTCTAAAAGTGTCCACTAGGGGAAGCAGAAATCCTGCTGAACTGGGACACAATCCAAATGTTCACAGGCAGTAGGAGGAATATTATTCTGAAAACATACATTCATTCATGCCCCCCCCCAGTCTACACAATTGATCAGCTGCTTTCTGATGTTTCAGCAGTTGATACCGGGTTGGGTAGTACTGTACTGTAGTCATTGCAGACTTTGCAGATATGCAACACCGCAAGTAGTTGGCGAATATCACATTGAGAGTTTCAAAAGTACACACAGACACAAAAAAAAAAAAAAAAAAAAAAAAAAAAAAATTATATATATATATATATATATATATATATATATATATATATATATATATATATATATAAATATACACTAGTCCTTCTCAAAAAAGTAGCATATTATGATAAAGTTCATTATTTTCTGTAATGTACTGATAAAAATTAAACTTTTATATATTTTAGATTCATTGTACACCAACTGAAATATTTCAAGTCTTTAATTGTTTTAATACTGATGATTTTGGCATACAGCTCATGAAAACCCAAAATCCCTATCTCAAAAAATTAGCATATCGTGAAAAGGTAGTCTAAACGAGCTAATAACCTAATCATCTGAATCAACAAATGAACTCTAAACACCTGCAAAAGATTCCTGAGGATTTTAAAAACTCCCAGCCTGGTTCATTACTCAAAACCGCAATCATGGGTAAGACTGCCGACCTGACTGCTGTCCAGAAGGCCATCATTGACACCCTCAAGCAAGAGGGTAAGACACAGAAAGAAATCTCTGAGCGAATAGGCTGTTCCTGGAGTGCTGTATCAAGGTACCTCAGTGGGACGTCTGTGGAAAGGAAAAAGTGTGACAGAAAACGCTGCACAACCAGAAGAGGTGACCGGACCCTGAGAAGATTGTGGAGAAGGGCCGATTCCAGATCTTGGGGGACCTGTGGAAGCAGTGGACTGGGCTACAGGTGCCGCATTCCCCAGGTCAAGCCACTTTTGAACCAGAAACAGCGGCAGAAGCGCCTGACCTGGACTGTTGCTCAGTGGTCCAAAGTACTTTTTTCGGATGAAAGCAAATTTTGCATGTCATTCGGAAATCAAAGTGCCAGAGTCTGGAGGAAGACTGGGGAGAAGGAAATGCCAAAATGCCTGAAGTCCAGCGTCAAGTACCCACAGTCAGTGATGGTCTGGGGTGCCATGTAAGCTGCTGGTGTTGGTCCACTGTGTTTTATCAAGGGCAGAGTCAATGCAGCTAGCTATCGGGAGATTTTGGAGCACTTCATGCTTCCATCTGCTGAAAAGCTTTATGGAGATGAAGATTTTCATTTTTCAGCACGACCTGGCACCTGCTCACCGTGCCAAAACCACTGGTAAATGGTTTACTGACCATGGTATTACTGTGCTCAATTGGCCTGCCAACTCTCCTGACCTGAACCCCATAGAGAATCTGTGGGATATTGTGAAGAGAAAGTTGAGAGACACCAGACCCAACACTGTGGATGAGCTTAAGGCCGCTATCGAAGCATCCTGGGCCTCTGTAACACCTCAGCAGTGCCACAGGCTGATTGCCTCCATGCCACGCCGCATTGAAGCAGTCATTTCTGCAAAAGGATTCCCGACCAAGTATTGAGTGCATAACTGAACATATTATTTGAAGGTTGACTTTTTTGTATTAAAAACATTTTTTTTAATTGGTCGGATGAAATATGCTAATTTTTTGAGATAAGGATTTTGGGTTTTCATGAGCTGTCTGCCAAAATCATCAGTATTAAAACAATTAAAGACCTGAAATATTCCAGTTGGTGTGCAATGAATCTTAAATACATTTTTATCAGTACATTACAGAAAATAATGAACTTCATCACAATATGCTAATTTTTTAAGAAGGACTAGTATGTGTGTGTGGATATATATATATATATATATATATATATATATATATATATTCGCTGGGTTCACCCCTTTATATTGTCTCCGACAGTCTAGATCCTTCCAGAAGCTTCTAGCAACACATGTACTTCCTGCTTACGTAGGGCAGAAACTTCAAGACAGTCAGAGGTTGGCCATTTGTTCTTAATGCCCTCTAGTGTTCAGTGCACTGTTGTCCTGGCATCCACAGCAAGTGAAAAATCTCTACTGACATCAGGTGACTGGAGCACTGGGAAGTGACACAAGAATTTTTAATTTGTCAAATGCCTTTTTTGGCAGGATTTGTCCCAAACTAACTTTACTTTCTTTTTGAGCAAGTCTGTCAGTGGCATAGTAACATCGGAAAAGTTCTTGCAGAATTTTCGATAATAAACAGCAATGCCTAAAAATCGTCTCAAAGCCTTCTTTCCAGTGGGATGGGGAAAAGACAATAGTCTGAATTTTGGCATCAACTGGAGCCACTTTCCCTTGTCCAATGACATAGTCCAGGTACACAACATGTGCCTGACTAAACTCACTCTTGGCTAAGTTCATGGTTAACCTAGCTTCAGACAATTTCTTAAATAATGCCTCAACAGCTTCAAGATGGGCCTCCCAGGAGTCACTCCCAGTCACCATGTCATCAGCGATGGTAGTTGGCAAATCTTTCGTGACATTGTGGATCATTCTTTGGAATGTAGCAGGGGCATTTTTCACTCAGAGGAAGAATCTTATATTCGTACAGACCAGAAGGTGTTACAAAGGCAGATATTTCTCAGTCTTGTTCAGTTAGTGGACACCGATACCTCTTTAACAAATCAATCTGAGTGAGAAATTTTGCTTGTCCCACAGCATCAATACAATCGTCTACTCTAGGAATCTGAAAGGCATCGGTTTTGCTGACAGCATTAACCTTCCTATAATCTACAAAATGTGACAGATCCATTTGGTTTTGGAACCAAAAAACATGGTGAACTCCAACCAGAATTCGATGGTTGTATGATGTCATGTTCTAACATCCATTAAAATTCTTTTTCAGCAAGCTTGCATTTTTCTGCATTCATTCGATATGGGTGCTGTTTAATTGGTTCGGCATTACCAACATCAACCTCATGAACAGCCATTTGAGTCTGTCTAGGAACATCAGGGAACAACTTTATTTTATTTAATTATTTCATAATTAACTCTTTCATTTGAGTTTGTTGAGGTTCCAAATGTGACAACTTGTCACCTAAATTTTTCAAAACCTCAGAATTGGTCAGTTTGCATGAAACAATTTCTGGCTTAATATTGGGTTCATGTATTCCCTGAAGAATTTCATTGTCACGTTGTGGACAAGTCACAGCTGCCACCTCATCCACATTTTTATCATGATATGGATTGAGTGTATTTATGTGACATATCTGTGTAGCTACAGCTGTGTATGATCTGGTGTCTTGACAACATAATTGAGATCATTGACCTTTGAGTGAATCTCGTAGGGTCCAAGGAATCTGGCTTGCAACAGATTCTGTTGTAGAGGAAACACCACAAGTACCTTGTATCCTGGCTTGAAAATTCTACGCCTGACCTTACGATCATACCAAGTTTTCATTCGACTTTGAGCAGAGTCAACATTCTCTCAAGCTAGTGCACAGGCCCTATTCAATCTTTCTTTGAACTTTGACATAATCTAACAGACTGACATGAGTCTTTCTGTCAGACCACTGTTCACTCAATAGAGCCAAAGGACCTCTCACTTGGTATCCAAACACCAACTCAAAAGGACTGAAACCAGTGGACTCCTGCACTGCCTCTCTAGCAGCAAACAACAACAAATGAACAGCCTCATTCCAATCTTTTTCATTTTCTTTACAAAAAGGTCTGCATCACAGTCTTCAGAGTGGCATGAAACCTTTCCAAAGCACCTGGACTCTCGGGATGTTAAGCACTTGAGAGAATCTGCTTAACCCCAAGCTCATACACCACCTGCTGAAACACACCAGACATAAAATTGCTACCCTGATCCGACTGAATTTCCTTTGGCAGCATAAACAAAGTGAAAAATGTAATCAGTGCCTTGGAGTTGTCTTCTCTTTGATGTTCTTAAGGGTACAGCTTCAGGAAACCGTGTGGCAGCACACATGACAGTCAACAAGTAGTGGTTACCAGACCTAATCTTAGGTAATGGACCAACACAATTGATGACCACCTTGGAAAAAGGTTCTCCAAAAGCTGGGATGGGTTGCAAAGGAGCCACCGGAGAAGCCAGTTTACTTTTATGAACAACTTGACAAGTATGACAACTCCTACAGAAATTTGATGCATCCTTATGGAGACCTGGCCAGAAGAACTGCTTCATAATTTTGTTAACTGTCTTGTTGGCACCAAGATGACCCCCTAAAGGCAAACTATGGGCCATTGTCAAAATGCCTTCTTGATAAATCCTAGGAACAACAACTTGATGGACAACTGGACAATCATCACTTGCAGGAATATCTGGGGGATGCCACTTCCTCATAAGCACCCCATCCTGAATGTAATAACCAACTGGGACTTTGGCTATTTCATCAGAACTGAGAGTTTTGTCTCTCAAATCACACAACTCCGTGTCATTGACCCCTTCCTGGATTAACTGCTTTCTGGAAAAAGACAAATCATCAGACAAATGTGGACTCCATACGAGTGTAGGTCGACAAAGTTCTGAGAACTACCTAGGTCCTGATCAATTTGACCAAGAAAAGTATCTGACAAGTCATCAAAACTCTCACTGGAGTTCTTATCAAAGTCTCTATGAGACAGTGCTTTCCTGCACATGGTCTTCCTCATCTTGGGCGTTTTTGGCCATAGCTCGAGTCACTGCACATGAAGGAAAATTTTTTGAGTCAAGTGAAAGTTCTTCAGTGAACTGCTTAAGAGACAAATGAACAGGGGGGACAACTTTTCCACCAGCTATGTCATTGCCTATCAACAAAGAAACACCTTTAACAGGAAGACTTGGTCGAAGACCAACTCTAACTTGCGCTGTAACAAAGTCTGACTTCAAAAACAGAGTGCAGAGGTATAGACAATCCTCCCTTCAATAACCTGAACAAGATTAAAGTCACCAGTCACTCTTATCACCGGAAGGCAGGGTACCCTCCAACAAAAGGAATTGAGATGCCCCAGTATCATGAAGAACAAGAATGGGCACAGGAGAAGTAAGTCTCACTTAGAGACACGAATCCCTCTGACACCAATGGAAGAAATTCTTCTCTTGATCCGTCAGACAACAAAGCCTCTTTGGCTGAAAAAGGACAAGTAAGTCCACTAGGACAAGTTGCCTTGGCATTGGGAGTTTCCGAACAGGACCTCACTAAAGCAGTGGGCAATGCCTTACTTTCTTTAGCTGGTAACAGTTTTATATCAGATGACCTGACATCTTATAGTAATTGCAAATAGGACCAGTGGATTGTTTTTTTGGACAGATTTTTCTGAGGTCTTGTTTTGACCACTTATGTTTTTACCCTCAGAGTGCTGGACATAAATGTGGTTTACCACCATTGTGCTGACTAAAGTAACTCCCATCTTTGGACCCAAACTTGGACTTCTGAGTGAGTGCATGCTCATCAGCTAACTTGGCAGCTTGTGGCATAGTGACTGCATCTTTTCCATCTAGATATGATTTCAAATCATCATTGACACATTGTTTGAATTCAACCAAGACAAAATCTTTTAATTTCTTGTAGTCACTACTCAGAGTCACAGAAGTGCACCACCTTTCAAAATAAACTTTTGTCATGAGCAACCTCTACATAGGTTTATGAGTCTGTCTTTCTCAAATGTTGGAATTTTTGCCTATAGGCTTCTGGGACCAACTCATATGCTGTAAGAATTGCATTCTTCACAGTTAATCTGTTGCATCCTCTACTGATAAAGCAGAATAGGCTTGCTGAGCTTTTCCTTTTATGGATATAATGGTCTGCAATATCAAAGACCAATGTTGTTTTGGCTACTGTCTCAAAATGTTGGAAGTATTTATCCACTTCCACTCCAGAAAAGGAACTAATCTAACCTCTCTACTGGCAACAAATTTTGTATCCAGCAAGTCAGTGCGAGCAATGGCACCCCTTTCTAATTTTGACAAATCATGTTCGCTTTCTTTTGCTCTCTCCTCTCTCTCATATGCAAGCCTCAATTTTTCCTTGTTCAAATTTTTTCTCCTCTATCTCTTGTTTTTCCAACTCCATAATTTTAAGTTTTTACTCTAATTTTGCATAGCTAGAGGGTTCTGCAAACTGAGCCAAATCTTGGTTTTGAAATAGGTCCTCATCAACATAATATTCAGCAATTATACATGCAATGGTAGACTTTGTCATTGATTTTTTTTACTTGTAATTCCAATTCCCTGGCAAACTCAACTACTGTAATTCAGATTTTTTTTTTTTTTTTTTTTTTTTTACTTTGAGTCCCTGAACAGTTGGTGATTTTCTAAACTCTTCCACTGGCTGCTTTATCCTGGCCCCCAATTTATGTCACGGATCAGCAGCAACGGAATAACAAAAGCTGTTTGTAAAATTTTAAACAATTTATTAAATCAACAATAGCAAAAAACAAAACTAGAAGACAACACTTTGACAAATAACTAAAAATATTTCTGAATACTCAACAGTTTGGGAAGTGTGAAAATTACCTATAAGAGTCCAAAAAGAAATCCTATTAATGTCCAAAACAGGGAAAGTTCTGGAAATCCTTAAAGTGAGCATCCTGGTGAACATAACAACCAACAAATCCCAGTGTGTAATATAAGCAGAATACATAGTCCAGAATGAGGAAAAATCCAAAGTGATTCAGTGCCAAATGGTCCGGGAGTTCAGAACCGTCCAATGATATCCTTCATAGAAGTCAAGTCACAAACTGTTCACTGGGCCAGTGTTCTGCCCCTTTATATAGTCTCCAACAGTCTAGATCCTTATAGAAACTTCTAGCAACACATGTGCTTCCTGCTTACGTAGGGCAGAAACTTCAAGACAGTCAGAGGTTGGCCATTTGTTCTTAATGCCCTCTAGTGTTCAGTGCACAACACTGCCACCTCGCAACATGCACAAAAACTACTACTTCACAAGATGCAGCTCCATGATAGCCAATGGAAGGGAACTGCGTCATCCCTCCTAGCCAATGGCAGGCCAGCGGGGCGGGATGTTGGGAGATAGCCAATGGGAGGCCAGCAGGGCAGGACTTAGGAGATAGCCAATGGGAGGCCAGTGGGCCATTGTTTGAATTTTTGAGATGGTGCTTTCATAATGTGAACTTGTTTCATATCCAGAGAGAAAATTTTTAGGAAAATGCGTTTCATAACCTGGATTTTTCATTTGTTGGGACTTTCATAAGGTGAGGTACCACTGCATTCAAATAGTTTTCAAGGTCTTTCCCTGGTTTCCAGGACTTTTTAAGGACATGCAAAATTCTAGGACTTTTCAAGGCCCTGTGCTAACCATGTAAGTATTTGGCACAAAAACGCAACATCACATGTAGTATGAATATAAATGTACATTTTTGAAAAGGGTATTCATGTAGAACCACCACAGCAGTGAAAATATTCATTTATAAATTCCTTCCTTCATTCATTGGCCAAAATACTAGGGGAGGCTGAAGCCTTTCATCCTACACTGGCTGAAAGTGGTTGAACAGCTCGCTAATCTATCACAGCCAACACACACAGAACCAGTCACATTCATATTTAAAGGAAATCTGGAACAGCCAATTAGTCTGATGTGCATGTCTTTGAACTGTGGAAGGAAACTGGAGTAGCCAGGGGAACCACACAAACACAGTGAGAACATACCAACTCCACACAGAAACACCTTGGCAGAGTCAGGGACTTGAACTCAGTACCCTCTTACAGTGAAGCAGACATGGTAAACATTGGTTAAGAAACAGTCTGAAAAATCTAAATCACAGGTGACAAGACCACCTGTAGGGGGTAGCGCTGTTCCTACCTGCTTGAATATGATGTCCAATACAAGTGGATGGTTCCAACTGTCCTTGGGGTAAAACACCTAAGAAGAGAAATGATTATTTTTCAACTGTCAAAAAATGCTGTCCGATTATGTTCCTCAAACATACAACTGATATCACTGCAATGGCTATCCTGGAGTCCCTCAAAGTACTTTACTACTCAGTATATATACTGAATATCTTCTTTGAAAGGAATTACTATACCCAGGCAGGACATAGCTAGAAGCTCATCTTGTAATTAGGACTTAAGAAAATAAACCATGAACCTCCTTCCTGAGGTAGATCTTCCATGGGACGTTGGTGTATGTGTAGTATTCATCCACTTTGCTGAGGTGAAGCGATGTTTGAATGGTTTCTCTTTCTACGGGTAGATCTCGGGACACTGTGTTCACACACATACACGTGAACTATCGTTATGAGGACAGACATTATGTCTCTGTGTAGATATTTGGTCCCTACATCAGAATGCATCAAAGTAAGTAAATCATGATGGATTGTGCCCCCCCCCCCCCCAACACACAAAATGAGTCTGTATTTTGTTTTTAAACAGTTGTGTGCACCATACATTTCATACCGGCTGGTATGTTTAATGGTAGTTCCGGTGCCTTCTTTTTAGTGCAAGGGGTTGACTTGAGGCCAGTTTGTCTAGATCCAGTTATAGGAGCTGGAGCTCTTTTCTGCAACCACACACACACACACACACACACACACACACACACACATTGCACTCAAAATAAAATGTCCCCTTAACTCTGACAAGGTCTGAAAGGACAGACGCTCCCCGACTTACGTTTTTAATTGGTTCCGGATGTCCGAACGTAAGTTGACAGTGAACATAAGTTGTTACAGCAACGTATGATGTGTGACTTATGACACTCATACTGTACTATACATCCATAAATACCATTACTGTATCTCATAAAACACCCCTAAATCAATTATTATAAACAAAACATTGTAAAATAATATCAAATAATATCAACATTAATTTCAAATAAGTCACTTATTTATACCGAGTCACTTTACGTGAAGCTTAAAACAGCCAATCAACGCTTACAATATGTGAGGCGCTCAATACCAAAAGTTGTGGACTTGCAAAAGTAGTGTACTTGCTTTGGGTTATACGGACTTCCAGTCTTTCAAGTGCACAAGGGTGCTATTGAACTTGTTTAGAACACAGCCTGCTTCTTCTTTTCCTTTCGGCTTTTCCCTTCAGGGGTCGCCACAGCGAATCATCTGCCTCCATCTCACCCGATCCTTTGCATCTTCTTCTCTTACACCAACGACCTTCATGTCCTCCTTCACCACATCCATGAATCGTCTCTTTGGTCTTCCTCTAGGCCTTTTGCCTGGTAGTTCCAGCCTCAGCATCCTATTACCAATATACTCACTATCCCTCCTCTGTACATGTCCAAACCATCTCAATCTAGCCTCTCTGACTTTGTCTCCAAAACGTCTTACATGTGCTGTCCCTCTGATGTGCTCATTCCTAATCCTATCCATCCTCGTTACTCCCAAAGAGAACCTCAACATTTTCATCTCTGCTACCTCCAGCTCTGCCTCCTGTCTTTTCCCCAGGGCCACTGTTTCTAACCCATACAACATCGTTGGCCTCAACACCGTCTTGTACACTTTTCCTTTCATTCTTGCCGATACCCTCCTATCACACATCACACCGGACACTTTTCTCCAACCATTCCAACCTGCCTGCACACGCTTCTTGACCTCTTTTCCACACTCTCCATTGCTCTGGATTGTTGAGCCTAAGTACTTAAAATCCTCCACCTTTCTTATCTCTGCTCCCTGTAATCTCACTGTTCCTCTTGGGTCCTTGTCATTCATGCACATGTATTCTGTCTTACTGAGGCTAATCTTCATTCCCCTCCTTTCCAGGGTATACCTCCACCTCTCTAGATTTTCCTGCACTTGTTCTCTGCTCTCACTACAGATCACAAGGTCATCTGCAAACATCATAGTCCATGGGGAATCTTGTCTAACCTCGTCTGTCAGCCTGTCCATCACCATCGCAAACAAGAAGGGGCTGAGAGCTGACCCTTGATGCAGTCCCACCTCCACCTTGAACTCTTGTGTCACACCGACAGCACACCTCACCACTGTCTTACATGTCTCATACATGTCCTGCACCACTCTAACATACTTCTCTGCCACTCCAGACTTCCTCATGCAATACCACAGTTCTTCTCTCGGCACCCTGTCATATGCTTTCTCCAGATCCACAAAGGCACAATGCAGACCTTCTCTGTACTTCTCCATTAACATCCTCAAGGCAAACACTGCATCTGTGGTGCTCTTTCTTGGCTTGAAACCAAACTGTTGTTCACAAATGCTGACCTCTGCCCTTAGTCTAGCTTCCACTATTCTTTCCCATAACTTCATCGCATGGCTCATCAACTTTATCCCTCTGTAGTTGCCACAGCTCTGCACGTCTCCCTTGTTCTTAAAAATGGGCACCAGCACACTTCTCCTCCATTCCTCTGGCATCCTCTCACTCTGTAAGACCTTGTTAAATGTTCTTGTCAGAAAATCTACTGCTACCTCTCCTAGACACTTCCATACCTCCACCGGTATGTCATCAGGACCAACTGCCTTTCCATTCGTCATCATCTTCAATGCCCTCCTCACTTCACCCTTACTAATCTTTGCTACTTCCTGGTCCTCAACAGTCACCTCTTCTTCTCTTTTTTTCTCTCTCATTTTCCTCATTCATCAGCTCTTCAAAGTACTCTTTCCATCTTCTCGGCACACTTCTGTCATCAGTCAATACATTTCCCTCTCTGTCCTTTATCAATCTAACTTGCTGCACATCCTTCCCATCTCTATTTCTCTGCTGTGCCAACCTGTATAAATCATTTTCTCCCTCCTTACTTTCCAACCGAGCATACAAGTCATCAAACGCGCTCTGTTTGGCCTTTGACACTGCTACCTTTGCCTTACGCTGTGTCTCCCTGTACTCCTGTTTACTCTCTTCGGTTTTCTCAATGTCCCACTTCTTCTTAGCCAACCTCTTCCTTTGTACACACTCCTGCACTTCCTCATTCCACCACCAAGTCTCCTTATCTACTTTCCTTCCAGATGACACATCAAGTATTCTCCTACCTGTCTCCCTGATCACATTAGCTGTAGTTGTCCAGTCATCTGGAAGCACTTCCTGACCACCCAAAGCCTGTTTCAACTCCTCCTTGAAGACAAACCGACACTCTTCCTTTTTCAACTTCCACCACTTTGTCTTCTGCTCTGCCTTTGTCTTCTTCACCTTCCTCACCATCAGCATCATCCTGCACACCACCATCCTATGCTGTTTGGCAACACTCTCACCCGCTACTACTTTGCAGTCACTGACTTCCTTTAAATTACATCGCCTGCACAAGATGTAGTCTACCTGTGTGCTCCTACCTCCACTTTTATAAGTTCACCCTATGCTCCTCTCGCTTCTGGAAGGAAGTATTCACCACAGCCATTTCCATCCTTTTTGCAAAATCTACCAACATCTGTCCTTCTGCGTTCCTGTCCTGGATACCAAACCTACCCATCACTTCCTCGTCCCCTCTGTTTCCTGCACCAACATGTCCATTGAAGTCTGCCCCAATGACCACTCTTTCACATCTGGGGGTACTCTGCATCACTTCATCTAACTCCCTCCAGAATCTCTCCTTCTCTTCTCGCTCACATCCTGTCTGTGGGGCATAAGCACTAACAACATTGACCATCACACCTTCAATTTCTAACTTGAGACTCATCACTCTGTCTGACACCCATTTCACTTCTAGAACATTCCTGACAAACTCCTCCTTCAAGATGACTCTGACTCCATTTCTCTTTCCATCCACACCATGATAAAACAGCTTAAACCCTGCTCCTATGCTTCTAGCCTTGTTACCTTTCCACCTGGTCTCCTGAACCCACAGTATGTCCACCTTCCTCCTCTGCATCATGTCAGCCAGCTCTCTACCTTTTCCTGTCATAGTTCCAACATTCAAAGTCCCTACTTTCAGTCCCAGACTCATGCCTTTCCTCTTCTCTCTCTGGCAACGGACACGCCTCCCGCCTCTCCTTCTTTGATGTCTTTGACCAACAGTAGTCCAATTTCCATCAGCACCCTGTTGGTTGACGGCACTGATGGCGGTCATTGTTAATCCGGGCCTCGACCGATCCGGTATGTCATTCTTTCTTGTGATTCGCATAGTTTATTTGGCATTTGTTTTACGCCGGATGCCCTTCCTGACGCAACCCTCTGCATTTATCCGGGCTTGGGACCGGCGTGAGGGAGAGACACTGGTTTGATGTGAATCACGAAGCGGAGAGTTCTCTTTACTAGATTCGAGTTTTCATTCATTTTACAACTCTCTTTGCTTAACTGAGTATGCATGGTAGATCGTGCTGATCCGAGCAGATAGTTACTGTAATTCATCTCTGTGTATGATACCTGCACCCATGCTAGTAGGCTTACGTTTCTGACCAACCATATTTGCTTAGGGTTACAAAAGTTCGCCAAACAGTGTAAACACAAAGATCACAGAGACAATGTCTTAACACAAGGGTAACACGCTATATAACTGATATATATATATATATATATATATATATATATATATATATATACACAGATATATATATATACATACAGATATATATACATACAGATATATATATATATATATATATATATATATAAGAGCATAAAATTATGATGTAATGAAGTTTCAGCCAGACCTAGAATGCAGGAGGCAGTGTGAGAAGGCACAGAGTGGATTTATTTAAGCAGAGCATACACACTTTAACTACAGTACTGATGACGAAGAAAAACACAAACAGCATTAAACACTGGAACCAGGAGCTAGAGAGAACACAAGGAAGCAGGGATGTGATGCAAGCCAATTTTCTTGCGCAGAGGTGAGTGTGCGGCTTGTGTTTATAGGGAGTAGATGACAGGAGTGAATTCAGGTGTGAGCTACAATCAGCTCGAGTAGGTCAGCCATGCCCCCCAGCTGGAGCGGAAAGAAAACAGAGTTAGAGAAGACAGGGAAGCAGTAATGTGATATGAGATAATCCTGCAGCTTGTGTTTATAGGGAGTAGATGAGAGGAGTGAATTCAGGTATGAGCTGCTGCCATTCGAGCAGGTCAGCCATGCCCCTCAGCCGGAGCAAGCAGAAAATAGAGTTAGAGAACACAGCCGCCGAAATCAAAGTCCCCCAAAACACAGACCATAACAAAAAGAACATATAAGAACATGAAGTGTTTATAAATTGGATAAACAAAACAAAAGGTTAAACATGCTACAACCCAGCACATAAAAACTCACACACAAACATTCTAAACATTAACTTAGGTACTGTACTGGAATAATAATTGAAAAACACTACAGTGCTTTACAGCAGTTCAGATGATTATTCCTCTTCAGGCACTTCAGAGGAAACTGTCGTTTCTTCAGGAGGAAGTCTTATTTCTTCAGAAGAGATATCCTATGTCATTACCTGTTCCTGGCGCTTAGCCAGAGAAGATGCATGGCGTTTGGGTGGCAACATAGAGCTTAACTGGTAATTAAAACACACTAAAAAATGCAAATTGACAACTTGTGCGTGAATGAGAAAAAAGGGGTGTTACATCATCACAACCAATCAGCAGGAGGGAGAACAATCATTGGCTGAATTTAAATCACGTGACAGTTACTTCCAGGTTAGTCGGCAATACGCGAATATGTGGGGGCGCGAGTGCAAAACTGTGAATAGTCAAGGGCCTATGTACTGATATGATCTCTTGTTAAAGCTGAAACACTGATGCTACAGTTGTTTGAGAAGGATCTATACATCATTCATTACTATTAAGTGACATGTTGCTAACGGGAGTTTCTACCCACTTTAAGTCTGTATACCTTGCTCGAAATGTATGTTTCTGATTGGCTCAATGCCTCACTGACCAATCCCATGCTTTCCATCTCAAAACAAAAGGTTTCTCACAACTAGCGGTAATTCGGTGCCGAATAAAAAAGAAGAGTCTCTAACCTGAGGCGGAGGCGGAATTTCCATCTGTGTTTTCAAAATCTGCATGGCCTCGTCATGAGGATGGATTTTTCTCACAAAAACTTTGCCTTCCCGTCTAAAATTCAGAAAAGCAGAAATGATTCAGGACTCGAGTCAAAGTCTATACCCCAAGTAACGGTTGACTGGGTCTAAGTGGAGCTTCAACCTGAGATTGTGACCCCTGTTTTGGTACGGGGGAAACACTCACGCACCTCTTGCTTTCCGGTGGTGGCGCCTCAGGTGGAGTTTGATATTGCTTAATGATGTCCTTTATGTTGTGGCTGGGAACAAAATGCTCCGAACTCGACATGGAATGTTTCACCACTTCAGTGTCAGGAGACAGAGCTGATCGCATTGGACCTAAGACTGCTACTGGAGCTGAGGGAGCGTAAAAGAGAGACCGAGAAAGAGAGAAAGAAGAAGGGGGAGAGAGAGGGAAAGAGAGAGGGGGGGGATAGAGACAGAGAGATGGTTAGGGGAGAGGGGGGAGAGAGAGAGAGAGAGAGACAAAGGGAGAGAGAGATAATCTTAAAATTGTTTCATGTGGAGGATCAGTGCTATTCTAGTCAGTGGAATGATGAACATGGATGATGGATAATTTTTTTTAGCTCTCAGCCATCAGGTTATTGGGGTGTTGGGTGTTTGTAAAAAAATGAAGAAAATAAGAAAATACATCTACAACAAAATTTGGGTTAAAGGCGAGTGTTTGTGTTGAAATACGACAGATTAAGTATCAGTCTCACATAGCCAGAATTATTTAATGGAAGATGGCAGTAGCTTCCAATATCAAATGGTTTGGTCATGTTGAAACGAGGTCGTAATTGTAAAGGCAGGAGATTAAGACGCAGTAGATTTCTGGGGTTGTAGAATGTAGATGGATCAGTGCTATGTACAGACCACTGCTACTGAAGGTAGCACAGATGATCACGCTTCTCAGGCACATGCATAATTTCTCAGCCCATATTTTTGTGACGGACTGCCCCAAAATCCTTCAGAATGGCCACGAAATGGCTGCGGTAGTCACGTGTCTACCAGCGGTGTGAAACCTTAGCATTTGCATTTGGAGCCACATGGGATGCAGTAACAAGATGAGTCGAGACCTTGGACTTTATAGTATTGATTTCTTGTCATATGTGATCAATAAATTTAAAAAGATTGAAAAAGGGCGTAAAAGGAAAATAGGTCACATACCGTGTTTTTTGGCTGGCTTTTTGTCTATTATGACCTTTGCTGGAGCAGGACTGAGTTTGTTCTCGAAACTTTCCTTCAAGTCTTCACCCTGAAAATAAAGCAAATATTCCCTCATGCTCGTGTACATCAACTCAGAATTTGAACCCAGATATGGTCCATTCAATCAGCCAAACCTGTTCTGGCATGCTTCTGGGTGTTTGTGTCATGTTTGGCTGATAGTTTGAGGCCACGTTCGAGCTAACGATATAGGAGGAAGGCGTAATCTGGGCGTAGGGGCTAGGGGGGAAGTTGGCGTACGGGCTCGGGGGCAATACAGAGTAGGGGCTGGATGGAAGAGGAGAGTATGGAATGAAGGGGGTAGGAGGAGGGCTGGTAGGAGGGCTGGAGATGGGGCTCGTCACCATGGCCATGGCCTGCATCGTCATCTGCTGGGCCTGAGTCACGGACAGAAAGTACAAGGAGACATTTACATGAGTATAGTGATAAAGGCAAAGATCTGCCCGTGTGACATCACACACCATAAGAACGGCTTGCTGATTTATGAAAGCTTGCTGCTGTTGCTGTTGCTGCTGCTGCACCATCAAGGTCTGAGGATCTGTACCACCATCGTGAGCCCGCCCACTGGGCACAGCTGGAACAGCAGGCAGCACCCTCACCGCTGTAACAGGACCAGATCAGATCATAAGATTAAGGTGCGTGTGTGTGTGCTTGTGTGTGTGTGTGTGTGTGTGTGTGTGTGTGTGTGTGTGTGTGTATGTGTATATGTGTATGTGTGTGTGTTTCTCAGACCTCCTGGCTGCTGAGCTGCTGAGAACGGAACCCTGACTGAACATGGCTGGTCATCACCATGCTCAGCACCAACACCTCCACCTCCTTTCATTCTTCCAGAGAGAGCTGATATGTCCATATCCTAAAGCATGAGAGAGAACTCACACTGTATCACTCTCTCTTTCTCTCGCTCTTTCACACTCATTCTCTCTCTCTCTCTCTCTCGCTCTTTCACACTCATTCTCTCTCTCTCTCTCTCTTTCTCTCTCTCTTTCTCTCTGTCTCTCTCTATTCCTCCTCTCTCATGCTGTTTCTCTCTCTCTCTCTTTCTCTCTGTCACACTCTGTCAGTGCATGTTGCATTCTTCTCTTTCTCTTTCACTTTGTTTCTCTCTCACTCTGTTTCTCTCACTTTGTTTCTCTCACTTTGTTTCTCTCACTCTGTTTCTCTTTCACTCTGTTTCACTCTCTTACTCTGTTTCAGGCTCTCTCTCTCTCTCTCTCTCTCTCTCTCTCTCACTCTGTTTCACTCTCTCTCTCTCTCTCTCTCTCTCTCTCTCTCTCTCTACCCCAGTTTCATCTGACAGTACAGGACTGAATACGCTGTCCACATAGCGATCCATCCCCCTCTGAGCTCTGGACTGATTATCAGAGATCGGCAAACTGTTGGTCAGCAGTGCTTCATCTTCACCATCAAATCCGTTCCCAAATAGGCTTCTGTGAACACAATGCACAATTTACTTCCATTTATTTATTTAGATATTTATTTATTTACAGGTAACCTTCGATACTGAGACAAACATCTACGCCATCAGTACACGTACATGCTAGTGTTGTGCCGTACTCTGGTGCGATCCTGCATCGAGATGATGAAGTAGCTTTTCTGTTTAGGGAAATTGGACGCCAGCTCGAGATCGCACACCAGATCCAGCACGTAGTCATGCCCTTCAAGTTCCACCCATTGCCCAACCTCTTTCATTAGTACTGTCCAACCACAACAGGTCTCTGAAGACACGCCCCTGTAAATAAATCCAATGAGACTGAACAATAAATCAAATGCTATGAGTAATTGGTATTGCACTGGTAGCTGTAAAACTATCCATAAAGGAAACGAAACAATTTTATACATAACTACCTGTGCAGTAAAACATCACTTGCTAATTCCTCTCCACTTATCCAGGAGTGAATCGGGCACAACAAAGACATTCCTAACAGATAACAGGAACAAAAACTGAAATCTATAAATCAATCAAACCATGGGCACTATGAAGCATGGTGGTGGGAGCATTCAACGCTAATTATTATGTACAGGTCAACTTGTGCAGCAGAAATATCTCGTTACAGCTACATAAAAGGTCATTTCAAACATGTGGCTCAATTGAGTCATACCATCGAGACAGTGCACTTGGAGGGCCATGTGGGCTTTTCTACGGTTGGCGGTCCACTCCAAAAGAGATAGAGGGTACGTCCGTGCTGCCTCAGACCCTAACTGGCATTTCTGCATAGCATGGAGCAGCTTGTGTTGGCATACTGCTTTAAATCCATTTAGTGCATAATCAGATACGAACCTGAGTTTAAATGATGTAAACAAAAAAGAGGTCAGAATGACTTCTCCATCACAGTTTCACAAAAAGCCAATGAAAACCACTGGATTCTATATCAAGCACCACAGACTGATGAAGCAAATTTGATTAAGAAGGTTAGGTGGGTCGTACTTCAGCAGATATTTGGCCATTTTGTCACTTGGTGCGAAGCAACTCAAACAAGCTGCCATTAAGAGCCACCCTCTCTCAGCGTTGTGAAGATTTTCATTCCTCCACACCTGATTGGCGACTTGAGCCAAAATCTCATCTCTGATTGGTGGAGTACCCAAACCCCGCTGGATGATGTAATTCCCGAACAGGTTCTCTTGTGCGCCGTTCAAGTTTGGGTCACCCATAAAACGTAATATCTAGAGAAATGTATTCATAACTGAGCTATGATAAACAAATGAAGAGGTCAGTGCTGGTAATGATGATTATGATGGAGTTGATGGTAACAATAATGACGATGATGATAATGATGATGAGGATGGTGATGGTAAATGACAATTATGTTGATGTTGATGATGTGATAATCATGAAGATGGTGATAATGATGATTATGATGATCATGAGAATGGTAATGATGACAGTGATGAAGATGAAAATGGTGATGATTAGGAGGATGATTACAAAAATAATGATGATGGTGGTGATGATGATGATGGTGATGATAATAATAATAATGATAATGATGAGGATGGTGATGAGAGTGGTGAAGATGATGATGACAATGTTGAGGATGATGATAATGATGATGAGAATGATAATGATGATAATGATGATGATGATGATGGTGGTAATGATGATGGTGACAATGATGAAAATGATGGTGACGATGATGATGGTGGTAATGATGATGATAAGAATGATAATGATGAGGATGATGATGATGATGGTGATGAGGATTGTGAAGATGACCATATTGATGATGATGATGAGGATGGAGATGACAATGTGGTTTCACCAGTAAGAAGATATCCAGCGCGTCCTGTTTAAGATCATCTTCCAAACGAGTTAGAGAAGCTTGTAGAGGTGACGTGAGCATTCCAAACTGCAGCTCCTATACACACACACACACACACACACACGCTAGCCACTGTATATATAGGTTACAGTATACACTGTGCATATATACACATATATTATATATGCACTCGGTATATGTATATTGCAGAACCTCATCATGGCTCACTACTCTGAGTATGCTATGAAGCATGGTGGTGATAGCATCACCACGTGAGGGATTCTATTCAGTGCTGGTCAGCACATGGGTAACAATACCTGCTTTGTTTAACCTTCTTGACATTATTATGTTTCTCACAGTTTCTCATGTGACTTTTTAAAAAAATAAATAAAAACTATGATATGACATCTGAAGCTTGTGTACATGGAATTGTGTTTCAGGTGTTTGAGCAAAAATCACATGGCTAATGTCTGTGAGGACAAGTGTACAAAGTGCCAAGGGGCACATCACAGGTTGATTTGTTTTGAGAAGGATAAACCAATTAGCACTAGTATTGAAAATCCTGTACCCACTGTAACAGAAAAGAAACCTGATAAAGTAAATCTACCAGGTGTTGTCACTGTGTCAAACACTAGTTCTGATTTGAGATGTCCTCTGGTGTTGTTACAAATGGCCAAGGTAAAAGTCAATGGTGTTGAGGGCAATGTGTTATTTGACACTGGGTCAGATCGCTCATACGTGAGCAAGGAGTTTGTACAAAGGGCTGATCCAAAGTACATGGGAACCCACAGTATGTCATATGTGGCCTTTAGGAGTAAGGGTGCAAGTCAGAGTAGACCTCGGTCTGTGTACAAGTTATCATTAATGGGGTCTGAGGGGTCCCGGTTGACCTTGTGGCCACGGAGGTGCCTATTATGTGCCCCTATCTACCGCCCAACCCTACCTGCTGATGTAAACAGAATCTTACAGGGAATGGATTTGGCTAGTGGGTATGTTGGTGGTGAAACCAAGATTGATATCTTAATTGGATTAGGTGCCTATTGGCAGTTCATTAAACCTGAGGTACAACAAGTGCAGGATTTGATGTTGCAAAAATCCATATTTGAATGGATTGTCTCTGGGATAATTCAAAATACAATGTCCTGCGTGTCAAATGTGAATGCATCCAATGTACAATTTGGATTGCTGTGTTTAACTGATGTATCTCATAAATTATTGAAACAATTTTGGGACTTAGATTGTCTTGGAATTGGACAGACGGTTGAAGAAAATGCACAAATGGTCCAGTTTGAAAAGGATGTTAAATTTAAAGAAGGCACATATGAGGTAGCTCTCCCCTAGAAGGAGGGAGCAAGGGAGAGGCTGTTGAATAATTTGAATGGAGCTAAATTAAGGTTAGAAGGTTTGGAGCAGATACGTTCGTGGAAGATTTCACGCAGTTACACAGGTGGCCCATGGAGAGATGTGGTTGACATTGAGATCCATGGTTTTGGAGATGCCTCGGAGAGGGGTTACGGTGCATGCGTGTACCTAAGGTGCAAATTAGGTGATGAGACAGTCAAGTCTTCATTGGTGGTTTCGAAATCAAGGGTAGCCCCAGTTAAAAGGATGACCTTGCCCAGGTTGGAACTTACAGGTTCGCTGTTGTGTGCCAGATTGTTGGTCTTTGGCCGGAAGGCCTTGTTGTTGCCTGAGGAGGTGAAAAGTTTTTGTTGGACTGATTCCATGGTAATATTAGGTTGGATCCGCGGGGATGCTAACAAGTGGAAGCCCTTTGTTTGTAACAGTGTGTCTGAGATTCAAGACTTGACCAGTCCTGCTCAGTGGAATCATTGTACAGGCAAGGAAAACCCTGCTGATTTAGTGACCAGAGGGATATATGCTGCAGAGTTAGTTTCTTCTAGATTGTGGTTGGTAGGTCCAGAATTTTTGATTGCTAGTCAGGATCTAGGGAATGGGACACATCCTACTCATGATGAAATGGTCAAGAATGAAGAAAGGGACGAGGTTGTTTTAACAGTCTCTCAAGATAAGACTGAGAGTTTCTTAGATTTCCATAGGTGGGGAACTTTTCAGAAAAGCATTAGGGTGGTGTCCTGGATTCTGGGGTTCCTTCACAATCTGAAGTGTGGTAAGTCTGGAGAACTTAGAAGAGGTGATTTGTCTTTGGAGGAGATGACAGTTGGCAAGGTCAAACTTCTGCTTTGTTTGCAGCAAGAGGAATTCACAGAGGAGTTTAGGGCTTTGAGGTTAGGCCATCCACTTCCTCGAAATTCTCCCATTGTTAAATTAACACCATTCATATGCTCAGATGGGTTGCTTCGAGTACAAGGCAGGGTCCAGTTCTCAGAATTGGCATATGAAGAAAAACATCCAATAATTCTCCCCAAGGGTCATTTGTCATTGTTGGTGGTAAGGTTTTTCCACTACCTGTTGAAGCATGCTGGTGTGGCTACAATGATCACTTGCATACGGAGTACTTACTGGATTGTCCAGTTGTGGCATTTGGCTAAGTCAGTTAAGGCAAGGTGTGTGGCTTGTCAGAGGCAAGATGTTAAGTTGGATACTCAACCAATGGCTCCATTACCTGCTGCTCGTATTTCCTGAGCGCCCCCCTTTGCTGTTATGGGTATGGATCATGCGGGGCCATTGTATTGCTCTGATGTCTTTGGCAAGAAACAGTACATTCTATTGTTCACCTGTGCGGTGATCAGAGCGGTTCATTTGGAGTTGGCTCTATGTCAGTGGCTGACTGCGTTATGGCATTGCGTAGATTTGTGGCTAGGAGCGGGTGGCCTTCCATTGTGTATTCCGATAATGCCAAGTCTTTTATTGGCACTAGAGATCATCTGCAAAGGCAGTTAGGTTCAGCATCCCCTGAGTGACGTTTCAGTGTTCCCAGAGCGCCTTGGTGGGGAGGCTGGTGGGAACATATGGATAGATCGGTCAAATGGTCATTGCGGAAATCCATTGGAGTTCAGTAATTGACCAGAACTGAGTTGGATACTGTGTTGACAGAGATTGAAGCCTGTGTGAACTCACGATCATTTACTTTCTCTGGTGATGAGCTCGATAATACTCCCTTGACCCCTTCTCATTTTCTGATTGGACGAGTTGCTGGGTTTAAAGTACCAAACATGAATGGTACGGTGGAGAGTAGTCGAAGTTCTCTTGTTTCTAGGTATTCAGAAGATCAGCAGCTCATGGATAGATTTTGGTCATTATGGAGTACAGAATACATTAGAAATCTTCCCTTTGGTGGGGGTTTAAATGTTAACCGAAGTCAGCTACAGGTTGGTTCTATTGTTCTTATGAAGGAGGAGGGCTCCCCGCGTTTATCATGGCCATTGGGGCGGGTTATTGAGGTATATCCAGGTAAGGATGGGGTTGTACGGTCTGAGAATCAAAACTGAAAGGGGCATCTTTACTAGACCCATCCGAGACTTTCCCTGCTAGAACTGGATTCTGACATTACACTTGATCTAACTGAAAATACAAACAATGAAACCAATGCTTCTGTTGACATGGCAGATGTCAAAACTAGATATGGTCATCAGGTGAAGCCTCCAGATAGGCTAGATTTGTAATAATGCACTGTTAATACTTCATGAGCTGATGTATCTGCCACTGAGTTGAATAACAAGGAAATTGCCATTGTAGTTTATGGATATAACATGGTTAAGTAAAATATAGTTTTCAGGTTTAAATAACATGTGATCTATTGCGAATACGGCATATATTTGGTTGAATGATTTATGTTTAATGTTTAATTGATGTTTCTAAATTTCTGGTAATTGAAAATGTACAAGGTAAAGATAATCACTGGTGTGACGATTTGTATGTTGGTAAAAGGCATTTATGATACATATATTAGCTCTCCCACTTCAATATGTAGTTATTTCATTACCTCTCCTTCAAGGTTTGATTGGAGATAGGTCTCCAATGGTGGGGAGAATGTTGGACATTGATGATTAAATTCATGTTATTTAGTAATCTTGTGCTGCCCTCTGTGGGTCATATTGTTTGCAAGTTTTGGTGCCACCGTGTGACTTTTTCAATAAACATTCTCAATTTGGATCCTCATGAAGGAAGACTGTTTGTCTGTTTTCTCTGCCCATGTTTGGGAATTTATGTTGTCTCCTGAACAGTGTGTGTGTGTATGTGTGTGTGTATGTGTGTGTGTGTGTGTGTGTGTGTTTCCTCACCCTGAAGTTGGACCGGATGTATTTGGTCATCAGATGGTTATTGATATCCAGGGGTAGCCCAAGTTGTGGAGACACCTGCACTCTGAGCGCTTCAACCAGCGCCAAACACTCGGAATGAACCACTTTACCATCTACACACACAATAACGCAAACACAATCATATACACACATCCAACAGCAGACATCAGATAAATTACAGTAGCTTAAACAATCCAAAACAAATCACATTACTGCATGTCATGAGCATGTTGCCTGCATGAAACGTGAACTGTTTCACTTATAATGATGATAACTAAACACACGTCCTTTAAAGCGTTTTTCTTTACACCAGGAAAAGTTTCTCGTATTCAAAGTTGACTTTCTTACACTGCAGATACTTTAACAAGTTTTCTCAGGCTTGCCAAATTTGTCTTGCACAAGAACTCCGGTTTAAATTTTCTAAACTGCCCATGATATCACTACGCATCAGAATACTCCTGTCTGTTATTTTAACGTAATTTTGAAAGAAATGGAAACCTGCTGTGGCCTGCAGCAGCTCTCCCAGTGCGGCAGGAATGACCAACTGGGACACATTAATCACCTCCCGACCCACTCGCTCCTGGAAAATAATAAAAAATCCCTGAGAATTTAAAATCAGCATTGAAATAAATACAACAGAAGGAAAACATGAGTAAGAATTGAAAACCAACATGAATAAGAATCAAGTCTTTATCTTCAGATGAATGATGGACAATAATCATAATTTAAAAAAGAAAAATTTAAATTCTTTGACTAACCACAAGAGGTCAGTGTTTGCCACATTAAAATTTAAGTAGTAAACCTTTTGTACATTTGATTGAACTCAGGCAATAAAGTGTTAACTAAGCTTCATGATGTTTTGGCACCGTTTTCAAGTTGTCCATGTCAAGTTATTATTGATAGTTTATTCTAAATAATTGTACCCTTTCCCACAAATATTCAAAGATTTGGTTTCACCTGGGTATACACTGAGCCTTGATCCCCTGATCCCCACACTCATCACGATTCTCTCAGATCATGGAGATCATGGAAATCGTGGCCCCAGTGTAAGCCCAATAGTTACTTATTTTATTTATTTATTTATTTTTCATGAGTTATTCATGTTTTTATTGATAAGCTGATCAAACAAGCTATTAACAGTAATTAACAATGAGCTTATAATGAAATTTGGCAGTGTGCCCGGTGGTAAGGTGATCCCAAGGTTGGTTGCTCAAGCCCCACTATCACCAGTTTGTCATTGCTGTTCCCTCTACAGTGCATCTAACTGGGTTATCAAACGTTGGCGGTGTCTCTCACTGTCTGTGGTGAGAGGTTCATGGAAAAGAACAATTGCTGACTTTTGTAAAGAGGGGCTGCATAGTCATCAGTATGTTTCTGCCCTGCTATGACCTGGCGAGCTTCTTTTACTTCTTTCGGCTGTTCCCTTCAAGGGTCGCCACAGCAAATCATCTGCCTCTATCTCACCCTATCCTCTGCATCTTCTTCTCTTACGCCAACTACCTCCTTCACCACATCCATAAATCTCCTCTTGGGTCTTCCTCTAGTCCTTCTGCCTGGTAGCCCCAACCTCAGCATCTTCCTACCAATATATTCACTATCCCTCCTCTGTACATGTCCAAACCATCTCAATCTAGCCTCTCTGACTTTGTCTCCAAAACATCTTACATGTGCTGTCCCTCTGATGTGCTCATTCCTGATCCTATCCATCCTCATTACTCCCAAAGAGAACCTCAACATTTTCATCTCTGCTACCTCCAGCTCTGCCTCCTGTCTTTTCCCCAGGGCCACTGTTTCTAAACCATACAACATCGCTGGCATCACCATCGTCTTGTACACTTTTCCTTTCATTCTTACCGATACTCTCCTATCACACATCACACTGGACATTTTTCTCCATCCATTCCAACCTGCCTGCACACGCTTCTTCACCTCTTTTCCACACTCTCCATTGCTCTGGATTGTTGAGCCCAAGTACTTAAAATCCTCCACTTTCTTTATCTCTGCTCCCTGTCACCACTTGGGTCCTTCTAATTCACACACATGTATTCTGTCTTACTGAGGCTAACCTTCATTTCTCTCCTTTCCATGGCATACCTCCACCTCTCTAGATTTTCCTGCACTTGTTCCCTGCTCTCACTACAGATCACAATGTCATCTGCAAACATCATAGTCCATGGAGATTCTTGTCTAACCTCGTCTGTCAGCCTGTCCATCACCATCGCAAAAAAGAAGCTGATTCTTGATGCAGTCCCACCTCTACCTTGAACTCATCTGTCATGCTGTCAGCACACCTCACCACTGTCTTACATCTCTCATACATGTTCTGCACCACTCTAACATACTTCTTTGCCACTCCAGACTTCCTCATGCAATACCACAGTTCCTCTCTCGGCACCCTGTCATATGCTTTCTCCAGATCCACAAAGACACAATGCAGCTCCCTCTGACCTTCTCTGTTCTTCTCCATCAACATCCTCAAAGCAAACACTGCATCTGTGGTGTTCTTTCTTGGCATGAAACCAAACTGTTTTTCACAAATACTGACCTCTACCCTTAGTCTCAGTTCGACTATTCTTTCCTATAACTTCATCTTATGGCTCATCAACTTTATCTCTCTGTCGTTGCCACAACTCTGCACATCTCCTTTGTTCTTAAAAATGGGCACCAGCACACTTCTCCTCCATTCCTCCGGTATCCTCTCACTCTCTAGGACCTTGTTGAATGTTTTTGTCAGAAAATCTACTGCTACCTCTCCGAGACACTTCCATACCTCCACAGGTAATGTCATCAGGATCAACTGCCTTTCCACTCTTCATCCTCTTCAATGCCCTCCTCACTTCACCATTACTGATCTTTGCTACTTCATGGTCGTCAATGGTCACCTCTTCTACTTTTTTCTCTCTCATTTTCCTCATTCATCAGCTCTTCAAAGTACTCTTTCCATTTCCCTCTCTGTCTTTTATCACTCTAACTTACTGCATGTCCCTCCCATCTCTATTTCTCTGCTGTTCCAACCTGTATAAATAATTTTTTCCCCTCCTTACTGTCCGACCTAGCATACAAGTCATCATATGCCCTCTGTTTGGCCTTTGACACCGCTACCTTCGCCTTACGCTGCGTCTCCCTGTGCTCCTGTTTACTCTCTTGAGTCCTCTCAATGTCCCACTTCTTCTTAACCATCCTCTTCCTTTGTACACACTCCTGTACGTCCCCATTCCACCACCAAGTCTCCTTGTCTACTTTTCTTCCAGAGGACACACCAAGTACTGTCCTACCTGTCTCCCTGATCCCATTAGCTGTAATTGTCCAGTCATTTGGAAGCACTTCCTGGCCACCCAAAGCCTGTTTCAACTCCTCTTTGAAGACAACACGACACTCTTCCTTTTTCAGCTTCCACCACTTTGTCTTCCGCTCTGCCTTTGCCTTCTTCAATTTCCTCACCATCAGTGTCATCCTGCACACCACCGTCCTATGCTGCAACACAAGTCACTGACTTCCTTCAAGTTACATCGTCTACACAAGATATAGTCTACCTTTGTGCTCCGACCTCTGCTTTTATAAGTCATCCTATGCTCCTGTCTCTTCTGGAAGAAAGTATTCACCACAGCCATTTTCATCCTTTTTGCAAAATCAATCAATATCTGTCCTTCTCTGAGGGTACTCTGCATCACTTCATCTAACTCACTCCAGAATTTCTCATTCTCTTCTCGCTCACATCCTGTCTTTGGGGCATAAGCGCTAATAACATTGAACATCACACCTTCAATTTCTAACTTGAGACTCATTTCTCTTCCTATCCACACCATGAAAAAATAGCTTAAACCCTGCTCCTAAGCTTCTAGCCATGCTACCTTTCCACCTGGTCTCCTGAACACACAGTATTTCCACCTTCCTCCACTGCATCATGTAAGCCAGCTCTCTACCTTTTCCTGCCATAGTTCCAACATTCAAAGTCCCTACTCTCAGTCCTAGAATCATGCCTTTCCCTTCTCTCTCCGCCTACAGACACTCCTTTGAAAAAAAACAGTAGTCCAGTTTACACCAGCACCCTCCAGTTTACATCAGCACCAGTACTGATGGCGGTCGTTGTTAACCCGGGCCTTGACCAAGGTTATATTTTATATATATAGGAGGTAATATTGATGCTTTGCATATCAAATTTGGCAAATGTTTTATGTCGGATGCCCTTTCTAACACAAACCCCTGCATTTATCTGGGCTTGGGACTGGCGTGAGAGAGAACACTGGCTTGTGCCCCACCTTCATGGTGATGGCCTGGCGATGGTCTGGCGAACTGTCCAGGATTTACTCTGCCCTCTTCCAGAGTCAGTTGACACTGGTGCCAGTCTCCCTGTGACCCTAATTAGGATTAAGCTTTTCAGAAAATGAATCAATGAATGAGTCCCAAGACATGCAGAATAGGCGAACTGTCTGCTCAAAATGTCTCTAGGTGGATGGATGAGTGTGAATGGTTGTTTGTTGCCCTGCGATGATCAGACAATGAACAAATGATTGGCTGATGGCAGTTTGTGATAAATAATCAGCAAACAAAACCGCAGACCCCTCAAGCATCCTTTTTCTCTTTTTTTTAAGTTCATGATTCCTGATTTCAGGGCAGGGTGTTTCTCCTTACAGCATGCTCATGCTCCTCACAGCATAGAATAAAGACATAAAATTATTGGTTGTGTCAAGTTGCCCATAGAGATGTGTGTGAATGGTTGGTTGTGTGTTGACCCTGTACCATCTGCACCTTTACTTAAATTTACCTGTGACCACAATAGGATTTAGTACTTTGGCAAGTAAATGAACGAATGAATGAATGAAAGATTTTAGGGTGGAGTAATGGTTAGCGCATCTGTCTTCCAACAAAAGGATCCTGGGTTCGAGTTCTGGGCTCGGGGAGGGGGTATGTGTATTTCTGTGTGGAGCTTGAATGTTTGAATGTGCTTGCATGCCTTTCCCTCCACAGTCCAAAGACCTGAATGTTAGGCTAGCTGGACCGTAGGTGTGAGTGTGAATAGTTGTGCGTGTGTGTGTGTGTGTGTGTGTGTGTGTGTGTGTGTGTGTGTGCGTGCGCGCGTGTGTGTGTGTGTGTGTGTGTGTGTGTGTGTGTGTGTGTGTGTGTGTTGACCCTGCAATGGACTACAGAAAAGCTCCCCAACCCCCCTCCCCACCGCAACCCTATTAGTGAATAAATGATATTTAATTTGCTTTCGAGCCATTGCAATGTGTCTTTTTCCAGCGATCAGTTTTAACCCAATCTACTATATTCCTCACCTCTTCTGCCATCCTGGACACAAGGAGATTATTCTATAGGGGAAAAAAAATATGAGTATCATTATTTCTGCAATTTTTTGTTGAGAGCAGTTCAATTATTAAAGCAAAATAAATGACTTCTCCTACCCTGATATAGCGCCTGCGGTTGACGATGAGCTGAATTGGTGAGCGAAATTTGATCAGGATGATCCGTTTCTGTCGGATCCGCTGCCTAAAGGGCAATAGAACAAAATGAGTAAGGATTAATATAGAATTAATGAAAGTGATGTTCAATGTTGTTAGTGCTTATGCCCCACAGACAGGATGTAAACTAGAAGAAAAGGAGAGATTCTGGAGTGAGTTAGATGAAGTGATGCAGAGTACTCCCAGAGGTGAAAGAGTGGTCATTGGTGCAGACTTCAATGGACATGTTGGTGCAGGCAATGGAGGGGACGAGGAAGTGATGGGCAGGTTTGGTATCCAGGATAGGAACACAGAAGGACAGATGTTGATCGATTTTGCAAAAAGGATGGAAATGGCTGTGGTAAATACTTTCTTCCAGAAGAGAGAGGAGCATAGGGTGACTTATGAATGTGGAGGTATGAGCACACAGGTAGACTACATTTTGTGTAGGCGATGTAATTTGAAGGAAGTCAGTGACTGCAAAGTAGTCATGGGTGAGAGTGTTGCCAAAAACATAAGATGGTGGTGTGCAGGATAACGCTTATGGTGAGGAAGATGAAAAAGGCAAAGGCAGAGCAGAAGACAAAGTAGTGGAAGCTGAAAAGGATGAGTGTCGTGTTGTCTTCAAAGAGGAGTTGAAACAGGCTTTGGGTGGTCAGGAAGTGCTTCCAGATGACTGGACAACTACAGCTAATGTGACCAGGGAGACAGGTAGGAGAGTACTTGGTGTGTCCTCTGGAAGGACAGTGGATAAGGAGACTTGGTGGTGGAATGAGGAAGTGCAGGAGTGTGTACAAAGGAAGAGGTTAGCTAAGAAGAAATGAGACATTGAGAGGACTAAAGAGAGTAAACAGGAGTACAGGGAGACACAGCGTAAGGCGAAGGTAGCGGTGTCAAAGGCCAAACAAAGGGAGCATGATGACTTGTATGATAGGTTGGACAGTAAAGAGGGAGAAAATGATTTTCAGGTTGGCACAGCAGAGAAATAGAGATGGGAAGGACATGCAGCCAGTTAGAGTGATAAAAGACAGAGAGAGAAATGTATTGACTGATGACAGAAGTGTGCTGGGAATATGGAAGGAGTACTTTAATGAGCTGATGAATGAGGAAAATGAGAGAGAAAAAAAAGAGTAGAAAGGGTGAACTTTGAGGACCAGGAAGTAGCAAAGATCTGTAAGGGTGAAGTGAGGAGGGCATTGAAGAGGATGAAGAGTGGAAAGGCAGTTAATCCTGATGACATTACCTGTGGAAGTATGGAAGTGTCTAGGAGAGGTAGCAGTAGATTTTCTGATGAGAATATTCAACAAGGTCTTAGAAAGTGAGCAGATGCCAGAGGAATGGAGGAGAAGTGTGCTGGTGCCATTTTTAAGAACAAGGGAGACGTGCAGAGTTGTGGCAACTACAGAGGGATAAAGTTGATGAGCCATACGATGAAGTGATGGGAGAGAATAGTGGAAGCTAGATTAAGGGTAGAGGTCAGTATTTGTAAACAACAGTTTGGTTTCATGCAGTGTTTGCTTTGAGGATGTTAATAGAGAAGTGCAGAGAAGGCCAGAGGAAGCTGCATTGTGTCTTTGTTGATCTGGAGAAAGCATATGACAGGGTGCCGAGAGAAGAACTATGGTATTGTATGAGGAAGTCTGGAGTGGCAGAGAAGTATGTTTAGAGTGGTGCACGACATGTATGAGAGATGTAAGACAGAGGTGAGGTGTGCTGTCGGTGTGACAGAAGAGTTCAAGGTGGAGGTGGGACTGCATCAAGGGTCAGATCTCAGCCGCTTCTTGTTTGCTATGGTGATGGATAGGCTGACAGTCGAAGTTTGACAAGAATCTCCATGGACTATGACGTTTGCAGGTGACATTGTGATTGTGATGCAGTGAGAGCAGAGAACAAGTGGAGGAAAATCTCGAGCAGTGGAGGTATGCCCTGGAAAGGAGAGGAATGAAGGTTAGCCTCAGTAAGACAGAATACATGTGCATGAACGAGAAGGACCCAAGAGGAACGGTGAGGTTACAGAGGGCATAGATAAAGAAGGTGGAGGATTTTAAGTACTTGGGCTCAACAATCCAGAGCAATAAAGAGTGTGGAAAAGAGGTGAAGACATGTGTGCAGGCAGGTTGGAATGGATAGAGAAAAGTGTCCGGTGTGATGTGTGATAGGAGAGTATCGGTAAGAATGAAAGGAAAAGTGTACAAGATGGTGATGAGGCCAGCGATGTTGTATGGTTTAGAAACAGTGGCCTTGGGGAAAAGACAGGAGGCAGAGCTGGAGGTAGCAGAGATGAAGATGTTGAGGTTCTCTTTGGGAGTAACGAGGATGGATAGGATCAGGAATGAGTACATCAGAGGGACAGCACATGTAAGATGTTTTGGAGACAAAGTCAGAGAGGCAAGATTGAGATGGTTTGGACATGTACAGAGGAGGTGCAGCCATGAGGTGGGGGGGGGGCACTAAACAGTGTCTCTCCCCCTCATGCCGGTCCCAAGCCCGGAGAAATGCAGAGGGTTGTGTCAGGAAGGGCATCCGACGTAAAACCAATGCCAAACTTTTATGATGCAAATCAGAAGAGAAGAGGAAAGGCATGAGTCTAGGACTGAGAGTAGGGACTTTGAATGTTGGAACTATGCAAAGAAAAGGTAGAGAGCTGGCTGACATGATGCAGAGGAGGATGGTGGACATACTGTGTGTTCAGGAGACCAGGTGGAAAGGGAGAAAAGCTAAAAGCTTAGGAGCAGGGTTTAAGCTATTTTATCATGGTGTGTATGGGAAGAGAAATGGAGTAGGAGTCATCTTGAAGGAGGGGTTTGTCAGGAATGTTCTAAAAGTGAAAAGAGTGTCAGACAGAGTGATGAGTCTCAAGTTAGAAATTGAAGGTGTGATGCTCAATGTTGTTAGTGCTTATGCCCCACAGGCAGGATGTGAGCTAGAAGAGAAGGAAAGATTCTAGAATGACTTAGATGAAGTGATGCAGAGTACCCCAGAGGTGAAAGAGTGGTCATTGGTGCAGACTTCAATGGACATGTTGGTGCAGGCAACAGAGGGGACGAGGAAGTGATGGGCAGGTTTGGTATCCAGGACAGGAACGCAGAAGGAGAGATGTTGATAGATTTTGCAAAAAGGATGGAAATGGCTGTGGTGAATACTTTCTTCCAGAAGAAACAGGAGCATAGGGTGACTTATAAAAGCGGAGGAAGGAGCACACAGATAGACTACATTTTGTGTAGGTGATGTAATTTGGGAAGTCAGTGATTGAAAAGTAGTAGTGGGTGAGAGTGTTGCCAAACAGCATAGGATGGTGGTATGCAGGATGACGCTGATGGTGAGGAAGGTGAAGAAGGCAAAGGCAGAGCAGAAGACAAAGTGGTGGAAGTTGAAAAAGGAAGAGTGTCGTGTTGTCTTCAAAGAGGAGTTGAAACAGGCTTTGGGTGGCCAGGAAGTGCTTCCAAATGACTGGACAATTACAGCTAATGTGATCATGGACACAGGAAGGAGAGTACTTGGTGTGTCGTCTGGAAGGAAAGTAGACAAGGAGACTTGGTGGTGGAATGAGGAAGTGCAGGAGTGTGTACAAAGGAAGAGGTTAGCTAAGAAGAAGTGGGACATTGAGAGCACCGAAGAGAGTAAACAGGAGTACAGGGAGACACAGTGTAAGGGAAAAGTAGCAGTGGCTAATGCCAAACAGAGGGCGTATGATGACTTGTATGATAGGTTGGACAGTAAAGAGGGAGAAAATGATCTATACAGGTTGGCACAGCAGAGAAATAGAGATGGGAAGGACGTGCAGCAAGTTAGATTGATAAAGGACAGAGAGGGAAATGTATTGACTGATGACAGAAGTGTGCTGGGAAGATGGAAAGAGGACTTTGAAGAGCTGATGAATGAGGAAAATGAGAGAGAAAAAAGAGTAGAAGAGGTGACCATTGAGGAGCAGGATGTGTGGTCAGTAAGGGTGAAGTGAGAAGGGCATTGAAGAGGATGAAGAATGGAAAGGCAGTTGGTCCTGATGACATACCGGTGGAGGTATGGAAGTGTCTAGGAGAGGTAGCAGTAGATTTTCTGACAAGAACATTCAACAAGGTCCTAGAGAGTGAGCAGATGCCGGAGGAGTGGAGGAGAAGTGTGCTGATGCCCATTTTTAAGAACAAGGGAGACGTGCAGAGTTGCGGCAACTACAGAGGGATAAAGTTGATGAGCCATACGATGAAGTTATGGGAAAGAATAGTGGAAGCTAGACTAAGGGCAGAGGTCAGCATTTGTGAACAACAGTTTGGTTTCATGCCAAGAAAGAGCACCACAGATGCAATGTTTGCTTTGAGGATGTTAATAGAGAAGTACAAAGAAGGTCAGAGGGAGCTACATTGTGCTTTTGTGGATCTGGAAAAAGCATATGACAGGGTGCCAAGAGAAGAACTGTGGTATTGCATGAGGAAGTCTGGAATGGCAGAGAAGTATGTTAGAGTGGTGCAGGACATGTATGAGAGATGTAAAACAGTGGTAAGGTGTGCCGTCGGTGTGACAGAAGAGTTCAAGGTGGAGGTGGGACTGCATCAAGGGTCAGCTCTGAGCCCCTTCTTGTTTGCTATGGTGATGGACAGGCTGACAGACGAGGTGAGACAAGAATCTCCATGGACTATGATGTTTGCAGATGATATTGTGATCTGTAGTGAGAGCAGAGGACAAGTGCAGGAAAATCTAGAGAGGTGGAGGTATGCCCTGGAAAGGAGAGGAATGAAGGTTAGCCTCAGAAAATCACAATAGATGTGTGTGAATGAGAAGGACCCAGGAGGAACGGTGATGTTACAGGGAGCAAAGATAACGAAGGTGGAGGATTTTAAGTACTTAGGCTCAACAATCCAGAGCAATGGAGAGTGTGGAAAAGAGGTGACGAAGCGTGTGCAGGCAGGCTGGAATGGTTGGAGAAAAATGTCCGGTGTGATGTGCGATAGGAGAGCGTCAGCAAGAATGAAGGGAAAAGTGTACAAGACGGTGGTGAGGCCAGCGATGTTGTATGGCTTAGAAACAGTGGCGCTGAGGAAAAGGCAGGAGGCAGAGCTGGAGGTCGCGGAGATGAAAATGTTGAGGTTCTCTCTGGGAGTAACGAGGATGGATAGGATCAGAAATGAGTATATCAGAGGGACAGCCCATGTAAGATGTTTTGGAGACAAAGTCAGAGAGGCTAGATTGAGATGGTTTGGACATGTACAGAGGAGGGATAGTGAGTATATTGGCAGTAGGATGCTGAGGTTGGAACTACCGGGCAGAAGGCCTTGAGGAAGACCAAAGAAGAGATTTATGGATGTGGTGAAGGAAGACATGAAGGTCGTTGGAGTCAGAAAAGAAGATGCAGAGGACAGGGTGAGATGGAGGCGGATGATTTGCTGTGGCGACCCCTGAAGGGAGCAGCCGAAAGTAAAAGAAGAAGAAGAAGAAGAAGAGGAGGGATAGTGAATATATTGGTAGTAGGATGTTGAGGTTGGAACTACCAGGCAGAAGGTCGAGAGGAAAACCCAAGAGGAGATTTATGGATGTGTTGAAGGAGGACATGAAGGTAGTTGGAGTAAGAGTAGAAGATGCAGAGGATAGGGTGAGATGGAGGCAGTTCATTTGCTGTGACGACTCCTGAAAGGAACAGCCGAAAGAAAAAGAAGAAGAAAGTCTGTACAAATATCATCATTACATAAGCAGTATGTTTATAGTATTATATGACTATTCAATCAAATATAAAATATAATGAAATAAACTGAAACAGTGAACAGTTGAAATTTTACTCAGAGTAAATATAATTTATCAAATCAATTCATTTGCAAAAGCAAAATATTTATATGATCAACATTCTTCTATTTCTAAAACATTATAAGTTACTATTTTATTATTCTTATTAATATTATTATTATTATTATTATTGTGATTATTTATTCCTCCATTTTCTGAACCACTTAATCCTAATTAGGGTTGCAGGGAGGCTGGCACCCATGTCAGCTGACTCAGGGCAAGGACAGAGTACACGTTGGACAGCTAGTCAGACCATCGCAGAGCTCTTATTGGTTGTCAGCAATGGTTATTTTACATGAACCTTTCATCATAGACAGTGTGAGACATGGCCGGCCTTTGATAACCCAGTTAGCTGCACTGAGGAGACAGCAGTGGCAACCATTGACAGTGGGGCTTGAACCCCCAACCAGGCCACTACTGCCCAATTACTATTATTATTGTAATTATTATGCTCACTTTGAGACTTTGGAGTTTACCTTAAGAGGTAGCCTCGGCACCTGGCCTGCAGTCTGATCATGTTTATTCGGAACTTTAAGAATCTTTTACGTGCGAAATACATCCGTACGTATCTCTGAAGTGTCAGAGCTGCCAGGTGTCTCACACGATCCCGTTTACTTTCTAACAGCTGATACACATCTTCCTTTAGAAAGAGCTGAGAAAACAATGCAAGAGAGAGAAAACACCATTCCGAAAACTAAAACAACTGTGAATTTGAAATTGTATTACACTCAAACCTCAGGCTAGAAACACTACATTCTATAAGTGCTAATACACATCACTCTAGTGCAGGGGTCACCAACCTTTTTGAAACGGAGGGCTACTTCTTAGGTACCAATTAATGCGATGGGCTACCAGGACGATACACACTTGTGACATAACTTGTGATAATATCAATTTACCTTTATTTATATGTTATTATTAATAAGCAATGATATTCATCTATGTTGGGGGTTGGGAACCTTTTTGACTCAGAGAACCAAAAAAAAAAAAAATGTTTTAACTCTAATCCTCTTAGAGTCAAACATATTTTTTAATACTGAGACCAACAATTTTAGAGTATAATACGACTGAATTTATTTTAAACAACATTGTGATAATGAAGTTATTTATTAATAAGAACAGTACTTCTTACTATTAATGCAACTTCTGGTGCTGCATGGTTTTGCTGATGACTTTGTAGTCTGGTTGATATGTAGTGAAGTACAGCTTCATGCGGGCGTTTTGGCTTCCATCTATTACGTGACCGCAGGTTGGTCTTGATGTTTTTCACGTGTGCGCATGTGGAGCCGTACATGGTCACTACGACAGGACTCACACTGCAATGTTTATTTGACAGGAAGCGTGTCCCAAGGCAATCAGCTGTTATGCGAGTTGAAGCATAGCTATCAACCCCTAAGATTAATAAAGAGTGAGAAGCTGGGGTCCAGGGGTGCAGCCCCCGGTCAGGTCCAGGGCGAAAATTTTGGTTTTAAGGGTTTTTAAGAGTGATTTTTAAGTAATTTTTAAGTCATTTCATACAAGTTTTATATGTAATGATTAAACACAGACATAGGGGGAAAAATACAAAATTGCACACGTCTTTAAGATTTAATAATGTAATGAAAATTAAATCTTCAATGAAGGAACTAATTAAATATGAAGTGTAAATATATATAAAAAATAAGGTTGGCTAAAGTAAAGTATTAATTGTACCATTTCTCTTTTTTGAAGTTTTATCCAAATAACTCTTCATAATAATCTTTGCTGTCTTGGCATGTATCATATGCAGCAACCTTGCAACTACACAATTAGTTTACAAACTGAACTCATTAACCATGTTATACTCATATAGATGGCAAGTATCCTGTGCAGCAACACTGCAACAACACATGGAATTACAAATTGAAACTTATTAACAATGTTAACAATTCTAACTAAATCTACATTTAACTAAATTAGTAAATGAAAACGTCATCTGAGCAAGTTTCACAACCTTTAGTTTTCAAGTGTGTAACTGATTTTACGGTAAAGGATCCCGCAGCCAGAAGCAGAAAGAGAAGCTGTAACCTGTATTGTGATAGTTGACAAGTATGCTGAAGTTTTTCTTTCGGCTTTTCCCTTCAGGGGTCACCACAGCGAATCATCTGCCTCCATCTCACCCTATCCTTTGCATCTTCTTCTCTTACACCAACAACCTTCATGTCCTCCTTCACCACATCTATGAATCGTCTCTTTGGTCTTCCTCTAGGCCTTCTGCCTGGTAGTTCCAACCTCAGCATCCTACTACCAATATACTGAAGTTTTTTCATTCTGTCCATTTGTGTTTTGCTTGCCAGCTCTGCTTGGCTTCTTGCACATGAGCTGATCAAAACGAGGAAAATTTACCTCTTTCCCCAAAAAACAACTCGCGCAGGCTGTTGCATATAATCCAATAAAATTAGAGTTTCAAGGTATTGGCCCCGCCCACACTGGAGTACAGAAAGAATTGGCTCTACATTGCTCGCCACAGCAACAAGTAGAATTGAAAATAGATATATAGATTGAAATGCGTGAGATTTATTATTATTATTTTTTTTATTTGATGGCTTTTTTTCTGTATTTTTATTTAAAGGACAGCGAAATTATGTATTAGTTATTCTGTTAAGAAAGGCCACCTGATTTATTTGAGAGCCAGATGCAGTCATCAAAAGAGCCACGTCTGCCTCGCGAGCCATAGGTTCCTGACCCCTGAACAGGCTCGCGGGCGACTCATGTTGTCCTTGAGGGCGACCTGGTGCCCGTGGGCACCATGTTGGTGACCCCTGCTCTCGTGGATTAAACAACAAGTGATGGGAGTTTATTTAGTTAATTTACAGCAGTTAAATAGATAAACAATTTAAGCAGCTCATTAAAAATTTAAACAATGACCTAATTTATCAAACAAAGCGACAAAACTTATAGAAATAAAAGTTCTCAGTAATATACTTATAATACTTACAGCAGGAAGTAAACTAAGTTACAAATTAACTAGAAAAGTTATTTAACAAGGCAACTTTCACATTTTAACCAGGAGGCTAATTTCAATGACTTAGTCAACAAAACCTAACTGTATAATTAATTTATAAAAAACAATTTAAAAAAATTAACTGGCTAAATAACTTAATAAGAAACGTACTAAACGCTCCATTTAGATTAATCCATAACTTTATGTCAAATTTATCACAAGCATCTACGTACAAGTATATGAATAACTGATAAAACTTTATCTACAAAATGTCTCCAGATATAAAAGATTAGATTACACATGTATGAATATAGAGGAACAAAATGACTGTGTATGCGCAGATAGATACATATTTATGCACACACACACACACACATATACTTCAAACTCCAAATTATTGCATAGTGGTGGTCGAGTGGTATAGGGTGCTGGATCACTGATCCTAAGGTTGGGGTTCGAGTCCTACTCTCCACAAGGTTGTCACTGCCTCTCAGTGCAGCTAACCGGGTTATCAGAGGCCGGCCATGTCTCTCACTGTCTATGGAGAGAGGTTGATGTTAAGGAACCATTGCTGACTTTCGTAAAGAGTAGGGTGCAAAGCCGTCAGCATGTTTCTGCCAGGAAGGGCATCCGACGTAAAAACCTATGTCAAAGCAAACGTGCGAATCATTCACTGTGGCAACCCCTGATAAAGGGAAAAAGCTGAAAGGAAGTCTCTCTCATATATATATATATATATATATATATATATATATATATATATATATATATATATATATATATATATATATATATAAGTAAAAATAAAAGGACAGGACAAAGACTTTCTATTGAAACTTAATTTTCACTACAGATCTGTTTCGAGGGGTGGTGAAACCATCCTCTCCCTTCAGGTGATTACAGAAGAATTTTTCTTTGTCTCCAAAACCTCTTACATGTGCTGTCCCTCTGATGTACTCATGCCTGATTCTATCCATCCTCGTTACTCCCAGAGAGAACCTCAACATTTTCATCTCTGCCACCTCCAGCTCTGCCGCCTGTCTTTTCCCCAGTGCCACTGTTTCTAAACCATACAACATCGCTGGCCTCATCACCGTCTTTTACACTTTTCCTTTCATTATTGCCGATACCTTCCTATCAAACATCACACCGGACACTTTTTCCAACCATTCCAACCTGCCTGCACACGCTTCTTCACCTCTTTTCCACACTCTTTATTGCTCTAGATTGTTGAGCCCAAAGTACTTAAAGTCCTCCACCTTCTTCAAAGTACTTAAAGTCCACCTTCTTTATCTCTGCTCCCTTTAACCTCACCGTTCCTCTTGGGTCCTCTTTGTTCACACATATTCTGTCTTACTGAGGCTAACCTTCATTCCTCCCCATTCCAGGGCATACCTCCACCTCTCTAGATTTTCCTCCACTTATTCTCTGCTCTCACTACGGACCATAATGTCATCTGCAAACATCATAGTCCGTGGAGATTCTTGTCTATCCTCATCTGTCAGCCTGTCCATCACCACAGCAAACAAGAAGGGCTGAGAGCTGACCCTTGATGCAGTCCCACCTCCAACCTTAAACTCTTCTGTCACACCGACAGCACACCTCACCACTGTCTTACATCTTTCATACATGTCCTGCACCACTCTAACATACTTCTCTACCACTCCAGACTTCCTTATATATACAAAGAGGAGATTTATAGATGTGGTGAAGGAGGACATGTAGGTAATTGGCGTAAGAGAAGATGATGCAGAGGATATGGTGAGACTAAGGCAGATGATTTGCTGTGGCGATCCCGGAATGGAACAGCCGAAAGGAAGAGACTAATCAAAAAAAATTAATAAGTTTGATCTACCATTTTGCTCCCAGTACACATGGGTGGTTATTAGACATATAATCAAAAACACTGGGGAGGCACATATTTATATATATAAATTTTCATACTTATATATATATATATATATATATATACACACACACACACACACACACACACACACACACACACACACACACACACATATTCTTTGGCTTGGCTTCGCGAATGAAAATTTATAGAGGGGACTGTCTATGTAGGCTGGTGACTGGTGGCTTACAAGGCCGATGTGGGACAGGCAAATCTGGCTGCAGTGGCTGCAATTCAAAGTCTGGTCTGGTATATCTGTTGATGTTTCTCATTTATTCTTCCTGCGGCGTTTCTCCATGTTGGCCCTGTGAAAGTACTCAAAAGAGGAGATGGCCTGGTGCGTGATGTAGTGCCAGGCCTGACAGTCAGTAGCAAGTGCCGACCACTGGCGACAGTCAATGTTACAGGCTCTGAGAGACTTCTTGAGGAAGCAAGACGTTAAGTGCTGCAGGGCTCTTTCACTGTGAGCGATGAGGGCTGTGTGGTCAGCAAAGAGGAGCTCATGAAACAGCTGCTCAAGCGTCTTCGAGTGAGCTTGTAGTCTCCTGAGGTTGAACAGATCACTGTCGAGATGATAACGGATGTACACAGCATCTTTATCATCATGGTCTTCAAAGTTCTGCTTAAGCATCTTGCTGAAGAAGATGCTGAACAAGGTTGGTGCCAGGACACAACCCTGTCTCACACTGTTGACAATGGTAAAGGGTTGAGAAAAGTTGTGAAACAGCTTTACTTGGCCACGCTGGTCTTCATACAGCTGAATGACCATACTGAGGAACTTTGGGGGACAGCCAAGGTGCTCCATAATCTTCCACAATCCTTTCCTACTTACTATGTCAAACGCATTGGACAGGTCCATAAACGTGACATACAGTACTTTGTTCTGCTCCTGACACTTCTCTTGTAACTGCACGAGGATGAACACCATGTCTTTGTCCGTGTTTTCATTTCTTTCATGTCTTTCTATGAAGCTGCACTGGGTTTCTGGGAGATGATCTTCAACAATGGTAGGTAAAAATCTGTTTTGGAGCACACGAGCAAGGATTTTGTGATGGAGAGCAGGGTTATTCCTTGGTAGTTGGAGCAGTCTGACTATTCTGCCATTTTTGAACAAGGTGATGATAACTGCATAATGGAGGTCACTTGGAAATTTGCCCTGTTCCCAGCAACAGACAAGGAGTTAATGGCGCTTGCTGTGTTACACTGGCCCACCATCTTTCCAGATCTCTGATATAATACTGTTAACGTCTGCTGCGTTTAATTTTTCAGCTATTCTATGGCTTTAGTGAGTTAGGGAGGGCAGTTCATTCAGTTCGATTTTGACTGGTTGCTGAGGAATGCACAGAATTGTTGAGTCCTGGATGACTCTGTCAGCGTTGAAGAGAGCCTGGAAGTGCTCAGACCAAAGCCTCAGGATACAAGCCCTGCCTGTAAAGAGCTGTCTGTACTGCGTAAGGGACTCTGAACCTGGTGGGTCGGGCCATACACAGCTTTGATGGCTTCATAAAAATCTCAGTAGTCGCCAGCATCCACACATTGCTGAGTTCTCTTTCTGAGGTTGGTCCACCACTCGTTCTGGATCTCACGAAGCTTGTGCTGGAGATTGCTTCAGATTTGACGAAAGGCAGCTTTCTTCTCAGGACAAGACAGTTGAACTAGGTGGAACTGGTGGGCTTGTCTCTTCCTCGCCAGAAGTTCCTGGATGTCCTGGTTGTTTTCATCAAACCAGTCTTGGTTGTTCCTTGTGGTGAACCCCAGAACGTCAGATGTCTGCAGGATGGCAGTCTTCAGTCGACTCCAGAGCATTTCAGGAGAGAGGGCTTATGGGCAGTTGTTGTTGACAAGCTTTGACTAAGTTTTCTTGAAAGTCGATTTTCACTTCAGGCGACTGAAGCTTAGTGAGCTTGAATGTTTTCTTTGCTGGCCCCCCTTCCTTAGTTTGGATTTGAAGTACAACCTAACTTTGCAGTGCACTAGGCGATGATCAGTATGACATTCTGCGCTGTTCATCACTGTGGTGCGTAGGACGTCATTGAGGTCTCGCTGGTGCACTAGAACATAATCTATAAGATACCAATGTTTCGACCAAGGATGCAAGTTGTTTTGAGACTGTCCTTTTGCTGAAAGATGGTATTGGTGATGACAAATTGCTGTTCAGTGCTCCAGCAGGAGATGTCCGTTATCATTGCTGTTACCAATGCCATGTCTGCAAAGTACTCCTTTCCAAATATCACCATCCTGGCCCACCCTGGCATTGAAGTCACCAAGAATTATCACCTTGTCGTCTATAGGGGTGCTTTGTAGGTGACTGCGGAGTTCCAGTAGAACTTGTCTTTTTCTGCAGGCTCAGCTTGAAGAGTCAGTGAGTATACACTGAAAATTGTGGCATACTGCTTGTTCTCCAAAGGGAGGTGCATGGATATGATGCGGTCAGAGTGATCAGTTGAACATGGAAGCAATGGAGGTTCTGACCATGAAGCCAACACCTGAGAGGTGCCTTTCTGTTACAGGTTTCCCTGACCAGAAGAGGGTGTATCTGTCACAATGCTCATGGAGGCTGCCTTCTTCTGGGAAGCGGACTTTGCTAAAGGCAACAATGTCAACGGTTAAGGGCAACAAGCCTGGACAGTTTGTGCACTATCAAAGCGGAGCGACGTTTAGGACGGTTACTGTCAGTTGCATCAATCATGGTTCTGATGATGTTTCAGCATGTGAGTTTTAAAGTTTTTGCACCCTTAGAGGTGGGTGTGTACCTTCTTTGCTTTGAGATTTTTTGACCGTTTGAGAAGAGGCCCATTGACTGCAGCAAGCCAAAAGGGGGATGAGAGACGAGCTTTGTTTAGGCCACCTTTTCTAGGCCCCTGTCCATGTGGCGCAAGCAGTGCTGTCTGTAAAGGGGGCTGCTTGGTCTTTCAGGGTGCAGTCAGGTGACGCTCTTGTCTCAGGTCAACATCGGATGACCAATATCCTGAACTACCTGCATGCAAGTTTAGAACTGTGGCTTCCAGTGACATCTCCCACCTGCCGTTTTCGCCCTCCTCCCATCACTACAGGGCTTAAGAATAGGTGGCAACAGAAATGTGGACATGTCCTTCTAGCCTGCACAATGGAGCTTTTAGGTGGACTTCAGTGTGCGCAGTACTGGTCACACCCTTTACACCCATGGATCAACTGCTATAGCCAAGCATGCTAGGACAGTAACAGCGAGGTCCTCAGGCTATAGGTTTTATATTAGACTCATCCTTGTCCGAGATGAACTGCCTGACAAGACTAATGAGATCCATCTGCTTGGGTTTGAAATAAGAGTTGTCCTTCTCCAGGGGTTTTCTGAACCGCACTTCGACTGGACCCTACCCAGGACCTGTTTGCCTTGGGTGACCATCATGTCCCTGACAACATAGCTCATAGGATCATTAGGTCACGCAAACCCCTCCACCATGATAAGGTGGCAATTCAAGGAGGATTTTATATATATATATATATATATATATATATATATATATATATATATATATATATATATATATATATATATATATATATATATATATATATATATATATATATACACACACACACACAGTTGGCCCCCTACTTACGATGATCCCTGGGTACGAAATCCCCGGATTATGAGGATCTTTTTCCTAGGTTGCCATCCCTGGGATACGAAAACAACCCCCTCTTACAAAAAGAAATTCAAACGTGCCAATCAAGATTTCACACGATGTGCGAGTTCATCCCGTCCCGCTGGTCTCCCAGCTAGAGACAGAAAGAAGCTTAACTCTTTTTAGTTTAGTTTTTTTTTTTTTAAAGTTGTTTAATTCAGTAAATGCTTAATAAATGTGGGCACAATTGAGCTCATCTGGAATTCTGATCCCTCAAGGAATCAAATTAAAGTTGAGTTTGGACCTCCCTGTTAAGCAGGGAATGCACTTTGAATTCCACATCTTGTGGGTGTGGCCCGTAGCATGAGCATGAGACAGAGAGAGAGAGAGAGAGAGAGAGAGAGAGAGAGAGAGAGAGGTGTGTGTTAATAAAAATGTTTAATAATGGTTTAATTAATAAATATGTTAATAAAATGGTTTAATATGTTAATAAAATGTTTAAATGGTTTAATAAATTATTTTCTTTTACTTTTAACACATATTTCATACAAAATTGGTGTACTTTTATCATTTTGAAAGGGTTTATGGGGTTTATCCAGTCCAAGGACTGGAGCCTTGGAACAAATTAGGCGTTCAACATGTAAAATGCGACCCCTGTTGAAGAAATCCCCGCATTACGAAAAAAGCTCTGGAACGGATTAATTTTGTAAGTAGGGGGCTGACTCTGCATATATATATATATATATATATGTGTGTGTGTGTGTCTGTGTGTGTGTGTGTGTGTGTGTGTGTGTGTGTGTGTGTGTATATAAAAACCCCGTGCACTTTAATCAACCACATCTACCCCACTGACTGTCAACCATATCAACCCATCTACTCTGCACTCAGATACATTACACTTTAATATAGGCCAGTCTATAAAGTCGTTCCCTTCTTTTCTTTTATTGTTTATTAATTTATACTATTTATGTATCTATTTATTTATTTACTTATATAATATATATGTATGTGTGTATGTTTGTATATGTATCTATTTTTGCACCCCCTACTGATGGTACCTCAAGAGCCTGTAACAGTGAATTTCTCCATTGTGAGATTAATAAAGCTGTATCTTATCTTATCTTATCTTATACACACATACATATATGCACATACTGTATGTACACACACATATTCATATGTACACATATTTTTACACACGAACATACACACATATATACGCATACAAACCGGATTCCAAAAAAGTTGGGACACTACAAATTGTGAATAAAAACTGAATGCAATAATGTGGAAGTGACAAATTTCAATATTTTATTCCGAACCGAACATAGATGACAGGGTCAAAAGCTTAAACTGAGAAAATGTACCATTTTAATGGAAAAATATGTTGATTTTAAATTTCATAGTGTCAACAAATCTCAGAAAAGTTGAGACAAGGCCATTTTAAACACTGTGAGGTGTCTCCTCTTCCTTTTACAACAGTCTGCAAACGTCTGGGGACCGAGGAGATAGGCTTCTCAAGGTTAGAAATAGGAATGCTGTCACATTCTTGTCTAATACAAGCTTCAAACTGTTCAGCTGTCTTGGGACTTCTTTGTTGCACCTTCCTCTTAATGATATGCCAAATGTTCTCTATAGGTGAAAGATCTGGACTGCAGGCTGGCCATTTCAATACCTGGATCCTTTTCCTACGCAGCCATGATGATGTAATTAATGCTGCATGTGGTCTGCCATCATGTTGAAAAAAATGCAAGGTTTTCTCTGAAAGATACGATGTCTGGATGGGAGCATATGTTGTTCTAGAACCTGAATATAGTACCTGTCTGCATTGATGGTGCCTTTCCAGATGTGCAAGCTGCTTATGCCACACGCACTCATGCAACCCCATACCATCACAGATGCAGTCTTCTGAACTGAGCACTGATAACAACTTGGGCCGTCCTTGTCCTCTTTAGTCTGGATGATATGGCGTCCCAGTTTTCCATAAAGAACTTCGAATAATGATTCGTCTGACCATAGAACAGTTTTCCACTTTGCCACACTCCATTTTAAATGACCCCTGGCCCAGAGAAAACGTCTGCGCTTCTGGGTCCTGTTTAGAAATGGCTTCTTCTTTGTACTGTAGAGTTTCAGCTTGCAACGACGGATGGCATGGTGGATTGTGTTCACCAACAATGGTTTCTGGAAGTATTGCCTAGCCCATTCTGTGATTTCCCTTACAGTAGCATTTCTGTTTGTGGTGCAGTGGCGTTTAAGGGCCCAAAGATCACGGGCATTTAGTACGGTTTTTCAGCCTTGACCCTTACACACAGAGATTGTTCCAGATTCTCTGAATCTTTTCATGATGTTATGCACTGTAGATGATGATAACTTCTAACTCTTTGCAATTTCTTGATGGGAAACACCTTTTTGATATTGCTCCAACATTGGGGGGATTGGTGATCCTCTTCCCATGTTTACTTCTGAGAGACACTGCCACTCTGAGAAGCTCTTTTTATACTCAGTCATGTTCCCAGTGGACCTCATTAGTGGTAATTGGTCTTCTAGCTGTTCGTTATAAGTGCAATTGACTTTTCCAGCTTATTATTGTTACCTGGTCCCAACTTCTTTGAGATTTGTTGACACCATGACATTTAAAATCAACATATTTTCCCCTTAAAATGAAATATTTTCTCAGTTTAAGCGTTTCACCCGGTCATCTATGTTCTATTTGGAATAAAATATTGAAATTTGTGCACTTACACATCATTGCATTCAGTTTTTATTCACAATTTGTCCAGTGTCCCAGCTTGTTTGGAATCCGGTTTGTATTTTCACACACACATATATATATATATATATATATACACATCTGTACACACACACACACACACACACACACACACACACACACACACACACACACACACACACAAAAACACACACACACACATATTCATATATGCACATATTTTCACACACACACACACACACACACACACACACACACACACACACACACACACACACACATTCATTCATTCATACAGAGAGAAAAATGGAAAGAAACAGTGTGAGAGAGGATCGGTGATGCTGTGGGTCTGTTTCTCTTCAAGAGGTCCTGGGAATATTGTTAGGGTGTGTGGCGTCATGAATGCTTAGAAATAACAATATTTTAAATCAACATCTGATGGCATCTGCCAAAAGGTTAAGATGGGTCTTCCAGCACAATAATGACCCTAAACTTGTGCCCGAATCTACACAAAAATGATTCCCTGGACACAGAATCAAACTCCTCCTGTGGCCATCTCAGTCCCTAGACCTCAACCCCATTGAAACCTGTGGAGTGCGCTGAAGAGGAGAGTGCAGAGAAGAAGACCATGTCACTGGATGATTTAGAGAGATTGTGCAGAGAGGAATGGTCCAAGAGTTCTCTTTCTGTATTCTCCCATCTTGTGGAACAGTATAGGAGAAGATTAGGCACTGTTTTGTTGGTAAAAGGAGGTTGTACAAAGTGTTAACATCAGGGGTGCTAATAATTGTGGCACGCATGATTTGATGGAAAAAATATATATATTTTCCCCACTGAATAAATGCACTTGAAGTAAAGGTTGGATTTTCCTATTTTGTCTTGTTGTCTGATATTGTTTAGAAAAATAACTAAATTATTAGAAGCGAAAGAACACATCTTAACCAGGGGTGCCAATGACAGAGAAAGCAATACGTGATGAGTAGGAATGGGATACGACTAAATTAGTTGAGAAAATAGGGGAAAAATCAAATAAATAAATATCAATATAGATATATATTTAAACAAGGTAATTTACAAGACCTAGCTAGCTCATTTTAACCCATTTAAAAAGTTTAACTAATTAGCTAAATTAACAAGAAAATTTGCAAAATGTAAATAGCTAGCTAATTTAACAAGGTAAGTTCATTCATTTTCTGAAACGGTTAATCCTAATTAGGGTTGCAAGGAGTCTGGCGTCCATCTCAGCTGACTCTGGGCAAGAGCAGCGTACACCCTGGATGGCTCGCCAAGCCATCGCAGGGCAGAAACATGCTCACAGCTATGCAACTTACTCTTTACGAAAGTCAGTAATGGTTCCTTAACATGAACCTGTCACTATAGACTGTGAGAGACATGGCCGCCCTTGATAATCCAGTTAGTGCACTGGGGGGACAGTGACAAGCCGTTGGGAGTGGGGCTTGAATCGGTGATCCAGCACCTTTACCACCAGGTCATCACTGACCTTACAAGGTAATTTAAGTTACGAAACTTAACGAGATAACTATTGTACCAAATCACTTTGGAACTGGTTTAATAATTTATTAATCCAATTTTATACTTGTAATTAATAAACTATTTTAAGAAGTAATACACAAAAGTTATATAACACCAAAACATTAATGGAAATTTATGAAATGAAACTAGCTCTAGCTCCAGTTAATTAGTTCCAAAACCTAACTTGGTTAAAAAATGCATTAAAATAAATGGCAACCAGAAAATTATTTCAACAACCGAATTTCCATAATGTAAGTGACTAGTAATTTAAGCAAGCTACATTAAAAAAAAAACAATCAGCAAGAATAAAATTATTAAGTTAATTAATAGTGCTTAAGTATGGCAACTCAATATATTCCAGTCCAGTTGCCTGTTCAGAGAGTCAAAGCTTCATTTATATATATATATATATATCATGGTTGTGTAAAGAAGACGTGATCTTGCATAAACGTGCATACATCATTCCGTACTCACCTTTGACACGCCCATTTGGTAATCACCTTTTTTGATTGGACACAGCTTATTTAGCATGTTAACACAGTTTTCTCCGTCTGACGGCAGGGTTTCCTTCAGTCCCAGCAGTGCTTTATACCTAAAGAAAGCTCATGACTAGGTGGTGAAGTGAGATTCTATTCATCACTGTTTTGAAGTCACTAAACCATACATTTACCTGCTTAAGAATTTATGGAACGTCATTCGGACCGGATAGCCTTCCTTTCTGATCAGGATGGTGTCCATCAGTCCAGAGTATCTAAGCTGCACAGCTACCAGTTCTAGCTCAAATACTCCCGGGTCCTATGGGACCAATAAAACGTTAAACACTCATGTACACAGTTATGCTAAGAGTTAGCATGAGTTAACAGTGCCCTTTAATTACCTTATTATTATTTGGCTTTATGCAGCGCACGAATAACGGGTTACACCTGAGAGAAAAGAGATGCGAAATGTGATCCTGCAGGTGTATGTATAAACATGTATATGTTTATATATGGGCTATCATTATGGAAATGCATTCAATCATTTTCCGAACTGCTCAATTTTAATTTGGGTTGTGAGGAGGCTGGTGCCCATGTCAGCCGACTCTGTGCGAGGGCACAGTACACCCTGGACAGCGTGCCAGGTCATTGTGTGGCACAAACATACTGATGGCTATGCAGCTAGTCAGCAATGATTCTTTTACATGAACCTCTCTCCACAGACAGTGAGAGACATGGTGGCCTTTGATAACCCATTTAGCTGCACTGGGGGAACAACAGTGACAACCCGGTGTTAGTGGGACCTTGGGATAAGTTAATACAGCACCCTTTCACTAGACCCCCACTGCATATGGACATGCATACGTAAAGAATTTACACATGATTTTCCCATGTGTAATGTATTGTGCAGGTGCACTGAAATTATTTGTCTAAATTAAACATAACTTACAAATTAAACGAATCATGAAAATGAATGATTCATATAAAATAAATCATGAAAATAAGGAATGACATAAAGATCAGTCATGAAAATAAATGGAGTCAGAAAAGGATCATTTAAATGTGTGAATGTTTTCATGACATTCAATTAATCATGTAAAAGATCAGTAATTTAAATAAATAAATGATGCAAAAATTGTGTAGAAGCAAATAATGAAAAAGATGACATTTTTATATCAATTAGTCACATGATAATCATTCATGGATATAAATTAATCATTGAAAATGACTAAAAAACATTGTGATCTGTAGTGAGAGCAGAGAACAAGTGCAGGAAAATCTAGAGAGGTGGAGGTATGCCCTGGAAAGGAGAGGAATGAAGGTTAGCCTCAGAAACTCAGAATACATGTGTGTGAATGAGAAGGACCCAGGAGGAACGGTGATGTTACAGGGAGCAGAGATAACGAAGGTGGAGGATTTTAAGTACTTAGGCTCAACAATCCAGAGAAGTGGAGAGTGTGGAAAAGAGGTGACGAAGCGTGTGCAGGCAGGCTGAAATGGTTGGAGAAAAGTGTCCGGTGTGATGTGTGATAGGAGAGTGTCAGCAAGAATGAAAGGAAAAGTGTACAAGACGGTGTTGAGGCCAGCGATGTTGTATGGTTTAGAAACAGTGGTGCTGAGGAAAAGGCAGGAGGCAGAGCTGGAGGTAGCGGAGATGAAAATGTTGAGGTTCTCTCTGGGAGTAACGAGGATGGATAGGATCAGAAATGAGTACATCAGAGGGATGGCCCATGTAAGATGTTTGGGAGACAATGTCAGAGAGGCTAGATTGAGATGGTTTAGACATGTACAGAAGAGGGATAGT